>OU343164.1:20805679-21405679 GCA_910595825.1 Philhelius pedissequus | reverse complement strand
CGGCACAACAAAATATGTATTAATTGCACTTGAATTAGAATTATTCACACAGGTCTTTTGGGTTCTATCAAATAGATACTATTTAAACCAATTGAGTTCAATGCCTTATACACCATATTTTGATAATTATTGAGAAGTCTATTGCGATCAACTGTTTCAAATGCAGTTTGAAAGTCAAGAAATATTGCAATAATTCTGTTACCACTCTGTCTTTCTTTCTTTGGAGCCATTATCAGCCAGTTAAGGGACGTTTAACATGAGTGATTAATGTCGAAACCCTGATTGATTTTCAATTCATAATTCAATATAACATACATATTTATAAAATTGTTGATGCGCACACTTTTCTACAATTTTTTCAAGTATATGCATCATGTTTATAGGTCTAAAATTTTCACAATCCTTAGTTCCATTTTCTTTAGATATTGGGATGACAGTAGATTCTTTTAAATTTCTCGGGAATTCACTATGGATGAAAGATTCATTACCATTTATAAAATTATTGGACCTATAATATCGAAACAATACAGAATTATGTTAGTATTAAGATTCATGGCACTTTTTGTATTCCTGGTCTTGCATATTTTTCTTAATTCATTTAGATCGATTTCCCTAAATTTAAATACACTTTGTATTTCAGATAACTCAATGTCAGACTTAATATTGTTAAAGGGTATGGTGTTACTAAAAATAAATGCTTTTAATAAAATACAAGTTAAACTTATTAGAAAGCACAGAGTTTACAGATTCCAACTTATCCCGAAACGAACTTCACTAATTTCAGCTTTATTTTTATTTTAAACCAATTTTTTAATCGTTCGCCACATATCCTTTTGATTTTGACATGATTCAATTTTATTACAATTCGCCCTACTAAAGTGCTGAATTTTTTTAAGTTTCAAAGTTCTTAATTCGTTGGTGAACAATTTGTTTGATACATTGACTATGGTTTTTTTGTTAGTTTTTGAACACAATATATTAAGCTATCTTGTAACAATAATTATAACATATTAAACTCAGTAGTATTAAAAGTTATTGTTCACATTTTTCGTCGAGAACAGCTCTGAGCTCACTCTTGATTATTACACTTTTTATCGATTTTAGTTCCTCTACTTGCCACTGGCACTTTTATTTGAATAGCTTCATGATAACCCACTTTCAATTCCGGAGCCCAAATTGGTTTCTCTTGGGGTCATATAACAAAGTCAATTAGAGACCGCGAACGTTCCGTGATCCTAGTTGGTTTATTTATCACTTGTTTTAGGTTGTTTTGTGTTAAAATATCAGAAAAACTTTAGTGTAGGTATAATTATTATCCATTAAACTTATGTTAAGGTCTCCTAAAATTACTATATTGGAATTCGAATGAAATTCAAGTAAAGTCGAAAATGTTGTACAAAATTCACAATCAGAACTACTTGAAGATCTGTACAATATAGCAACAGTTTCTCTAAATTCTTTTGTGAAAATTTCAAAGCATAAACACCAAATCTTCATAGGGTCATGTATTTTACAAAAAACTCTACCGAATATCTTTTTTAATACATAAAACTACACCGCCTGTATGGCTACTTGTGATATCGCAACGTAATGATACACTATAATTTGGTAGATTTATTTCATTATTGTCTATATCACTTGTTAAATGGGTTTCAGAAAAGGCAAGGACATCAAAATTATTATTGTTAGCTATTAATTCAAATTTGTTAAAGTTATTTATTAAGCCCTGCACGTTAGAAAACACATGTAAGTTAGTTCGTTTGATTGCTAATATTGAGTTCTTTCTTTTATCACTTTTATTTTTCGAAGGAATACCTAATGCTTTATTTAATTCCATACAATTTTTACATGAAACTGTTTGACTGACACAATCCTTGACAGAGTGACCTCCACCACATTTCATACATGTCATGGTGTTTTTACAATCACTCGAGTTGTGGTTGAAACCCCGACATTTAAAGCAGCACCTCGTAAGATTAAAATATTCTCTAACCGGACATTTAACCCAACCTATTTGTATGTTTTCTACTTCTATTATTTTATTAAAACTTGTATTATCTACTTCGAAAACCCGCTCAAAATTCTCCATTTGTTTTTATTTTTGAATACATGAATTAATTTAATATCCCTGTCACTTAATTCAGAATTTTGTTTCTTTATTCTATTGACGATTCCATTTTCTTGTTCATCATTCTCTAAACTCATGAGACACTTTTGGGTTTTGTTTAGTAGGTACTGTAACATTATATTTTTTTTTTATATTCTACACGCGCTCAAGGGATTATACTACCCTTTAAATGTTTCAACACAGCGCGGGCGTGAGGGTGAGGTTATGGAAGAGAAAGATGTGTGGCGCGATGTTCTGAGACTGTAGGTGGTTGTTGTCTCAGATTTTATCTCCAGGGATGGCGGCTGAACTAATGCGGAGAAATTTCCGTGGCTTATTTATCTATATCGCTTATACTTCGCATTAATTGTGTTATTTGCCATATTTTATCGGTATACTAGTTTTACTCAATCACATGTTGTTAGTTCTATGCCTAAAAAGCATGTAATGAGTAAACCAGCAACTCATTGTCTGACATTTATTTTTAGAATTGGTTTTTAATGGAAAATAAGAGGACATAGACTACGGCACGGATCGAACCTGTGACCATAAGGTCGACAGGCGAACACACAACTAACGCGCCACTGCCACCCCATCTCTGAATTTATTTTCAATTTAAATTTTTAATTTTTCTGAAGATACCTTCTCCCCACATTTAATAACAACACCGCCATCATTCTTGTTCACAACACTGTTAATATTTACATTAGTTGGGTCTATTTTTTCTTTGATTTGTTTACGAGTCTCATTTGATTCCTGCTTAGCCTTAGGATAGACAAGGACCGACGATTCATTTCTTTTCACTATGTCAGCAAACGAGCTTTTATCTTTGTTTTGGTTTTTAATATTGCTGTTGTTTATTTTAATTTCATGAGTGAGTGCACTACTTTGCTATATGTTTGACACTTTCTTTCATATGATTTCAATAAGGTATCTCTATTTCTATAAAGCTTTTCCATTTTCCATGGTTGCCGTAGTGAGTATTATAAATTGGCGTATTTCTCTCACAAATGTCGGTAGGGTTAACAATTGTTAATTTCGATTTCATGAACAGAAACATGTACATCGTAAACTAAATCTAAAAAAGAATAAACTAAATCCAAATAAAAATAAATCTATCTTTCTCCACACCACCCATAAGTAAGATAGTAGGCGCATTGTTTTAAGAGTTCGCCAGAAGGCCTAATCTATTTTAACGTGAAAAAAATCACAGAAAAAAATCGTATAAATAAGATATAACAAGGAACTTGTGTCCTTCGAAGAACTTGAAGCCATTTTAAATGTAAAAATAGACAGCATAAAAATAATAATATCACCTCAAATTTCACCGCGCTATTTTAAATATTATATTTATATACACGAAACTATCTCCATTTTATTTTTATTTTCATGGTCAAAAAAACTATGTGGTAATTTAATGTTGCAATTAATTAATGAACCGAACTACATAAAAAACTTGCTCAAATAGTAATTATTACAAATAATATATAGCTGCATTTTAACCGTTTTCCAAAAAATAAAACCATAAGATGCAAGCAGAAAAGAACGCAGCGACAACACCTTTTCCCTTAAATTTAAAATATATGTTCTCAAAAGCTCTAAGAAAGCTTCCAATCTGAAAGCTCCATAGCGAAAAAAGAAAAAGGTATTAGAATTCCATAGGCAGACCAATGGTAACTCTTAATTAATGTGTTTATTTCTTTCATAAACACTAAGCGGAGTAAAATTGGCGATCAGTCTCCTCTCCTCTCAGCAGGGGTATTAGTAATTTCTTAGGTTGTGTGCCATCCAAACACCAGCCGGCACAAGTGTGTTTGAAGATACTCTCCCATAAGGCCTGTACTGAAAATATAAATTGAACACAGTATAATAATTTATCAGTTTTTCCATGACTTTGGAAAGAAGTGACGTAAGTGCAATTGCACGGTAATTAGAGGATGAAGAAGATTTGCCTTTTTGGGGGACAGGCTTAACAAATGCTGTTTTGATCTACTCGGGAAGAGACCAGTAGAATATGACAGATGAAATCACTTACGCAGTGGTTTTTCCAGCGTAGAAGAACTTCTCTTCAGAACTATAGTGTGATACTATCTGGACCAGCGGATTTATCTTTAATCTTTAAGAACTTTAACAACTGTACGAGTACTAAAACTGTTTATATTCTTAAGTACAGAAAGAGCCATACATAACACTTTGTGAAATCGTAGAATTAGCAGCAAACTGTGCAAATTTGCTTTTTTTTTGGAAGCTTACCACTAGAGTATTACTGGAAATTAGCGTTGGAACCGATGAGGAGGTGGAATGCCGTACGTTTTTAAAAATTACCAAAAATATTTACTATCTTTGTGACGTAGTGTATTCGCCCTAATTTTTGTTCATGTAAGAATTTGGTTTGTTGAATATGACAATTACATATTATTCTACGTTGTTTGAACTTCTTCCGGTTTTCCTCAGTTGGGTTGGCTTTATAACATCAGAAACTTACCTATCTCAACCTCTTTGCATCTCAAATCCAACCACGAGTTTCCTTTTGGATTGATGCTTTTGGTTCTGTTCGCTATAAAAGCTTTCATCTTCTTAAGAATTATGTTTGTAATCATACCAGCGCATGAATCAACGTCACACGGTCTGAAGAAATTATTCAGACCGTAACTGTTGGTTTTTACTTGCGATTATAGGTACTATAAGGCAAGGTATGGATTCGTGCAAAAAAAAATTCTAACAATCAAACATGACATTATGATCATAGAGAATTTTCTGAGACTTTGACTGCTTATTTTATCGATCTGTTTTCGTTATTAATTTATATCATCTTGCCTTATTTTATAAAATAAAACCAATAATTAGCACTATTTTTAAGTTACATTTGAACTGTTGAAATTCTATTTCGTGCTGTGTAATAGTCGTTTTGCAGTGCAAATAGTGTTTTAAATTATTTGTTCTTGAATTTTAACTTATATTTGGTTTCTTTGTCTTTTATTATTGGTCTGAGTGTATACCTTTTAAATAATTCTCCCATAAATTGAATACTCTAAATTTCTCGTTTTCGAAGTAGAAATTTTTTACTCTTGTCTGAGTGAGTAATTTGCTTTCTTTTTTCTTAATTTCTCATTGCATACTTTTTGGATCTGCACATGACAAAAATTTTATTGCATAATTTTGTTTTGACTAACGATTAATTCAAATTTAAAATAAATTTCTGCCATTCTTAAATTTACCAAAGCATACTTTTTGGCAGGTGAAAGAATGTGTATGTGCTGAATATGTGATGGCTGTGCCCACATGAAGTGTGCTGGAGTCACTGTGAAGTTAATTGAAGGGCTTCTTAAAATTGGAAACGGTTTGCGTTGGTTCTGTAAAAAATGTAATAATAAGACCACCGAATTATTCCAAATGTTCAAGAAAACGAAAAAAAACATTCAAAGAAATATCTAATAACCTTACAAAAATGCAAGCGAAACTTGCCGATTATGAGACGCTCTTTAATAACCTACAGTTCGAAGACAAAGAGTTATTACCTGAGCGTATAAAGAATGATGGAAGCAAAATGATATATTTACCATCAGGATCACGAAACTAATTTACTATACCTGCACGTTTTGGGACATCATAAACCATCATTGAAGAAATTCCGTATTCTCCAATAATAAATCCAGTGCAAGTAAACGTTGCTCTTGGTTTATCAGTATCTGATTCGCAAACCGTGTCGACCCAATAGCTTCCGAAATGAATGAGGGTGTTTCGGCCGAGTTAGTTGCTGTCCTACCGGAGAAATGTATCTTTATATCGCGTTTACACCCAGAAACTTCAAGTGATATGGTAATCAGTTATATAAAGAAGAAATCCACCTTTCCAACTTCGAATGTTAAATGCCACAAAATGCCTTTTTCAAACGAACGAAGTATATCTTCTTTTAAAAAAATTTATGCACCTGACCCTCTGATCCAAGCATTCTTATCTCCTGATTTCTGGCCAACGAGTTTAAAAATATCCAAAGAAAAAAATATCGCCCACATTTCAGAACCAATATCAGAATGTTGGAGAAATGAAGTCTAAACTTAATAATTTTTACTTAAACTGTTTCAGTGGATTTTTCGATGTTATTATTGATTGATTCTGAAATTTTTCCTCCAGAATATATCGTTTACCGAATGGATAGAAATCCAAGAGGTGGTCTGATTACTGTTAAGTGTCGTCTAAATTCTGAACTTATACTATCTGATAAATTCATAAATTTAGAACTACTTTCAATAAAGATAATTGTTCATCATTCTTCGTACATAATTTCTGATTAATATATTCCGTCTGGTTCATCGTCTTCTGTGTATGAAATGTATTCCTCAGCCTTAATTGATATCGTCGAATATTTCGGAAATTCATTTATTTTACTTTTCGAAGATTACAACTTCACAAATACAGGCTGCAAACTTGACGAAGATACTAAAGCATCCTTCAATCATATCTATGATCCTGAATTTGAGAGGATTTTCGTGGACACGGACATTGGCTTTACGTCACCAGTCCAAGTCAATGGACTGGTGAATGAATTTGCACGTTATTTGGATCTTGTTTTTACCTGCAATTTCATAGTGTGTTTTTGCTGAATTATGGAAATCTTAATTTATTACACCTATGCATAAGTGTGGAAATAGAAACAAGGCTGAGAATTATCGAGGCATGCAAAACTCTCATGTATACCAAAAATTTTGAAAATATAATCTGCAAACGCATTCAGTTTTATTGTCAATCACTAATTGTACCTAAGCAACATGGATTTTGTCTCAAAAAGTCTACAACAACCAATCTTCTCGAATTCACTAATCAAGTAAACATTAATATGCAAAATGGACTTCAAACTGATGTATTTTACGCTGACTTAAGTAAAACCTTTGATCGGGTGAGCCACTCTATTTTTGAAGTGAAATTAGAAAGATATGGGTTTTCAGAGTGGATACTCACTCATATCCAGTCGTATTTAAGAAATCGTACTCAATATGTCAAATACAAAAACTGTATATCCAGTTTAATAAATGTTACATTCGGGGTTCCTTAAGATAGTCATATTATATTAATCTTCGCTGATGACATAAAACTTTTTAATGGTTATACAAATCCAAGTGGATACAACATGATATTGATAGTGTCTTCGAATGCTGCACTTCAAATGGAATGGACTTAAATAGAAGGAAATGCAAAGTAATGTCATATTCAAGATCGAGTCTTCCTATTTTATAGAAGAATGTTTAATTGACCAAATTGAGACCTTTAATGACTTCGGTATTTTATTTGACACGAAACTGTCATTTAATCCTCTATTGACATGATTACAAGTAAAGAAAGGAGCCGGCTTGGATTAATCAAGAGATTTTCAAAAGAATTTAATGATCGTCATATTTCAAAGATTCTGTACTGTTCACTTGTTCGTCCCGTCTTGGAGTATTGCAAATGTGTTTGGTGTCCTGCTTACGAGGTTTCCATTACTAAAATCGAAAGTGTTCAAAAACAACTTCTGTTATTCGTTCTCCGTGATCTTCCTTGGGATTCCAGAAAAGAAGTGGAGAGAAGTGAATAATGTTCTTTTCCTTTTTCGACTTTTATCGGGATCAATTTGTTCTCCAAACATCCTGAGTATGCTGAACATAAATTCCCGTCCGAGGTTAATCCGTAATCCTGCATTCTTTTATATAACTTCCGCCAGAGTTATTTATAGATTAAATACATCTTTAAATATTATGTGCAATGATTTTAATCGTTTATATAATTTAATTGATTTTAACACATCGAACAATTGTGTTAAAAAAAATATTATTATCCTGTTAATTGTTTTATTGTATTTTTTATAAAAAAATTTCTTTCTTTCTCGTATAATAGTATATTTAAACTTACTGTTATATTGTATAAGTACATTTTTTAACAACTTAGACATCTGTTTCAGTTGAAATAAATAAGAAACAACAAAAAAGTGGGTCCCCCAATTCCGCCTGTCTGTCTGTCTCGAGTCTACAGCCTAAACGGTTGGATAGATTTGCTTCAAACGTGGTTGGTTGGTGGTTTTTTCGGAAATATGTCTTTTTCATTTTTTCAGGCAAAGTATCTTGGTGTGATTCTAGATAGAAAATTAAACTGGAGTCGGAACACTCAATGATTGCATTCTCTTCCTGTAATCGAATTTATGGGAAATCTTGGGGACCGAGTCCAAAAATTATCATGTGGTAATTTGGTTGGTGGAATGCATTTGAAAAAAGAACAAATCTTAAAACCCTGACAAAAGTACAGAGACTAGGGTGCATTGGAATTACGGGGGTCAGAAGATCCACGCCAACCGTAGGGCTTGAGGTGATACTCAACCTGAAACCCCTAGAGCTTTTCGTACAAGAATCCGCAGCATATAGCGCCTTAAGGCTAAGCCAGACTAATACCTGGAAAAACAGCACAATAGGTCACGCACAGATTCTTCCATCTGGGTGATAGAATTATTACAGACTATAAAACACCCGAACTGGGCTTTCATAAACCATTCCAAACTGCCATTCCAAGCAGAGAAGAAGGGACGAACAACCAACCCTACACCAGTGAATCAGCGATAGCAATCTATACTGATGGCTCCAAATTGGACACTGGGTTTGGTGCAGGCTTTTTCTCGGCATCCCTTGAGTTAAATTAAACTAAATTAGGCTCCCAGATTATAGAGTGTCTTCCAAGCGGATGTCCTGGCAGTGAAAACACCTGCTCGACAGCTACCACGGACTGATATCACCTTTTATATAGATAGCGCAGCGGTAATAAAAGCGATTTCGGCCACTGTGATAAAATCGAAACTTGTTTCTTGCTGCCGTGAAATGCTAAAGGTTCTTGGCGCGCAGCACAATGTTAGACTCTGCTGGGTCCCGGGACACAGCGGTATACCGGGTAACGAAAATGCAGATAAGTTGGCAAGGCATGGATCAGCGCTTGATGTCAGTCAAGCAAAGCTGGTAAATATCCCACCCTGTTACATTAAACAGAAAATTTCTGACACAATCCTCACACGGTGGAGCCTACTTGACACTTATGAGACCACCATTAAAATATGGCCATACTTCAACAAGCAGAGGACAGACAAAATTATGCAACTCAACCGCTCTCTTATAAGCATAATCACTGGATATAACCTGCTGGGATATCATAAATTTAAAATGAAACTCAGTACCTCACACTTTCTCTGCCACTACCCTGCACTCTGTCACCAGAGAAAAAATCATATTAGGCAGCTACTTCTCCAATAATTTGGAAGAGGTCTCAAATATTTCAGGAATTAACATATCGAACTTTGTCAATACCTCCAAATGGCTTGACTGATTCAGAGGACACAGGCTTATAACGTAAAAGATTGACTACACTCTGGGCAACACATTGGATCTACATTGATCTAAGCGTGACGATAACGTCATCTTTCTAGTATAAACATATTTTTTTTCGTACTTATTAACGGTACTTTCCATAGAACCAGTTTTCATATTTTCGACTTTCTCAACATTGGAAGAACCGATTAAAATAATTTTTCTTATACAAATGCTCCCTTAGGTTGTTATTAAAACTGCATACCAAAATGTTCAAAAAAAAAGTTTTCCGATATTTAAAAAAATAAATAAATTTTTTGAAAAATCGATTTTTTCAAAAACCAGTCAGATTTTTTTTGAAATTTGAAATTTATATGTATATTAATAATCACTCTTATTGCGATAGTCGTTGCACTTCATCGAGAATTGTCGTTTTTGTAGTCGTGTCGCTTTTAAATCGGTATTGCGTAACTTGAACGCCAGTCTCTTCTTCTTAGATTCCACATGAGATCCACTACGATAGCTAATATTTTGACAAATAAAGTTTAATTGCAATTGAAATCAGTGAAAAGCAGTTCAGTGTTTGTAAGCATAGTTTAGTTTTTAAATTTATTTAGATTTGATCCAAAATATTAATGTAGATATAGGACAGATAAATCTAAAAGTTTAACGTTTTTTCCTAAGTAAGAAATTGAATCAATTCGCAATTAAATTAAGCACGGTTCGGTAGTTGTTTTGGTTCCATAAAATTTGTTCTTAACTATTTTGTGAAAATTTGTTTACCACAATATAAATGTTTGAACAAATGTACTAGCTATTTCTTATGAAGCAGCAGTGTCAATGAGGAGCATGGGGAAGAAAAAAGGAAAAAAGATTTAGTTGTGCAGAGGCGATGGATTCAATCCAAAACAAATCTAATGGATTTGCCTGATTTGTAATTATTATGCTCACAAAATGTGTATACCGACTTAATAAAAATAAAGAGAAATTAAAGCCACAAGTGGAGGCGGTTTAAAAAAAGTTTAAATGATGTTGAGATAGTAATATCAACTTCTATTTAACCTTAAATTAAAGTCCCATTCTAACTTCGTTTGTTGACTTTTGTCGACACATCCTCTAATTTTTTGTCTAGGTTTTTATTTGCTTCTATGAGCTCAATATGTTTTTCATTTGTTATTTTTTACCCTAAGAAACTTTTTTGTTACCTATAATCAATAAAACAAACAAAAAAATTACATTGTGTCAATATTTTTGGCTCTGTCGTTTGCAATTTTGTGAACGACTAAATTTGGCGTTTTAACAGGCGTTTTTGCTTTAAAAACGACTAACGCAATACGAAATGACGACAAACGTTACTAAATGAATACATTCCACATGAACATAAACGCCAGTTGGCGTTCAACGCCATACGCAATAGCAAATTGTTGTGTCGTGTTTCCGTGTGGCGTTCAAAGACTGAATATCTTCAAATGCCGTTTCAATTTTTTTTTTTTAATGTTTTCAAAATTGTATACATACAAAATTAATGTGTTAAAAAATCGCTCCAACGATTTTTGAATTTTTTTTATATATTCTTATTTACCCATGAATTCAAATTGCATCTTTGTTTTTCCTCAAACTATAACGACTAAATAATATAAAAACATTTAATTATGTGTATTATCCATTATTCCTTTTTAACTAATTTTTGCGAACGTCAATGAATACTAAATACAATGTAGGCCCTCATACATTTATACATACATATGACGTGTCTTTAAAAATCACATGAAACTTATGTATGCATATTGCACCTTAATTTATGCATATAGCTACCTACGCACCTATACATCCTTTATTTGCATTATTATATGTACAATTTTACATACTTAGGTTCCATCTATATGTATATATATATATGTACATACATTTTACTCTCCCAACTTACATAATTAAAACCCATAAATAGATTTAAATATACATATGTATGTAACTCTTCCTTGAATCATCCATTCGAAAATTCATTATACTAAGAATCAAGGTAATCTTACATACATAGGCTTTAAACCTGCATAGGATAACTACACCTTACTAACCAAACTTTAATCGTTAGCTACATTAAAGTTGTTAGCTACAAGAGCAAGTTCGTACGATCCAGTCGTGCATTTTATTTCGTATTGTCATACGGTCCACTTATAAATGTTTTCTTTAACTGAGAAGCAAAGACCGCAGCCACTTGGAATTATACATTGAAATCGCCCTTATTAACAATTTAGCTGTGCGGATATTTGGAAACAATTCTTTGAACAGAGTCGGATAGCGCATCGAATTCGTTAAAAGTCGATTTATTATCTACTAATACGGGCTACGATAAATAAGGCATTTGTGAATGAAGTGCTTTCTGACGGTAAATTTGAACCACATGAAGTTAAAATTTGTGTGACCGTTGTTGGTGAATTTTTAAAAAGTGATTCTCATCGGCTTTATTATTCGTTATGATGATTAAATGAAACAAATATATTTGTTTTTAATTTTGTAAATAAGAAACCCCCTGAAGAAGACGGCAACCACCGTCGAAACGTTGGGAAAATAAAATAAAAATTTCTTTCATTTAATCATAATAACGACCAATAAAGCAGATTAGAATCACTTTTTAAAAAAATTCTCCAACGTCCACATGAAAACCAACTTGGTCAAAACTTCAATAATGTTAAAATTTGTATTCAAACAAGGGCCATATTTTGGACTGAATCTGATAATCAACATCAATTTGCAAATACATACGGTGACTATGCTGATATCGTGTTTGGGTTCCTATAGAACTTCACAATTCATTATGTTTTCATCTCCAGTTGTGTGGGTATATGAAAAGTAAAAACAAATACAAAATATAAGGTTAAAATTTTAAATATTGTTATTTAATTTATAAATAAAATTTAGTTTTTATTAGTCACAACTTTTTTAATCGTATACTATTTCTGTTGTCAAACTCCTTTTTTCTTATTTAAAAAATAAACAAATCCGCTATATTAGGTATCACTGGATAATGGATAGGAATTTAAACATTGAAATGACATTGCACAAAAACTTTGTTTTACCACCTTTTTTTTCTTTATATTTCGGTAATTTCAATTAATTCAACAAATGAATAATTTGATATAGAAATACCCCACTTTTAATTTGAATGAGTGAAAGAGAAAAATATATATTACTTCTGTAATTTAAAACTCCATTTTTTTTCTCTTACAAATTGAGTGAGGTGAGGAGAATGAGTGGGGAAGAAGCATGTTTATTTGTCACTTCTATTGTTTGTATTAGATTATTACATTTATAAAAAAATTCAATGCACACAATTAAGTTTGACTCTTCCAAATTTTAGCTGATTTGTTCGTTTTTACAATGAGACTTTTTAAAACTAATATGTTATATTAATAAATAATTTATTTATTTTGTTCAAACATTCTATTTGAAAATTTAATTGCAAAACCTTATTGAATGTGTGAAATTATCGCACGGGTCTTCTGGTTATTTAATATCATACGCGTTTCGGAATTATCATTCCATCATCGGGCGCTGTTGGCAACTTTGTTTACATATTATTTTTTGGTGTGTCATCTTCCTTTTTTTTGTGGCGCCATCTGTGTTTTTTGGCAGCAAAGGAGCAATAGACTGCAAAAACCTATGAAAATGACACCACACAAAAAGGAAGATGACACAGCCCGATGATGGAATGATAATTCCGAAACGCGCAGCGAAATATCAAATAACTAAAAAAAAAGTTGTGATTAATAAAAATTAAATTTTATTTATTAATTAAATTAAATAACTAATTTAAAATTTAAAAATCTGTTAGTCTGTGTTTATTTTTACTTTTCATTCACAATTCAATTACTATTAATGTTATGCCTTAATAGTATACTGAATTGATTCGCCCCTGCTTTCCCCAAAACCAATGACAGCAATATTTGGCACATCATTAATTGGGAAAAATATATTGACGTATATATGTTGCGATGGAGCCGCGGCAATAGTAGGAAAGATTAAAAAAGTGGTTTCTAAAATTAAAATTAGTTCTTACTGTAACAGCTGTCATTTTGCATCGTTATGCAAATTTGTTTTTTTTTTTTGTCTTTTGCTTGTATTTTTCAAGTAACAATTGTTTTCTTTTTAAAAACAAAATTAAATTGTAATACATACATAGAATTTGTCAAATTATAGTTGATCAAATTAAATAAACATACGTACACATACAATTTTGGTTAGGAAAATTCCAACCGATTTAAGAAAAAATTCCTGATGAAGCAGTGAAGATCGTAAATTTTGTGAAAAGTCGACCCCTTCAATCCAGATTGCTCAAAAAAGGGTGCAAAGATATGTGAAGTCAGTATGAATCAATTCTTCTTCACACTGAAATTCGGCGGCTTTCCAGAGGTAAGGCATTACTTAGGCTAGTTCAACTGGGTGATGAGTTGAAAGTTTTCCAAGTGGACAAAAACTCAACTCTAAACCTTTTCGATGTATTGCATGATGAGCAATGGATTACAAAATTAGCTTATCTTGCAGATATTTTTGGAGAGTTCAACGAAACTGCTACAGCCTTGCAGGGAAAATCGGTAACAGTATTTTTGCCGATAGACAAACTGGCAGGTTTAAAAAGAAAAATTAATTTCTGGCTTAGCTGTATACAAAAAAACAATGTTGAATGTTTTACAATTTTAATTTAGTTCTTACTAGAAAACATGTAATGTTTTACTCAATTACAAGATTGTATTTGATGACCACACAATGTTTTCAGTGATCAAGCCAAAGCAACTGCCAGTGATTTGGAAAAGATAGAAAGGAAACAAATTTACCGTTTGCTGTGCTGTGTGTTGGATGTTGGTGGTTGTAGCATCATGATATTATATTTAGTGTTTTTATTTTTACTAAACACATGTTGTTAGTGCTATGCCTAACCCTAAACAGCATGTAATGAGTAAACCAGCAACTCATTGTATGACATTGGCCGTGGCGCGATAGTTGTGTGCTCGCCTGTCAACCTCGTAGTTGCATGTTCGATTCCTGCCGTTGCCTATGTCTTCTTATATTCCATTAAAAACCCAATTCTAAAAATTGTCATAAAATAAGTTGCTGCTTTGCTCATTACATGCTGTTTAGGCATAACACTAACAACATGTGATTGAGTAAACTAGCATACCCATAAAATATGACAACGAAATAAATAAAATAATGCGAATTATAAGGGACATAAATAAATAAGACACGGTAATTCTCTCTGCATTAGTTCAGCCGCCATGCCTGGAGATAAATCGGAGACATCAACCAGCACTTGTCTCAGAACATCGCGCCACACATCTTTCCTATCCTTCTTTCTCTTCTTCCACCGAATGCCGCGCTGTGTGAAGAAAAAACATATAAAGGGTATTCATAATACCTTGAGCGCGTGCAAAGTTATAAAAAAAAAAAAAAAAAAAAAGAATTGGTTTTAATGGAAACATAAGAGGATAGACTACGGCAGTGATCGAACATGTGGCAATGAGGTTGATAGGCGAACACACAGCTATCACGGCACGGTCACCCCCGGGCGCAGCGATTGGGGCACTCTGAGCACTTTCGCTTGCACATATACTCGTATCGATATATTGGGCAGTCGAAGGGCCAATCGGCACGCAACAGTTGTAATCCGGGCGACTACTACAGGCTTACCATTAAACATAATCTACCTACCTCATAGAAACGTTTTTTACTTGTGGGTATTACGGTAAAAATCGAACTACAGACTTTGAACAGACTTGACATAACAATGATAGAGAACACGAACAAAATTGACCCCACAATTCCATCTTTCTGTTTATCTGTAGGTCTATAGCCTAAACCGCCAAAGCGTTTTCTTTCACTCTTGGTGCTTAAGCGTCTTAGGTACTTGTTATAGATTCTGTTATATAATTTTGTATAGCCAAAGGGTAAATCTTAATTATGTATCTGGAAAACACCTTATTGGTTTTGTTATAAAAAATGTTGTGCCTTATTGTATGTATAGGTATAGTCTACATTTTGGTTAACAACAAATATTTTACATAAAATGTTACTGACGGTACCTGCAAAAGAAGGTCTTCTTCTTGTTTATTTTCATTTTCTCATTAACAGCTCAACGCAATTCGGACGAAAATTTTCGTAAAATATTTTTTGAAAAGTAATCATTTATTTTTTGAAAACTCAATATTTCTAAAATTGTGGACGAAATTTTGAAATTTGAATGGTTAAATACTCAAAATTACTATACCAAAAGATGTTGTATATAAAATATTAAGTTAAAAAAATTGTGTATATCTGTGTGCCATAAGGACCTTGTGTTTATACGATATGTATTAAAAATACAATATACCTAAAAATACTTTAATTATTTACTTAGGTGGCGCTTAGTTCGGGGTGAACCTGGGCCTCAACCAACATGTGTTTCCAGCTAGCTCGGTATTTGACTAGCTGCATCCAGTTACGCACTCCAAGTTGGTTGAGGTCTTCCTTGACTGCGTCTTCCCTCTGTGTTGGAATCGAATATCCTGCGAGCCGGAACATTGTTGTCCATACGCTCTACACGACCTAGCCATCTTAAACGTGATATACCTATTTTTTGTACCAGGTCAATATAGCTGTACAGCTCATATAGTTCGTGGTTGAACCTTCTCCTCCAAAGCCCGTTAACGCAGATAGGGCCGAAAATCTTGCGATGAACCTTACGCTCGAAACGAAATCCTCATCCGCTTTCGATAGAGTCCAGATCTCCGCGACATAGCAAGACTGGTATGATCAGAGTCTTATAAAGAGTCTCCTTTGTTTTTCGAGAGAGGACTTTACCACTCAATTGCCTCCTTACCCATAGGAACAGCGATTGGCCAGAGTTATTCTTCGCTTTATTTCTAACGAGATATTGTTGTTAGATGTTAAAACGGATCCAAGGTAGAAAAAGTCCCTAACTACCTCAAAGTTGTACCTGTCTAATGTGACGTTTTGCCAAATCCGCATGTGTTGTGTGTCCCTTTTTGTGGACACCAGATACTTCATTTGGTCCCATCTTAGCCCCTTCAGCTTCAATGTTATCAAACGCTCTAGTGACAGCTCGCGGGGATTTGCCAATGATGTCTATGTCATCAGCGTATGCTAACAATTGTACAGATTTGAAAAAAATTTTGCCAGTAGAGTTAACTTTGGAATTTCTTAAATTTTTTTGAAGTATTAATTTCAAGAAATCGCACGATAGGCATCACTTTGTCGGAATCCTTTTTAACCATCAAAAGCTACTGTAAGGTCAATACCAACTTTGATGGAGTAGCGAGAGTTCTCCATCGTGATCCTACACAGTCGGACGATCTTTGTGGGAATGCCAATACCAGACATGGCTCAGTATAGCTCGTCTCTAAGTGCTATCGTACGCGGCCTTAAAAGCGATAAAGAGATGGTGGGAGTAGAGTTCTTGGGTAGTTTACAGGATCTGCCGTAGTGTGAACATTTGATCAATTATGGACTTTCCTGGCCTGAAACCGCACTTATAGGGTCCAATTAGGTTGCTGACCAATGGTTTCAGACGTCCACATAATACAGCAGAAAAGATCTCGTACGCGATATTCAGAAGGCTTATTCCTCTATAGTTGCCGCAGTTTAGAGTTAGTTTCCAGGATCTGCCGTAGTGTGAACATTTGATCGATTATGGACTTTCCTGGCCTGAAACCGCACTTATAGGGTCCAATTAGGTTGCTGACCAATGGTTTCAGACGTCCATATAATACAGCAGAAAAGATCTTGTACGCGATATTCAGAAGGCTTATTCCTCTATAGTTGCCGCAGTTTAAAGGGTCTCCTTTCTTGTGGATCGGGCAAACGATGCTGAGGTTCCATTCATCAAACATACTTTCTTCTGACCAAAGTTTAGAGATGAGTTGGTGTATGCACTGTACTAAGTCATTTTCGGTTGCTTTAAACAGTTCGGCGGGGCCAGCAGCTTTGTTGTTTTTTAGTTTGGATATTGCTATCCTCACTTCATTTTGGTCAGGTGGGCGGAAGTTTTGTGTGTCATCGTCCATGTTGAATGGTTCATTCTACCTGACAGCGGGATTTTGGTCTTCATCACTGTTTAATAGTCTCCAGAAATGGTCCTTCCATATACTCAGCACCGACTGGGGCTCTACTCGTATATCTACAGGCTTCTGTGCGGTTTTTTTGCCTTGACACGCTGTTTTTACCAGTTGGTAAAACTTCCGCACGTTGTTCCTAGAGTAGCATCTCTCAAAATCTTCGATCGCGCGCTTCTCATGCCTTCTCCTTTTCTTATAGAGAAGCCGGTGTTCTTCCCGTCGTTTCTGCTTTTACAGCTCGCGAGCAGCTCTCGTCCTTCTATGCAGCGCCGCTTTATATGCCACTTGTTTAGCTGCATGTGCCTACCTGCATTCGTCATCGAACCGGAGGTTTCGTGGTGGAGGTCTGGTGAAACCTAGCGCATCAGTTGCGGCACGTCTGATGGCTTGTTGGCAACGTTGCCACGGGTATTCGGCACTTGATGCTGGCGACAATGTATTTCTTGAGAGATTACGGGAAATTCGATCGGAATAGGTTCTGGCGGTCTCTTGCGATTGCAGTTTTCCGACGTCATGCTTCCTCACAGTATTACTCCGTTATTGGGACGTTCGGGTTCTTCGCATTCTTACCTTGGCTGCAACAAGGTACTGATCTGAGTCGATGTTAGCTGCTGGGAAGGTGCGAACATCCAGAATACTGGAGGCGTGCCGTACATCGATCGCAACGTGATCAATCTGATTGACGGTTATTTGATCTGGATGCCGACAAGTCCCTTTGTGCATCTCGAGATAAGGAAACCGTGTGGTTGGAATGGTGACGTTACGTGCCGCCGCAAAGTCAATTAGCCTAAGTCCTTTTTAAGACGTTGTGTCGTGTAGGCTATGTTTTCCGAACGTCCTACTAAAGATTTCCTCTTTACCTATTTTGGTGTTAGAATCGCCTAGTACGATCTTAACGTCATATTAAGGGCACTGCTCATAGGTTTTGTCGATATTAGACTAATGTTGGCGAATTTAGCATTGATATGGGTTGTCACAAGTCGCTCACTTACGTGTCGAAAGCTCAAGACTTCTTGTAGACGCTGTGGTCTTCTTTCACAATCACCGTAGTATACGTCACAGTTTTTCGTCTTCCTTTGCCGGCCCATCCCATCGCACTTACTGGATGGCAGTAATTGCTGCTCTGTAGCAGTCTACGCCTCAGCTAGTTGTTCGGCTGCACGTGGTCTCTTAAGAGTTCTAACATTCCACGTGCAAATCCGAAAGTTGTTGTACTTAATGCATTTTGCGGGTCGTCAACAGTTAATCCGTCCTTTTCCGAGGCTATGGGTCGCTTCGCAACTTATATTTTTTGACATGGCGGGGTTGTTAACCCCACGCACAACCCACAACCAGGAGGGCCAGGTCCTTTGTTGGACTCCTTGGACGAAAGGAGACGGAAAGTCCGGAGTCAGTAACCCGCTTCAGGTATATGAGCGCTGCCGTTGGCCCATTAAGGCCTCATCCCACCATCTCTATTTCAATGCCCTGACTTGCATTGAATTGTCCCAATGACCTTATCTCCAAATACGTCGAAGTAGCTCATTAGTGCATCTGCTTTGTTGACTGTTGAAGCCGCCGTTGGTCAAATTGTTTGGACTCATCCGCCGTACTCCCTCTTTCTGATGTGCTCTGCGAGTCGATCAGAACAGTCATTAAAACAGAGCATTATTGTGTTGCTATCTTTTCTGTTTTCAACACTCGCGCTTATAAGTTTAGCACGAATGTCCGGATGGACAAGCCAGTACCCGGTTGTTACCGCAAGGGGGTAAAATAAGCACAATTGATGTGTGCGAGATAGTTACAACACTGGGCATCACCTTGTTGACGCCGATTAGGGTCTGCCCTAATCATACACACCCAACCACCCTAAAGATACTTAACTTCTCAATAATTGACTTCGCGCTACTAAAATCTACGCAAATAATATTCTTATTAAAAAAAATAGCTTGAAATTTTGTAATTGCATTTTACCGTATTTTTCACAAATTAAAAGGAATGCAAAAAATGAAAACACTAAATTTTTTTTTAAGTTTTCAAAGCAAAACCAACAGAAAACCAAGCAAAAAACTGAACGAGTTACCAAATGGACACGGGTGGTAACTCTGAATGCACATCAATATTTAATAATGGGATGTGAATAGCAGTTGCAGCCATATGCTGGTATCAGAAGCAATTCTGTCCACACTCAGATGTGAGTTCAATACGTTGGGTCTGCGTCAGATGCAATCAAATTTTTTGGAGGAGGCGATCTTTCAATTTAGTATGGTGCAAAAATATGACACGCTACCGATTTTGCAAAGGTTTTCCCATAAAACCTAGTACGCTGCTGATGCGAAACGAAAAGTCTTATACAAAAATGACACGACGAAATCAAGAACGAAAAATTTCGCTCTACTTTTCGTTTTCCAGTACGCTGCTGAACGAATAAATGTGTAATTTTAGTGGATACTACTAGATTTCTTAGTATCTAGTACGATTCTCCACTCTTTTCGTTCTCAATTTAATTGACCTGCACATAATTGCTTGCGAAATTTTGGCATTTCATTTTTTTTTTTTATAAAAAAAAGTCAAACTTGTTTTGTATATTTGATTTTTGTTTTGCTTTAGGTTTTCTCTAGTGTCTGGTTTTTCTATGCATTTTCTGTATTAAATTATTCAAAATAAATTCAATTCTAATTGTTGTATTAATACCAATTTCAGTCAACGGCCTTGGGTCCGATGAAAGCATCGCTTCCCATAGATCAGCGAAATCAAGCATCGTTGGGCGTGGTTAGTACTAAGATGGGGGACCGTCGGTAACCAACCACATGCTGTTGACATATGTTTCTTCTATTGTGTGTTCTTCCTTTCTCTGTCTCTCTTTGTTGTATTAATGTATGTGATGCTTAAAGCCAATGGTCTCGTTGCCAGTGCTTCAGTGTCTCTACTTCGTAGATTTATCTACGGAGTAGTATAATATGTAATGTAATGTAATACCAATTTCAAAATCGACTAAACTAAATCTGCAAAATGAAAATGGGAAGTTGGAAAGAAGCACACCCTTCAGATATCTTATCGGCGAACAAGATATAGCGGATCTTTATTTGGACTGCTTATTTTAACCAACTATCGACTTTTCTCATACCTAGTGCATGTGCTTAGATTAAAAATAACCTATGTTCTTTTAAAATTAATTTATTTTAAGTGACTACTAAATAAAAATATTATAAAAAAGATTCAGTAGTTCTGCAATGAACTGTCCATGGCACGATTTTTAAAATCCATATGTTACTCCAACTTAAATTCTATGCTACCTTTGACACCATATAAATATCAAAACACTCGACATTTCTAGTTTCAAACTTTCAACACATAAATTAACTCAAAGACAAAAAAAAAATCTAATCGACCCCCGGTTACTGTCAGTACAAATATGGATTTTCGACCTGGCGGAGCAGATGTGTCCAGGTCAGAAGCCAAAGCTACTAGCGCTGCACCAACGATAATTAAGGGAATCATCGTTACCACAATAATGTTTGGTTGCAAAAAGGCCATCTTAAACGATACCCACCTCAAAATAGCTCTCTATGTGGGAAGCCTGTTTCTGATCTCATTGATTGGCGATTTTATACCATACCCCAGAACTTATTTCTCCCGTTCAGACAATCTGTTTAACGATTACTTTGTGAAAATCGGCTCGGGATGGACATAGTTATTAAGTCTACAATTTCTGGTGATGACCTCGATAGTCCTTTGTTGTGGTGATAGAAAGAAGATGATGACAAATCACTTAACTCGCATTGCCATCGCTACCTTCTTTTGGTTTTTCTGGACGAAGTTATTTAATGTAATTAAACCATAGTATGGCAAATGCACTGCTGGTGGATTTCAAAGCAAATCAAGCTGCTTGCAAGCTATTAATTGAGGAAGCAAGACCTATAGTTAAAATGGCAACCGATCAAAGAGAATTTGCGAAACGAATTGCATAAACGCAACGTAGCAGAGCGGTTAAGTACAAACCCACTAAGAAAACTCACTGATGAACAAGTGAAAATGCAACTCGTTCCAAAGATATGGTCCAAAAGCTATTCACTGTTCACTTTGAAATATATAATCTGAAAATACTTTGGAGTGTATCTTTGGAACGGGTTATTCTAAAAACGTAGTTGATACCTGTTTGTAATCTACTCTTGATACTCTCAAAATCAGAATCAAAAGTTTTTAAGTAGAAGGCTTATTGCAAAAAATCACTCTTGAAATACGCATATTTAGAATAATGCATGCATATTCCTGGATTTATTTTTTTAAATACAACTTCTTTGCAAAAAATGTTGATGCTTCCTTTGAAAGTATGGAGCGCTGATTCTAAAAAGATATCGCCCGTCTTTAATGGACAACCCGTTCCAAAGATATACTCTAATGTATTTTCAGATTATATATTTCAAAGTGAACAGGGAATAGCTTTTGTAGTATATCTTTGGAACGGGTTGTCCAATAAAGGCGAGCGATATCTTTTCAGAATCAGCACTTCATACTTTCAGTCAGTCTTCTGAAATTGAAGAAAGCGGTTGCTTTTAATTTTTCTCTTGAAATGTCTAATAAGAATAAAAATAAAAAGTCCTTTGCTTTTAATTGTGTGTTGTCGATTCTCTTCATGCCGATGTACGGAATCTTCTTGATGTTGTTGTTGTACCCAAGAGAAACAAAAAATCATGCGCTGACAATACCGATGGTGAAAAGAGAGAGGGTGTTGCAAGCGACAGATTAGCTAATTGTTCTAGTTCGATATCGAAGGTGTTGGCAAACGCCGTCGGTGTAGCAGCAGGTGCCGCAGTAGAAGAAGAAAATATGTCGACGAATTGTCTCGCACAAGTAAACAACGATTGTGTCAGTGCTCGTGCTCGTATGCAGAAACCAAAGAAAAAACGGATAGCAGCAGTTGCGGCGGTAGAGGAGGAAAGTTTATCTATGAATAATGCCAACCTCGCACAAGTAAACAATGAATGGGTCATTGCTGGTGCTCGAACGCAGCAATCAAAGAAAAGGCAAAATTTGCGCGTGTGTGGGGAAGATGTTGCTGTTGCTAATGATCTAAAGGTTGCTGTTGCGCATAAATTAATTAAGTATGTTGCTGGTAAGATTTGTGTGGATGAAGCTACTGTTAAATGTTATAAGCTTGTCAAAAAAGATGCATTATGCGGATCTAACTGGCCCAGAAATACCTTTGTAAGGGAATTTATTCAAAGAGACCTTCCAAAAAACGACAAAGTCCCCAACCTTCCGACGGAAATGAATCAACGGGGAGTGGGGTCTGCGTTGATGTAAACAAATCTGGAATGTCTATATATTATCAAAACATGAGCGGAATGAGAAGGGCTGAACTTTCCTTTAGGGGAGCACGAATTTTAACACGCGGATACTTTTATTCGGTAGATTTATGGTCAAAAACAATAAATATAACAATTTTTAAGTGAGGAAACTTTTATTTCTATTTTTAATTAATTTTTAAAGTTTCATTTTTCATACAAAATGTATGCAAATTATGACTACCGACAACTGTTTTTTGTGTGTGGACAGTTGTTTACCAATCTACAGATGACTGTATGCAACTCGGTATGGTAAGTGTTGTGGTATGTGCATTTTGCTTGGGATAATATAAATTGATTTCAAACTATGTACTATTGTGGTTTCGTTTCATGTCAAATCCTAAAAAAACTTTGCATACACCCAACATTGACCCCACCCAACCTTGATGTCGCCCAACATTGACCACAACCTAAATCCTATAATTGGACCAGGCAGCTTTTTGTACGCTGTGAACTTAATTACAGAAAAACTTCACACAAGTAGGTTTTTATCTATATAAATACGTTTTGTTTAATGGCTTTTTTTTATTTGCAATTGGTTTTTACTGAGAGTAAATAGGTAGGTACATATGTATTTTAAGAGTGATGCATAACTACTTTTCGAAAAATATGATATTTCATTTAGGTAAATGTTCCACGTAAGTTTTATTATTGAAAAAAAACTACACTTGTACTTTTAATCCAAAAAATGTTTCCATTAATATTTTCCCAAAAAAAGTACCTAGGTACAAAAAAAAACTTCTCAGGACTCTACCAGAGGGAAGTATTAACAAGAACTGTCAAAACAGTTTTTCGTTGCCGCGATTTTTTAATATTGTGTATTAATATTGCAAACTTTAAAAAATATGTTAAAAATAGAAGAACTTATATTTTCATATTAAAACCGTTTTAATTAATAAATCTACGGAATATAAGTATCCGTGTGTTGAAATACCTTCTAATTTAAAGACAAATTGAACAAAAGTGTTGTACTAAAAAGGCCAAAATTGAAAATTAAAACATTTTTTAATCATATTTAACAGAGTTTCCTCACCGTAATATTTTAAAGCTGTTCTATAGAGACCCCTAGCTCACTGTAAAAAAAATCAAAGTTCTACGTGTGCTCCCCTTATGGAAAGTCTCCCCACGAGAAGTAAAATTATTGAACTCTCCTTTTATGTAGATTCTTATGAGTTCGATATTTATGCGTTTGTGGAAACCTGGCTTTTTAAAGATGTAATGAATGAAGAAGTACTTAATACATCCGAGTTTTCTATCATTCGTCGTGATCGCCATGATGTTGGAAGCAGAAGAGGAGGTGTTTTTTTTTTGCTGCTCGGCATTCACTTATTTATATATTTATCACATTTAAAAAATATTGAAAATACTTTATCTTATTTTTCTAAGTTTAACGTTTCTGTTTGTATAATTGGTGATTTCAATTTGGGTGGAATCAAATGGATGGAATACGAAAATAAGGGGCTACCAATTGTGCTTACAACAGAAAAAGAATTTTAGCAAGTATGTCTTATCCATAAGTCATTGGGAAGAATGCTTCATTTAGTTATTATAAATGATGATATTGAAGTAAATGTTTCTGAATGCATCCCTTTGTTTTCGAACTCAATGCATCATGTTGCCATGTCAATTTGTATAAAAAAAATGTTTGATTTAAGAACTACAATGCTTTCCAGACTGTAGATAAATTTAAATATCATTTTAATTCTACAAACTTAAATATGTTAAATGAATCATTTTCTAATTTTGACTGGCAATTAAATTCTGATAATAATTTTAAATATTACTTTGAATACGTTTTAAGTGTTTTTGTCCGAGGACTGTTTACCTCTGTTCCACGCTCTTTATTTGAAGTAAATTCTCATGCTCCATGGTCGAACCCAAGGTTGCGTAAATTGAAAAACGCTAAAAATAAAGGCGCAAAATTTTAAACAACCCATTGTTAAGGGCTTAACATTTTACTAGTTAGCAATTTCCTAAGTGCTTATTGATTGAATAACTATTTCAAAATTTTTAAACCTTTTCTAAACTAGCAAATTGCTAATTATGCAGAAAGCTGAGCATTTGTAGGGTTTGAATTTTGATGAACATAATTATTGCTGTTATGTGATATAAATTATTTATATGTTGATGAAAACCCAACATGTGCTCTTAAAACGTATAAGTTATTTCTATTTTCATCATTTTAACTTCATTATGTACAAAAAAAAAAACAAAAAAAAATGGTGCACCAGCAGGACTCGAACCTGGGCACACCGCGTGCTAGGCTGATATACTATCAGATTTCTAAATGGATTTAGCAAATTGCTAAAAGTTAAAGTCGCCATTCCGTGTTTTTAACTTTAGTAAAATGTTAAAATCGTTCAAAATTAGCTCAATCATCTTTTTAGCTTAGTAAAATGCTAAAAGTGGCTTTAACATTTTAATAAATCGTTTAAAATTTTGCGCCAAAGCTTTTAAAACTTATAAAAGCAATATGAGTTTTAATAGTTTTGCCCTATATTGACGTCTTCGTAAAGAATATGCATTTCTATCAAAATTTTGTTTTAGTAACTATGTAAATAGAACAGATTGAATTAAGCAAAATCCAAAAAAGTTTTGGAAATTTGTGAATGTAAAACGTAAATCTATTGGTTTTCCCTTAATGCTGGTTTACAATAACGATACTTCCAGTGACCCTCAAACTATTGTTGAATGGTTTGCTGAAAGCTTTCAAGGTATATATAATACTACGGACTTGATTGTTGGTATTAATTACGATTGCAAGAACTTAGCTCCTACAACAGATTGCTGTAGCTTATATTGTGATTTAGAAGATGTTGATGATGAACTGCATTATATGAACTGAAACCCTCTATTAACCCAGATTTTCATGGTATATTTCCTATTGTATTAAAACATTGCTTTAAATCTTTAAGTTTTCCACTTCAATTTATTGTTAATCAATCCCTTTCAAGTGGTCATTTTTTAGATGAATGGAAGGTTTCTTACCTTTACCCAATTTTCAAATCCGGAGACAAACAAATTACCGCCTAATAAGTAAACTTTCTACAATTCCGAAGCTTTTCGATAAAATAGTAAACAAAAAATAAATTATATGATATAGTAAAATGCCATATTTCTAAATTTCAACACGGGTTCCTAAGTGGTCGATCAACCACTACACATTTGGCTGTTTTTCTAATCTTTGTTTTGAAGGAGTGGAAAAGCGATGTCAAATGGACGTGGTTTATACTTTCAGTAGGGTAAATCACCTAATGTTAACCAAAAAATTAAAATTATATGGTTTTGATTCGGGACTTTCCGTCAGTCTTATATAGGGCTGAGTGCTTAATTTTCGCTGACGACATAAAAATGTTCAAGATCATAAATAATTATAATGATTGTGTTGCGTTTCAACATGATATTTCAAACTTCGTGCCTTGGTGTAAACTAAATGACCTTTAGCTTAACTTATCAAAATGATCTGTTTTGACTTACAGCTTTTTATCGAGCCAAATAGTTTTTGACTATTCAATAGAAGGATACAAATTATCCTGAGTGCGTGAAATAAAAGATCTAGGGGTTGTTTTTGATGATAAACTAAATTTTGAGTCACATGTTTCTTATGTCGTCTTAAAGTCTAATTTCATGTAAGGTTTTCTTAAACGAAATTCCGCAGATTTTAAAGATCCGTACACTTCGAAAATAATTTTTTGTTTTATTGTTCGACCATTATTGGAATATTGCTCCATCATTTGGAATCCGGATACTTAAAAGCTTATAGTAAGAATTGAGAATATTCAAAAAAAAAATTGTTTTAAAAAGTTTTGCAACAAATGGTAATGCACATTTTAATTATAATAGCCATATTCTTATTGTTAGGAATGCAATCTCTTGAGTCAAGACGTAGAATGTACAGTGTCTTGTTTGTTCGCGATATTCTTGCAAATGATACTGATTGTGAGTTTTTGCTCTATTTAATTAATATTTACGCGCCAAGTCGATCTTTGAGAACGAGACATTACATTTTTGAAATCCCCCATTCCACAAACTATGGACAACGTGAACCTATTTCTCATTGTTGTAAATATATATTACAATGATCTCGATGTATATGTATCAAGATATCAATTTAAATCTTTATTGTTTTTTTTTTTATTACAACATAATCCATTTTAATTATATTGTACATAACTATTACTTTTAATTAATTGTAAATTTAGCATTAAGCAAATCTGTGGATTTAACTATCGTAGATTGAAATAAATAATAAATAAATAAATTATATCATTCTATATATGCGTATTTAAAGAGTGATTTTGTGCAAAAAGCCTTCTACCTAAAAACTTTTGATGATGATTTTGAGAGTATCAAGAGTGGATTACAAAGATACGCTCCGAAGTATTTTTAGATTTTATATTACAAAGTGGACAGTGAATAGCTATTGAAGTATATCTTTGGATCGTGTTGTCCAATAAAGGCAAGCGATATTTTTTATAAACAGCACTTCATACTTTCAAAGGAAGCATCAACATTTTTTTTGCAAAGAAATTGTATTAAAAAATATAACTCCATGAATACGCATACAACATTCTATATATGCGTATTTCAAGAGTGACTTTTTGCAATAAGCCTTCTACCTTCAAACTTTTAATGCTGATTTTGAGAGTATCAAGAGTAGGTTACAAAAAGGTATCGACTACGTTTTTAGGATAACCCGTTACAAAGATACACTCCAAAGTATTTTCAGATTATATTTTTCAAAGTGGGCAGTGAATAGCTTTTGGAGTACATCTTTGGAACGGGTTGTCCAATAAAGTCGAGCGATATCTTTTTAGAATCAAAACTTCATCTTTCAAAGTTTGTCACCAAATTAATTTTAGATGGAATTTTTTTTTTTCACCAAATTACTTTTAGATGGATTTTTTAAAAATAATTCTTGGAGTTGAAAATGGTATCCGGAATTAGTAAGAAACCATAAATTAGAACTCAGAACCGTTTACACCATCCCAATGCAACACGTAGTTTTCGAATTATAGAGTGGCTTACCTCCCAATTTCATTGATTTTCTTAAAATTGATAGAAATTTCATCAAATCGGCAGATAAACCAGTATATAAATCCAAAAGTAATTGCTTTATTTGGATCATTTAAACGGTTCTGAGTTTTATTTTAAATCCTCTATGTGTAACCAGAGCCATTTTTATATCCAAGAATTATTTCATAAGAATTACTTCTAAAAGTAATTTGGTGACAAAAAAAATTCCATCTAAAAGTACTTTACAACTTGTCAATTTTTTTTTCAAAGCTGACAGAACTCTCCGCGAATAATTTTCCGCTGGTTTTCGTTAGCATATCCCTTTCCTAGTGGAGACCACCAAAAATTGTCGTTTCGCATCAGCAGCGTACTAGGCTTAAGACGTGTACTGCCTTTTTTTCTTGGACAGAGTGTAGTAACTTTCTTCTGTTTAAATTAATTCAATCATTTTTTTTTTGTGACTTAGTCCAAATTATGCAAATTGGCAACTCTGGTTTGCAGTAGTAAAGTCTGTTTCACGGTCACTCTTTAAAATTTTTATTTTGTATCAGTAAAATAATCAATAATTAAATATTAAAGTAATTTACACGTAATCCTTATAATCGTATCACTCGAAAAAAATTATTTTGGTGAGTCCAACCGTTTTTTTTTTTCACCCAAAAAAACAAATTGCAAAAAAGCTGCACGTATATATTCTGGCATAAAACAAAGGATTTTAAAATGAATCGAACCCCGCCACCAAATCCAACACCCAAAAGGCCTCATAAAGAAGTTGCCCCGGCTTCTCCACAACTGAATAAAGCTAGCAATAGCCAAAATTTCACGGCTGTCGGGTCGATGGAAGTGACGGCGTTGAGGATTATGATCCAGGATATAATATCAAAAATACTGAATGAAAAAATGAAAGACATGCCAACAAATTCTGACGTCGAGTTAATGCAGTCACAAATCCACAGCCTACACGAAAGAAATCAGGAATTACAGGCACAGGTGAAGGTATTTGATTACCCGATGCACTAATTAGAGCGCCAAGTAGAGTATTTAGAGACAAAGGCTAACGAAAAAAATGTGGTTCACATACCGGTGAATGGTGCTGACGATGCGGGGGTCAAGACAAGAAGTTGTTGCTTGGATTTGTTACAAACTAATGATGACAACGTTATTGCAACAACAAAGGTGTTGCATTCCAACAACAGCAGGATGGCGAATGTCATCGTTGGATTGAGGCAAAGGGAAGACGTGGGACGAATATTAACAACATCGATCAAGCTAAGAAATACAGGAATCTTTGTACACCGAGATTTACCCCCATCTGTTAGAGCCCGCCGAAGGCGTATTATCACACTGAAAAAGGATATTTTCGCGAAAAACCCACACCTGAGATCACAAATTCGAGGACAAACATTAATGGTTAAAGGTAAAACATTTTATTATGACAGCGAAAACAACCTGAGATGTGACGGCATGTGCGGAAAGTCATTATTAGACAAGTTGGTGAATGGCACTTCAGGAGGGCGCGTTCCAGGTGCGAAAAAAAAAATCGGAAAGCAGCTTTTCACACGCGACATCTGTTATGCCACATTCTAATTTTTAGTTGCAATGCCGTCTGCGGAACAAGTAGTAATATAATAGATAATATAGAAAATACATTTAATAATTATGAGGAACCATTTAAGATATTGAACATTTTGTCATATTATAGCGGGACTTAGTAACAAAGGCATATTTACCGATTTTTTTAAATTCACAAATCAATTTGGTATAATATTTTTGTATGAAACATTTTTAAATAGTAGCAAATTTGTCGAGGGCGAAATTCAATTTAGAAACTATGAACTAAAAATAATACCAGCAGTAAGAAGACATGTTAAAGGAAGAGCGAGCGGAGGCTGTATATTCGGATACAAAAAAGGAATGAATATTAGCATCGAATTTAAGCTTTATGGAGTGATAACTTGTTTGGATATAACCATTGGTGGTAAAATTTGTCGCATATTACCAACGTATATAAATTGCAACCATTGGAAAACGGATTTTGAAAAAATCAAAGAGTTTTTAACATGCGAAAATAACATCGAAAATCTGCTACTAGTGGGCGATCTAAATGCGAGAGTAGGCAGTGAAGGATGTGTGGTAAATGAACGAGATGGGTACCATAGACATACAAAGGATATAACCAGGAATACAAGAGGTACAAATTTACTGGAACTGTGCAACTTATTCGGGATTCGAATCCAAAATGTTACGAATGTTGGCGATAAGCTGGGTGAATTCACGTTTATAGGAAAACAAGGCAGTTCTGTAATCGATTATAGTCTGGAAAGCGGTGAATGGAGTCCTTTTGTAACAGATTTCGAAGTAAAAAAAACCGTACTCTGATCATATGCCGATCATAGTATCATTTAAATGGGGGGGGGAAACTGAAAATAACAATAGTGTAGATTTATAACTCTTGCCCAAACTACATTGGAGAAATTTAGTGGCCTCCAGCTATAGAATACAACTGGATAGACTTTTGATGTCCGAGGAAAGAGATGTGAGTTTAAGCAGAATCGAAAGATGCGTAAAGGACGCCTATCAAGCACCAAACATTCATTATGGTAAACAAAAATCTTACAGGGAACCATGGTACGATAATGATGTATGCAGGCCAGAGGCTTATCATATGCGTGGCTTAATGAGTTAAGGAGGTATAACGAGTGCTCCGCCAAAATTAAATATATGGATCACAACTAAAGGTATAAGATACTTTGTAAGAAAAAAAAGAAAATATATTATGAAGAAGAGGCTGTGAAATTAGCTGGATGCAGAAATGCATCCGAGTTTTGGAACTTGGCCAGAAAATTAAATGGCACTAAATATGTCATCAGTCGTGGCTTAGACTCAAACAGACTGAAAATTCATTAAAAAAATCTGCTGAACCTAAAAGTCATAAGCCCTTACATGGTTCAATATGCCCCACCGGGCTTCAAGGTTGACATGTCTATATCACAAGAGGAAGTCCGTGAATCAGTAAATTCACTAGCAGATGGGAAAGCTGCAGGTGCAGACAGAATACCAGCCGAGTTTTATAGATATGGCACAGATGAACTTATTACAACTCTTACAAATGCATTTAACCAAATTTTCGAACATGGAACTATACCACAACAGCTCAAAGATTCTTTAATTTTTCCAATATACAAAAAAGGCAGCGTCGAAGATCCTGAAAATTATAGAGTAATCTCATTTTTAAACTCATCTTACAAAATTTTTGCGGCGGTATTACTGAAAAGGCTGAACTCGTGGATACATGCGAATAAGTTATTGAGCGAGTTCCAAGCGGGCTTCAGAACTGGATACTCTACCATACATCACATCTTTGTACTTAGAAGTATTGCTGACTCATTCATGTCCACAAAAAAAAAACTACGCTTTTTTTGTAGATTTAAAGGCGGCATTTGATAGGGCGGACCGAAATGCACTGATGTATAAATTATTTAGATCCGGAATGGCATTAAAGTTCGGAAGAGTGCTCCAGAATTTATACATAGAGACCAGATCAGCCGTCTGGAATGGTAAACATTTATCGGACTGGTTTGAAACAAAGTCAGGTGTGAGACAGGGATGTACACTTCGTCCAAGCTTATTCGCACTTTTCATTGATGATATCATAGAAGCATTACCAGGAGGTGTAAGTTACGCGGGTACTTTATTAAAGCCTTACTCTTTGCAGATGACATCGCTTATGATTAATAGGTTGGCTGAATACAGCTTGCGATGGAATTTAGTAGTTAACTTGAATAAGTCTAAAATAATGGTCTTCAGGAGAGGAGGAGGAAGTTCAGGGACAAATGAACAATGGTACTGCAACAACGAAAGAATAGAAGTGGTTAAGGAATATAAGTACCTTGGAGTTTATTTTCCCCAGAATCTAAAAATGGAAAGGCATATCACGCAGAAACTGGCGAAGGCAAAAACCGCTATTAATGTCGCATGGAGAGAGTGTTTTAGTAACAAGTACATTGCCCACAGCAGCAAATATAAAGTGTTTGAAGCAGTATCTCAATCAGTTATGTTCTATGGGGCTCAAGTGTGGGGAGCAAAGAAATATGAGATGGTCGAAAAACTACTGAGATTTTTTATAAAAAGAACATTTCGCCTTCCTACAAGCACGCCAAACTATGTGATAATGCTGGAAACACGCTTACCACCACTATTCATGAAGCCGCTAAAACTTCAAGTAGACTAAATAATCAAAGCTTGCAACATGCCAAATGATCGTCTTCCAAAGAAAGCGGCACTACATACCGTGAGCTGTAAGACAGGATGGGTTCGAGAATGGATCGATCTATCGGAGGAGACTGAGGTTACTCTTAACATCAGCGATCAGAGTAGGTGGAAATCGACAATGTACCAGATAATTACCAGTTTGGATGAAAACTTGAGACAGGGGTACAGAGAAGAAGAGTCAAACTTACTGCATAGCATGATTTATAATAGGCTGAATCATGATCTTAATGAGAGAAACTACTTTCGGGATGATTATACTATCGAAAAAATTTCAAACATGTTTCGTCTAAGAGGAGAATGTTGATCTTAAACTTCGTCCCCCATCGTAAAGATATACCGTTACTTTGTGAGATGTGTAATCTGGCAGAACGCGAGGATGTTTTTCATTTTGTCGGAAGGTGTCCTGTTCTAAGGGAAACTAGAAGACACGTTCTGGGTGCAGACTATTTATCAGAAAACGAAACTGTGGATCTACTCAACGAAATAGATATATCGAAGATGTTAAAATTTTGCAAAATCGCATTTAATTATAGAAATAGAATACTAGGTGAATACTTTTAGCTAATAACTCTAACTTTATTGATTTAACTATATAAGTATTGAAAAGTTTTTTTCAATCAGGCAGACGGCAATGCCATGCTTTATTGAATTTTATAATTATTGTAAAACTGTTAAGGAAAATAAAAATTAATTATCATTAATCCAAATTATGCGTTTCGCCCAGGTACTACAGTTGGGCTCATCAGTTAGATGCTGATACTATATATACCTACGTACATGCGTTTGTATTGTTTTTACATTTCTTCTTAAAATTATTTCAATAAATACAAATGCAAAACATTTGAAATTGATTTTATTTCTAAATGGTAAACAGCAAATTTAATATTCATGGATAAAACTTAGTGTCTTTATTCTTTTCCCTCCATGGTATCAACGCGCCGTTTATATCAGGGATGATGTTGCCTACCAGCATCTATCTCAATATGGTTCCTGTACTAATTGGTTTTTCAATTTTCTTTGGTTCAAATTCTCTAAAAGCACATCATTCACTCTTGTTTCTTATACAGAAGCTCAAATCTAGATAGAGTACAACTTCTCGTAAAGTTTATGTTCTGTCTGATTCCATCCAAAGAATTATTGTTTAATATCGACGCACTGAACTCGTTTTTATGGGTGATTTCTTGTTAACTTTTTCATTCGGGACAGAGAACATCCGAAGGAGTGTGTGCTGAATTTTTTGCCGAATTTAACCACCTTACTCAGTTATCAAAGAGCCCACTCGACTATCAGAAGTTAATGGTCGAGCAGAAAACATTTGACTTGTTGCTTACCTCTTCTGACCCTGATATGTACAATATCAGTGTTCTATGTTTTATCAGCTAATTTCTTGTGTCAAAACTCTCAGTTAAAGAAAACTCCTAAGAGAACCATTTAGCAATACGATAAAGCCAACTGGGATAGTCAACAATTATTTCAGCATCTTTAACTGGTCACTATGCTTCCTCGACAGTGAAGTTGACTACTGGGCTGATATGATCACAAGTTTGATTCTTTTGGAAATGAGAACTTTCATCCCGAACAGGGTTAAAAGCTTTAGCCCCAAAGAAAATACATGGTTTTATTCGAGCTGTAAAAAGGTTATTAAGGCCAAAGAGATAAGTTTCCGTTGTTATAAAGCCAACCCAACCGAGCAAAACCGAAAAAAATTCAAGCAAGCCCGTTAAGCCTGCAACGCCCTCCTTGGTTGGATTAGAAATTACATTTCGGACCATTCAATACAAGTAGTATTGGATGAGTTCAAGTCTGTAAACCACAAAATAAATGCTGGTGTGGCCTACTGTTCAGCCCTGTCTCCGAAAACTCTCATTTTTATTAATGATCTCCTGTCGGAAACTTCTACTCCACTTATCTGTATCGCTGAATATAGTACCCTCAGCTTTTCACATTCGTTTTTAGATTCACAATCCTTCTCTTCGGATGTGGATCTTCAACGACAATGTATGATAAATAATTATTTATATTTGTTAAATGGGGAATCAAAAATCCAGTATAATTTAATGCGTAGTAGTAGTACTACTGCAACTGTCATTAAATCATAATTTACCAACTTTGGACACTATCCATGAGTGGCACTTGCATCAATGAAACTGAACATCTCGAAATTCTGGGTATGTGTATCTCCAGCCACCTCTTGTGGAAGGATCACCAAAAATGCCGCTAGATATTTGGGTTTCCTGAGGCAATGCAAACAGTTTTTCTGTCCCTCTGATCTGGCTGTTATCTATAAGACTATTATATACGTCCAAAGCTAGACTACAATTCCAATCTCTGTGATGGTGCTCCAGTAAATTACTTAAGTATCTTGGACATTAGACATTATTGAACGCAGATCATTAAAATTGATTGGTGATAATATCATAGCGATAATAATAATAGCCAGTTGCATTCAATGCTCATCAGTATACCCTCGAGCCCAACTTCGATTGTATTGTCAAGTTCAGAGATTCGTTTATTTAGCCGTACTACGCGAATGTGGAATGTTTTACCACACTGTCTTTCCCGGCCATTGCAATGTTCAGGAATTCAAAACCAATGTCTACCAACAACTCCTTTCATACGTGCTCACACTCTGTTCCTATAATATTCACACTCTGTCAACAAAAATCCCCTTGAGTGTGCACTCATTATAAAAAAAATAATTTCATTGTTATTTGTAATGATCTACACAGTTTTTGAGAATAGAATAAAATATATCTTAGAAGGTAAAATTCGTAAGAATTTCTTTGCTATAAGTTGACCTCCTGTTAAATAAAATTATATCCACTTTTATCACCGAGAACATCATAAACTCTCAGAAATTTCCGTGATATGTATCAATTTTTTTTTACTTGAAACTAATTGATTTTGTTTCTTACTATATTTGCCTTTTAGTGGACCAACTGCATCACAACCGCAGGTACAAGCAGCAGATGCACACCAACGACAACATTCACTGAAAGCGACAACGAATACATAATTTGAGACATCCTCAACAATTTGCTTATTCAAAAAACGCAGCTGTGATTAATGCTACGAAAATGGCAGAACTCTTCTCGCTTTTCATTTAACAACATTTACAACAAAAATATTTAAGAAAACAAATGAGCAAAACTATTTTTAAAAAAATCTACAATCGGAATTTCATGATGCATTTTAGCTTTAACTAATCTTTAAAAAAGAACTGCTAAGAAAAAAGCGTTCTTTATAAATCAACAACATTTACGTTAAAATATTTCAAATGGACATACTTACATTTCAATTGAATATTTATTTTACAAACATTTTTAAGTATCTTGAAATAACTTCCTTACATATACAAAATTACGAATTGAACAAAATATTAGTTTCGATATCTCCAAGTGTATGTTGAATATTCATAATAAGCACTAATTTAATAATTTATATAAGTCAGCTCGTGTCAATAGACATTTTGTTACACCTCACACTAATTTAAACTATGCTACTTATTATTTAAACTATATAGTTTACATTTGTTCTATAAAAAATGGACGCCAACAAGAGCGATAAGCAAGCTACAAAGGGACGCAACAAACATAGTACAACAATTTTGGCTTCGCAAACTAGCTTATTGGATTCGTATTTGCAAGATTGCCAACAGCAGCCATCCTCTCCAGCATCTTCATCGACGTCGCAAACAACTGGTGATACAACGTTTGAACCATCTATTGATATGATGGTAAACGATTTCGATGATGAACAAACGCTTACTGAAGAAGAAGCTTTAGCCGAACTTGAATCACAGGATCAAGTTGATGAAATAGAAACATTGCAAAAAGAAAGTGAAATTCCATTGGAAAAAATACTGGTCCATTATAAACAGCATGTAGAACAGGATTACCAACAGAGACGACATAAACATAAGAAATCAACAAAGAAGCATAAAATACCACGTTCGTCAAAGCAATCAATAATAACAAAATCGTCTACAGCTGCTACTGCATCAGAGACAGAAGCTTCTACAAAAAGTCGCCGATTAATAGAAACATCAATTCAAAATTCAACACCTTTATCAGTTATCGACGAGGTTATTGTAATCGAAGAAAGTGAAGATGAAGTTGAAATATTAAAAACAGAGCAAATCGATACAGATGCTGGAGGCGATGACAGTAGTATACAAGAAAATGAATTAGAAACTAATGTCGATGAAGAACACGACAATAATGACGAGGAGGAAGCGGAGTTTGATGATAGCGGTTCCAATCCACCTAAACATGTAAAATTAACTGCATTGGCGTTACTCTATCCAGATAAATATGCGAATATCCAAGATAAAATGGATGATGGTAAGTTGGTCTTTTTCAAATATAAATTAAAAGAAGGTTCGCGATAGAATTTAACTGTTTTTTTGTATAGAATTTTCTGAGGAAGATGAAGACGATGATGATTATGTTAAAAAAACAATAATGGTGGGAGCTGTCTATCAAGCAATAATACCAATTGGCCTCTCAAAATACGGTGATGTTTTACCGTATGAAAATGAAGACAAATTAATATGGGAACCATCACAAGTAAGCGAACAAGAAGTTGAAGATTATTTGATACGTGTTAAAGAATTAAAATCATCTCCTAACTTATTGACACAAGAAGATGATATACCATCGTCGTCAGCTTCTGTAGCATCAGAATCAGATCAGGGATTAGGAAGTAGTACGGTTAAAGATGATGAACAGGTATGATTGATACTAATTTGTAATGAGAATGTAGAAACTCTACAACTTATTAATGTATATATATATTTTTTTTTTTTTCTATTGTGTAGGCGTTACATGTTTTAGTGCAGTGTGGGTACAATTTTAAGGAAGCATTACGTCGTCAACGTTTGAATGCAGTCCCTTTAACTGGCTCTATGAGCCTATGGTCTGAAGAAGAATGTCGAAATTTTGAAGAGGGTATACAGCATTTTGGAAAAGATTTTCGTAAAATACAACAAACTCAAGTACGAATCAGCAAATAAGCCCTGTTAAATTGCTTATTATTCAAAATGACTTTATAAATTGTATTTTCCGTATGCAATTCTTTCAACAATTTTTTGCTAGGTTCGAACCCGTTCAATACGCGAACTGGTTCAATTCTATTATCTTTGGAAGAAAACCGAGCGTCGTGATCAGGATTTCGTAGATTCAGATACAATTGATCACATGGATGTGTATTTGGATTATGATGAACGTGATACAGGTTCAAATAGTGGTTCGAAACATACTTCGTCATGTGTGTTGTCAAGTGATACTTATTTATCAAGTAAGACAGCACCTTAATTATTATTTCAGTTTTTCTCTTTTCTACAGGATGGTTCGCGAAAAATTATCAGTGTTTAGACAAGTGCGTGTTAACGATGCGCATATTTTTAGGCATAAGTACTCGTATGAATGATCTGAATGCGAGTTACCTCGTAAATTAGTGAACTGGCAAAAAATGTCAGCATAATCCATCAAATCAATTGAAAAAGTTGAAAATAACTTCATGTACCTAATGAATGGCTGTTAAAAATGCAACTTTTTAATATTAAAAAAAAAATTACAAAAGTCATTTTACCCAAATATTTTTACTTCAAAAAATTTCATTACTTATTTCAAAAATTAGAACTGCTTTTATTATATATTTTTCTTTCTGCTTAGGCCGACTATTCTCCAGTTAATAACGAGACTTAAGGATTGTTCACATGGGAGCGACAAACGAACGACGAATAAATGAATAAATTCCATTTTACCAACCTAAATTCTTCATAAATTGTAGAAATATAATTTATATTAATGTAAAAATTAAAGCCATCTAAATGTCAAAATGGACGAATATTCATTAATTCGTTGGTTGTTGGTCGCTCTCATGTGCATAGTACTTTACGGAAAAATATAATCATTTTCGCAAAAAAAAAAAATATTTAAGCGATGTTTCGATATCTGGATTTCTAGCTGTAGTGAAAGTGTTGATACAAAGATTAAAAAAAAACTTGATAAACAAGCATTATAATTTTCAGATCAAGAACAACCTGCGAAGAAACACAATCACTACAATTTTTCTATCATGAACGAGACAAACCGAGCATCTGGTGGTAATCATAACCTACATTCAAATTCTAAAACCTCTTCGCATAATAAGAAATCACACCGAAGGCGAAGTAGTTTACTACCCGGAAGCAAATCTAAAAACCATCTTCATAATAATAATAGTTCTAGTATTTTTACAAAAAAATCTAACCAGTAACAATAAATAACTCAATAACTCTTAATTAAACATACATTAGGAAATAATTTAAACAAAAAATGATTCAGACTAAGGTATACAAAACTAAAAAATAAAGAAAAAATATTTTAAAAAATTATATGTAATACTTATCATTTAAACAAAAAATGATTCATGCTAAAGTATCAAACAAAAAAAAAACAATACAATATGTTTAATACGATATGAGTTAGTTATCTTATGTATATGCATGAGTTGTATGGCTGTGGTGTCAAATATAGATAAATAAATGAAATAAGATATAAACTTTTAAAAAACGCATTCTGATGCACAATCTATTTAATTAAAAATTGAATAAAATAAAAAAAAATGTTTTAGTGTATGTAAAATTAAATTATCCAACACTAAAATAAAAAAAAATCACAGACTTATATAAAAGGATGTATTTTTATTTTTTGTTTTGAGAAACCCCATTATAAGATACATTCTTTTGCATGATCAATAGGAACAGTTAAAAAAAAGTAACTCCGAATGTTGATTGTCTTGTTTATCAACTAATGCTTACAAAAAAATTAAAAATACACAGAATGAATTTAAATGAAATAATGTTTTAGAGAAAATAAAAACTTTTCAAAAATTAAGCAAGGACCGGTCCCAAAAGATACAAATCGGGAATCATTTAGAGATCCCTTATTAATAATAATATTTTTTTTTAAATTAAAAAACTGTTTTTTTTATTTTAGTTAATATACGGATTTAAATTATAGATGATTGGTTTTTTTTTGAGAATGTGAGAGGCGTATGAATTCATTAGTTAATTTATAACACAGATGCCCGTGTGATGGTACGGCTTTCCTTACGGAAAGGTAATGATTTGGTTTACTTCAAATTACAATCTGGTTATACTAAAACATTCAGTGCTATTGTGAATCTCGCTCGAAAAACATTTTACCTGAAATTCAATGTTTTTCCCAATAACGAATTTTGTAAAATTTCATATTGGATCCGCCAGTGAAGAGTGAGTTTGAATTGAAAAAAAAAATTAAGAATTTGGGTTATTTTATATACCACGGACTCAAATGAACAGACCAGAAGCGTTACGATTGAGCCAGTTTAGCATTAAGTAATTCTCATTCCCCATTAATAAGGGCGAAACAGAAGCTAAAACGTAATCTAACCAGAAATAAGAAATATATGGCTACGATTTGGGATTAGTTAGCAGCTTGATTCAGAAGACGGCGGTTTTAGGCAAGGGGTGCTAATTGGTTTACTAGGCGGGATCAAATTTAAACACAATCATCATAACAATAACATTTCTAGAATTTTAAACAACTTGGAGAAACCATTGACAGCAAAAACTTCCGCAACAACTCATCGAAATTCATTCACTGTCAGTTCAGGAGCATCTTCTTCATTAATTAAACATACGAGTATATTAGGAAATAATTTGAGCAAAAAACGAGCGATGCTTAAGTATCCAAAGAGAATAAAATGCGCGACTGGGTCACACACTTGCTCTTATGTTCGATCACATCTTAGGCACAAGATTTTTAGTAGAAACAGCTCCATATGTTCTGAGACATTTTTCCTTAATTTTGTATGTACAAAACTTCGAAAACTTTTTTTTAGTATTTTTTCCCCGTGGGAGGTGTAAAACCTTCAAAGGGCTCTATGACGAGCGAAAAACGCGTGCTCATAGGAGTGTGAGATTCTTACTGCACTAAAAACACCTCCTCCTCCCAATTGCAACTAAGTTGAAACTTATCTAGCAATTTATTTTTAACGAATTTAATTAACGTGTTGCAGGTGATAGTTCCTGCTTATACCTCTATTTTAAAGCGGATTCTTGTTTAGTGCACCAAATCGGAAGGCTTAGTCCTTCGCAGGCGGCCGGAGTACTAAATTCGTCTCATCGATAATTTCGATTATAATACATTACAGAGTTGTAATAGCCGATTTTTATGATTTCGGCAAAAAATTTTTATTTCATCGCGAACCGTGGAAATCCCGAGATCTCTGTGGGGATCTTCGTTTCTAATGTACCAAGGTCAGTGTTGTTCCATGTAGACAAAAAATGTAGACAACACGATTGTCTACGTGTAGACAATTCATCATTGTCTACATGTCAATGTAGACAATCAATTTTATTTCAATTTTTAACTTTTTTTTGTCTTAATCATATAAACAAAACAAATTTGTTTTATTTGAGTCTTTCACTCTGCATTTTTTATTTATTTGAACAAAAATAAAAAATCGTGAATTCTTATGTATTTCATAAATACAAAATTATTCATTTTCGCCTTCGACGTCTTCATCAAAACAATTATATTGTTTATCCTCGATTCTCAGTGAATAATAAAGATGAAGGAGTTTCTTCGATCGTTCAAAAGTCAAGCGGTTTCTCGACATGGAATGAACATGCGACCAACTTGAAAAAACTTTCAATTTGAGCGGAAGGGGCTGGAATAACAATAAGTTTTTTTTGCCAAATTTGCTAGATTTGGATGTTATATAGTGACCATATTCCAAAAAACAATTGGTTTTTTAATATCTTTTTCATAAAGAATCTTAAAAAAGTTGATTTTTCAATTAAAAGGGTCCCAATCTTCAATTCCATCACTATTCAGATGCTTAAACAAAAACTGGCACGATTTCATTTTGACTAACCGTCAGCTTCCCATTGTCAAAATGAGGGTGTAAATAATATGCTGACAGAGCATATATGTTTAGAGCCATATCCACGCGCGATTTCAGAGATGTTTCGTGTTGCGCCTTAAATCTATCTGGGAGTTTTAAACTCGACCAAAGATGAACTGCTTCTCCAGCAGAACAATCAACCGCTTGACCCCTGTTTATTAAAGTGCAGACTGGATCAAGAACCTCGATGTAATTCTTAACATCATCAATTAACTTTTCATCAAACATCAACAAAGCTACAGTCTGCTTTATTTTGTTGGTAGTTGATTCTGCTGCTACAATTCTCATTATATCATAATTTTTTACCAAGCATTTATATGAATCACGGTATGAACACCATCTGGTTTCACAGGGCAGTATAAATAATTCTGGAGCCTCCACGATTTACTACCATTTTTTCAAAATCTACTTGTTTGAACTCTTTTAAAATCAAAGCAACCTTGGCATTAATATTTTTGTCGATTAAGTCTTTGGCTAAAAGATTTCCAATATGACTACTACAAGTGCTATGCCATATAAAATGCTCTGCATTTTTCCCCATTCTCTTCATAGTGCTGGCGTTGTCAGATACAACAGCGTAAACTTGAGTGGAGTAAATTTCTTTTGCAATATCTACAGATTCTGAAAGTATGTTTGTTAGCTTTTCAGCAGTCTGATTCTCCAGATAGGTCCCAGGCCTGAAGAAATGCTTCTTCGCCTTCAGCATTATGTAGCATTGAGACGATAGTATTGCTGTTGCTGGAGCTATTCTTCCAGCCGTCAATCAGCAAAACAGAATCCGAACTGATAGATGCTTTAATTGATGAAACACATTTATCATAGGCCTGATCCAAAAGCGTTGTTGAAAGTTTTTTTCGACCTGGAACCTTATCTGCATACGCAGGGCGAATTTTTTTTATAAAATTTTTAAAATGAATTGAATCAACAATTCTTAAAGGAATGTTGCATCCAAAAACCAGTTTACCCAAAGCTTCATTCAACTCGTCTTCCTCTCTTTCCGTCAATCGTTCCATAAATTTAGAAACAGAGTTTGATGGGGTTGGACAACGTTTCGATCGCTTCCTATAGAGAATGCGTCAGATTCAATTTGATCGATTTTAGTAAAATAAAAATACTTACACAGCTATTTAAAACATAAACATTATTGCTGTCAACATCGTATGTAAGAGAGATAGACATCTAACAATTAACATTTGTGAGTTATAAATTTTATACAAAAACACTATTTTTTAATACCGTCTCAGAGTTTTGAATGCCGGAGCTCGAGCTTAGATCACTGTCATCAATAAAAACAATCATAGAAACATCACCGGATTCAGATGCCGCAAGTGATTGGGATGGTTTGCAGGCATTCCTTGCCAAATGGAATGTGAAAGCATATGGTCAATGGTCAATAAATAATATGATTTTATGGTTTATCTAATAAGTTTCTATATTTACCTGTGGCTGCGCAGACGGCTTTCTGCAGTGTTATGTAAATTTTTAGTGCACACTGTGCAATATGCTACATATTTGTTGTTGGATTTCATTAAAAAAAAACCCAATTCATCAAATGCTTTATTTTTGAGTCGACCAGACATAATTTTATTATCAAAGAACTCAATTTTTCGATATTTAATTGAAGTCAAACACGCACCTTTTCTAAATAGAAGTCAAGTAAACCTTGCGAAAGAACAATCGAGAAGGAAATATCCTCATTGTCGACATTGTCTACATTGTTGACACAATTGTCTACGTAGAAAGGTAGGCAATCAAAGTCGACGCGTAGAGGAACAACACTGACCAAGGTGCGTTTACAACGATCTTAGCAGTTTATTTTCAAATGTTTGTAAGGTATTTAAATTAGAATCTCGCGTACAACCCCAGAGTTGTATACCGTAAGTCCAGACATGCCTAACCTGCATGTGCAAAACTAGCTTGTTTTCGATACTGAGCTTAGAGTGTTTCCCGAGCAACCAGTACATATCCTAAGTTTATTATTTAACTCTTCCGTTTTTTTAACATGCGGTTTCCATTTTAGTTTCGCATCTAGAGTCATTCCAAGATATTTTGCATTATTAGTAAACGGAGCTTGAATCGTATTAACAAATACCGGTAATCTATAAATTTTTTTATACGTAAAATCTACATGGACTGATTTTACTTCGTTTAGCGATATCCGCCACGTTTTTGTCCATTCATTGACATTATTCAGAGCTTTTTGTAATTTAGTCGTGCATCATTTATCGTTTGGCCTCTGCTAGTATTGCAGTGTCGTCAGCAAACGTGGCTACGATAGTGTCTTCTGTTTGGGGTATATCACGTGTAAATAATAGGTAAAATATTGGACCTAATCACTTCTTTGTCGTACCCCAGCCACTATTTCTTTGAGATCCGAGTCTACTCTAAAAGACTTTTTACTCTAAAAAGTCTATTCTCTAGATATGCTTTTAGAAGAGTATAAAGTGCTTCAGGCAGAATTTGTCTTAATTTAAAATTTAGGCCTTCGTGCCACACCTTATCAAAAGCTTGCGACACATCTAGGAAGACAGCAGAACAAATTGTCTTTTCTTCAAGAGTTTTCTCAATGACTTCCGTGATCCTATGCACTTGGTCAATTGTCGAATGCTTGCTTCTAAATCCGAACTGGTGTTCAGGTATTAGGCGCTTTTCTTCTATTATTGGCTGCAGGCGCACAAGTAATATATAATATATTTTTGTTTTTGTGGACTGTGTGGATAGTTGGGCTCATCAGTTAGTTGGTTTCTTCGTTACTTTGACAGCTTTCCACAGTTAGTAGTTGCATTGTTTTCCTGCTGTCAAACTTTCAAGATAATTTCCAACTTCAGAATTTTTGAATTCTGCTTATGTCTTTTTTAGTAAATTACATAAGCGATTTAAATGTCCTTGGGTTGAGAAGTTCGAGTTTGTTGCCATTTCTTACGTGCTTTTCGTTTCTCTTTTACTAAATATTTTATTTCCTGCGGATATTTTAGGTTTTTAAAGCGCCGCATTTCTATTTGGTACGGGGTGTTGTTCCATGCTGCTTGTTGTACGATATCAACGAAGTTATCTACTGCGTCTTTAAGTTCGAGAGGGTATTGTAGTGATACCCTTAATTCAACTTTATCCTCTATATCTTTCTTTAAACCTTCCCAGTTGGTTTTCCCATTGGTTAGCGTGGGTGGTTTTCCATTTTTAACAAGATTTTCGCTCATAGTGAGAATATCAGCAGAATGATCTGAGAAAAGATCAAAGCGTTCTCTTATGTTAATTTTGCTTGAGGGTATTCCTTTGACCACAAAGAAATCAATGAGACCAGGTATTTTCGACGGATCAGGCGGCCAGTAAGTCGGGTTGCCAGTCGAAGGAAAATCGTAATTATTTTCCATTCCCGCTTCTTAGAGCATTCGACCCTTTTGATAAATACCTCTAGAGCCCCAAAAGCTGTGCTTCGCATTAAAGTCGCCACCAAGGATAAAATTTTGCTTAAGTAACTTTAACACGTTCATAAATTCATTCTTCTCAATTTTATATCGTGGAGGACAGTATATGGAAGATACATTCAGTACAACATTCTGAGTTCTAAGCTGTACACCGATTAATTGCATTTATTCAGCCTCTATTTTCGGGCCTGTCGTGTGTTCGATGCATTCTTTTATAAATAAAGATGCCCCACCTCTTGCTTTGTTCGACGGATGAGTTGCGTGGTATTCTAAAAATCCATTGATCTTACTATATGATTGTTTCTTGACATGCGTTTCCGATATCAAACAAATATCAATATCTTTCCCATGCATTAACATTTCTAGTTCTTCAAGTTTTTGCCAGAATCCGTTTGTATTCCAAGTAATTATTTTGAGCTTTTCCATCATGTTTTTCTTTTGTAGGGCGTTTTGGCCGAAAACTGTTTCCGAGTTTCGGTAGCCTATTAAATATTCTAAGTTTATTTGCACCACAGTGCTCCTCAATTTTCGAAAGGATTATGTTCACGACGTTCGTGAGTGGATCACCAACAGTATCTTTTTGTAAAAGTACGTTTTTAGCCGTTATTTGGGCATATGTGGTTACTCTACCTTTCTTTGATGTTTGCTCTAATTTTGTTGATTGATCTTGAGTCTCTTTTCCTTTGGGTATTTGGGCATTTTACCTCTTAGGGGTCTTAATAACTTGCTTTTCTACTTGGCTTGGTGGTTTTGTTTGTGACTGCGTAAATTTTGATCGCCATTTTTTTAATTCTTTTGCTACTTCGCAGCCTCTATAGTTGGCCGGATGACTTTTATTACAATTGATGAACGTTGCTGAACTTTTGCTATCTGAGGTGCGGTCTTTAGTAAGATGATTTCCGGCGCACTTTACACAGCTAGGTTCTTTTTTGCAATAAGTTTGGGTGTGATTGAATTCTTGACAGCGTTTACACTGCAGAATCAGTCTTGAACTCTTTCTTAAACGTTCGATCTTAACAACAATATTGAGGATTGCTTTAATTTTGTAAATGTCGTCTATTTTCTCTGCCTTATATCTTATTTTTGTTTTTCTCTTTTGACGATGTTCACAGCATCTAAGATCTAATAGTTCCTCTAGATCGTTAATAATATCGTCTTTTGGACATGATGGGTGAAAGTCTCTCGCTACAACACGTAAAGGTCTTTCCGACTTATTCTCATAAGTGTACCATTCTACTTTTTCTTCGTTTAGTTTTCGAGACGGTTTATTATTCTTCAACGCCTCATTTTCCTTACGAAGAAGATCAACTTCTTTCTTTAACTCCTGATAAAGTTTTACTACTTCATCAAGGTTTTGACGAAGTTCATTATTATCTTTCTCAAGAATTTCTGTTTTTTTTTAGTCCTTTTTTACTCGCGCAGCTGGGGTTACCGGCGAACTCTTCTTAACGTTGTTGCTCGATTGGGATGCCACATCACAACTCACCTACTTGACTTGTCTGTCAAACTATACAATTAAAAAAATCGAAATAAGAACAAACATGGATTTGAATTGGATTTTGATACATCTTTTAGACAAAGTTTCATCTAGAAATGAAAAGTAAGAGTTTGCAAACATAAATACAATTATTGATATTTTAATAAATTACTGTTTAAGATTGCAGCGCAGGAGAATTCTGAGACGATTGAGGGATACGAATGATCCGTTTGCCATTCAAGATACAAGCTTTATTAAATTTTTTCGGTTTCCAAAGACCTCAAGTCGCATGATGATCAAGCTACTTCGCTGCCCTTTGCCATTTGAGTATTATTCTATTTGTTTTTTTTATTTTTTTTAAAGCCGATTACATAGTTTCTTTCAGTTATTTTCTCGCCCATGGCTCTTATAAAAAATGTCTGCGGTCATTTTAGTTTGCCAGGAGTTCAGGGTCCCTTCTTGCAAAGTCTTGGAGGAACTCAAGCTGTTCCTGCGACACTCGTTTATGGGCTTGTCTATCTTGAATATGTATACGCAATAATAGTAATAAAATTTAAATATCAATGTTTAACATTTCAAGAATTTAATATTTTCAAACAACAATTCCAAATCTTTACAAAACAATTCTCATTATGGTTAGTTTTTTGATTCAGTATATAAACACTAGTTTTCACAGCTGACAATCAATTTATTTGTATTCAATTTACAAAATGAACTATGTACAATAAGTATTTTATATTTGTTAAAATATCAACGGATTATATTACATATTTGTTTGTTCGTCTTGCGACCCTACGCAAACAAAAATATTAATGTAATTTAATTTTTAAATTAAATAAATTAAAACTTACATTTCTTATATGGTTCCCAGTAGATCTAGACTTTTTGGAGTTCATCTTTCTTTTCGGTTATCGTTTACAGTTTCATATTACTCTATCCTGAGAAACGTCAAATGTTACCACAATTTATAGCCTTATTCTGGCAACCTCAACAGTCACAAAAACCTCATAATTTGAGGTGAACTGTGACTGTTTGGTATTCTGGTAAAAACCTCAACTTCTGAGCATCAAAAAATCTTGAAAATAATGATCTTGGCACATCACAACTCACCTACTTGACATATGTGTGAAACAAAACTATCAGCCCCATTCTGCTATTCACGTGAATCGTATATTCGATCCACCCATTCGATTCCCTTTCACACTGCCTTTGTATTATGCTATCCATCGGGTGAACTGCACTATCCCAAGTTCATATTACCATTTATAACAGATGCTCATGCGAAAATCATATGAATTTTGGATAAAAAGTGTATGTATTAATGTATCGGACCTTTTTTCACTTTCACTAACTTAAATAAGGAATTTTCCAAATTGATAACTACGGAGGAACGGCATAAAGAAAAACTTAATGAAACGTGATATGATGTTTGTTTTTAATGTTCAAATATAAAATTTGTTATCTGAAGCTTAACATGTATTTATAAATAACTACACCAGAGTCTTTTAGAAAATTGATTACATTTCAAGGCCCGCTAACTCTTTAACACTCAACCAGACATAACCAAATACAAAATTCGCAACACTTGACACGCGGGTTTGAATTGTATGGAGCGATTGGGTTCACGTGAATAGCAGAATACTGCACAATATTATCGACCTTACCAATGTATGCAAGATTCACTTCGAATGAATAGCTGAATAGTGATGAGTGAAAACGCAAGAAAAATTCCTCCCAATGAATAGCAGAATAGGGCTGTATAAATAAATCTTACTAGATTACTAAAACGAAATAAGAACAAACATGGAATTGAATTTGATTTTGATAAGAAGTTTCATCTATAAATGAAAAATAAAGAAGTAAGATAATACAATTCGAGTGGGGACATACACTCAAGTGTCGGCAGAAGTCACGGCTGCCGGCGAGGCCTTGGCCTCTAAAGAGGCTAAGTCGCCAGTGACAAAAACAACAACGACAACGACTACCACAACAACGACAAAAACAATAGCAGCTTTTTCTTGTCTGGAAAGACAAGAAAAAGCGCTCAATCTTGTAGCGACTCTTCTCCCTGCTCTTGATAGCATGTCTGTTGACGGTACGGGGACCTTCGACAGACCTCCCTCGATAGGTAGTCAAACCGAGGACGAGCTGCTGGAAGAGGCGAACCTGAAGCACACTGCACCCCTCAAGAAATCGAGAGAACGCAGCAACTACAGATCCTCGAAAAGGTTCGTGAGCAAAATGGAGAAAAAAGACCCGGCTACTCTCAACCCGAGGGACAATGCCCTTCTCAAGAAGCATAAGAAGTTGGTGAAGAAATACGAACGGCAGTTGGCATTAATTGACAACGTACCCAGTATCTCTTCCCAACAGATGAATGATAAAGTACCGAATATTGACAGAGCACCGTGAACAGGCTGGCAATAATTCTTCTACTCGGGAATAAAAGGAACAGGCGAACCTCAGTAAGAAACGGCAGACCAAAGCTAATTCAAACCTGAAAAGGAACGAAGTAGTACAGGGCGGCAATTCTTCTGGGACGAAGCCAAGTTCATCCAAAAGATTAAGATCGGAGGAGACAGCCGAAACTGTAAGCTCTAAAAAGCTTAAAGCTAACAGTTTTGACACCACCCCGATCGACCTGCAGATAGCCATAATAAGTCGAGACAACCCAGATGGGAAAACCACGGCCAAAAATTGGTTACTATGATGGCAACATCCGAAACAGATAGCTCTGATGACTACATATTTGATGGGTCTGGATGGCGCAAGGGATTGAAAGTGATCTGTTGCGGGAACCAGAAATCCCTGGAGTTCCTCACTCACACAATCACCAATATTGACGAACTGTGGGCGGGAGCCTCCCTCGGGGTTCTTCCTGTCACAGATCTACCACTTAGACAGCAGATCAAAATATGGATCCCTCCTCCTGCTTCCCACGGGGACACCTCCATAATTAAACTGCTAACCCAGCAAGGAGTTCCTCATAATGGAATGGAAACTAGTGCACTCCAGAAAGAGTTCGATCGGGGAAGGAAAGAACATCTTGTTCGTTATCGACAATAAATCTGACCTTATGCTAAAAGAAAAATCGGACGTGGGTGGTGAGGTATGGTCTTGGAACCGCCAAGGTAAGAAGGCATGATGGCAAAGGGGAGTCGAAAGCTGCTAGTGATGCAAGTAAACTTACAACACGCTAAAGCAGCAACGCACAACCTAATGCTCTACATGTCGCAAGAGTCCGTGGATGTGGCCTTAATCCAGGAACCATGGATTAACAAAAATCAGGTTCAGGGGTTGAGGTCGAAATACTATAATCTGTTTCACTCCACGTCAGCAGTTAATATTAGAAGCTGTATTCTAGCAAAAAAATCAATTAATACTTTCGTTTTATCTAGGTATAGGTAGAAATATAAATGAAATAAAATCTTTTTGAAACCCAACTAGAACAAATTGGATGACATACACTGAATGAAACGTATTATTCTACCAGATGCGGATAAGATTACGACAACAACAACCATTGACACTGCCGTTCAAAATCTTACTAGTAAAATGAAAACGGCCTCTGAAAAAAACTGTCCCATATCATGCAATGTTAAGCAAACAAAACCGCCTTGGTGGTTTCGGTGAGCTTAAAAAGCGAAGAACAGAGGTCAGAAAACTTCAACAAGGCAAAACAGAGCACATTAGAGATAGACTGGAATTCATACAGGGCCGAACTCAACTCGTATACAAAGCAGTTGAGAGAGTCTAAAAAGGATTCTTGGACTAGACACTGTGAATCTATTGAGAACACTAGTGAGGCGGCGAGACTTCGTAAGGTCCTGGCGGCTAAACCCACAACACCGGGATATAATAAGCAGCCCGATGGAGCATGGACGAATTCGAGCCAAGAAACACTTGAACTCTTAGTGAATACACATCTCACTGGCTGTTTGGATCCTGAAGAGAGAGGTTATGCACAAAAGCTGTAGAGAAAGATAGCTATCTCAAAAACCTAAACAAGGTACAGAGATTAGCCTTTATGGGAATAACGGGCGCATGGAGGTCTACGCCACTAGCAGGCCTGGAAATCATTTTAAGTCTTCCAGGTCTGGACGAGTACATAAGGTGCACCGCGGCCAAGAGTACACTTCGGCTTAAGGAATCGGGCTCTTGGAAGCACAGTACTAAAGGTCATGGATCTATCTGGTAAAGGTACGGAAATATGGCTGAACTTGATGTGACAACTGACTACTTACCACCGAGAATTGACTTCAACAGGAATTTCACGATGATAATACCCGAAAGACATGGATGGGAACCTACATTCCCATCTACACTGATGGATCTAAAATGGAGGAAGGAACAGGAGCCGGGGTGTTTTTCTTACAGAATGAGATATATGCGATTGAAAAAGCAGCTAAAATGATCCATAGGAGAAAACTGATCCCATCAGAGATCACATTTTTTGTGGACAGCCAAGCAGCTATCAAAGCACTATGCAGCGAGACAATAAGATCCAAGACAGTGGCAAAGTGCCGAAGCGTACTGAATGTCATTGGTAACTCTAACCGAGTCAAACTTTGTTGTGTTCCCCGACGCAGTAATGTAGAAGGGAATGATAAAACAGATGAAATAGCAAGGAAGGGATCAATTGAAAATAGGGACAGCAGAAACTCATTGGGTACAAGTCCTGAAGTGTCGTTTGGCGTAGTGAAATGGAAAATAGACATAAAAATGAAAGAGCAAATAAACAACTCCTGAATATCCAGGAGCGACTGTGTTATTTTCAGAAGTTTATGGCCTAGAATCAATGAAAAGAAATCCCAGTATATTTTATCACTGAGTAAAAAGAGCATCAGAACCTTAATAGGTGTATTAACAGGACATTGTGCCATAGGTACAACGGCCACTAGACTGGGTGTATTATCACCCGTCTTCTGTAGGAGCTGTCAAGACGCTGATGAAACAGAAACCATTAAACACATGCTCTGCGGCTGTGCAAATATACAAACTAATCGCCTCCAACACTTCGGAAACAGGTTTGTTGACAAGCTAGACGACCTAGTGCATATACCAATGGAAAATATGATAAAATATATAGAGAGTACACGAGCTAGTTTGTAAATGAATCAGTCTTCATGAAACAATAGTTAGGAATATCTCTGTGTGAAAGGGGATCACAATGGACCAATATGCACGCCCCTCCTAACATAACCTAAGTAGTAAGAATTAATAAAACTGTATTAATTGATTTTTTTAATAAATCACTCTCTGATTGTAGCGTAGGAGAATTCAAAGATAATTAAGGGATATGAAGGATCAGTTTTTCATTCAAGATGCATTTTTTATCGATCGGCTTATATTTGCCGACTTTTAGTGAAGATCGACAATCGATTCGTTTTTGTTAGATTTCAACACGAGAACTTGCCACGTAAAGGAGGAAAATGAGTAATTTATTCAAGTGCGAACATTGTTTGAGAAAATTTATATCTTGTAGTGTACGAGACAATCATGAAAAAGCTCATATTTTAAATGAAGCTAATGCAAAGCAGCAATGTGGAAAAAAATACATATTGTTAACCACGATTAAAAATCAAAAGCTCTATACATTTTTTATTATTTCAGCTTTGCAAATGAACTGAAATTAAAATCTCCTGATGTCAACGTACACAGAATTGTCTAAAATCGAATGTGTTATCTTTGCGGCAAGAATTTTCTCGGCAATACAGCTCTAGATCGACACCAATGCCCGAGTGCATAAATCTGAAGGTACAATATGTAAAAAACATCCCAAGGAATTTCAAGAAAATCGAAGAAAACACAACAAAATTAAATTAACAGTAACACAATATCATCAGCGTAAAGTTAAACCTTAATGATTTCTTGAGCAATTCTAATACCGGCTGGTAGATGTTGCGATATGTCACCTATAAATAAAGCGAAGAGGACTGCACTAAGCAGGCAACCCTGTTTAAATCCGGTCCTAGTTTTAAACCATTCAGACTTAATTCTGCCTTCCCATACACTTTGATGTGTGTTATTGTACATATTTTTTAAGACTTTCAGCATTTTCGTTGACATACCTTTTTGAGATACGAGTAGTTTATAGAAAAGTGCATTGCGGTCAATCGAGTCAAATGTAGCTTTAAAATCTACAAAAAACACGTACAGATTTCTTTTTTGTCTAAGGAAGAATTGGGCGACTGTTGTTAGTGTGAATATGTTGTCAACAGTGGAGTATCCTTTTCGGAAACCCGCTTGATATTCACTCAGTAAATTCTTTCTTTCTACCCAGGTGCTGATTCTTCTTAGAAGGATAGAGCAGAAAATCTTAGCAATTAAGTTCATGAACGAGATTCCTCTATAACTACTTGGGACATTAACGTCCCCTTTTTTATATATAGGATACAAAATAGAGTCCTTGACTTCGGTTGGTACCTCCCCCGTACTATAAATGAAGTTGAATGCTTCTAGCATTTTAAAAAAAATGGGTGGGCCATTTTTATAGAATTAATTTCCTATTCAGGTAATATCAGGTCCAGGGCCTTTTTGTTTTTGAAATTATCGAGGCTAGTCATCAGTTCACTCGTATCAAATTCCGCAACTAGTATTTCGTCGATTATTAGGGGCTCAGCTAATTGTATATTTTCGCAAATGTCAGTGGGATTAAGTAAGTGTTTAATGTAATCTGCTAAATTTGAGGCCGAAACATGAATTCCAAAGATAAATTCTATACCTTTGAGTATCTTAATTTTATCCCAGAAATATTTACTATTTTTTGCGCTTGAAAGTTCCAGTGCTACAGATTTAAAATATTTCTGACGTTTGTCTCTGCAAAGCATTTTATATGTTTTATTTACCCTGATGTATAGCTTTGTAAGGGATTTATTCGGACTTGTTGATATTTCTAATCTCCGTAGTAGTTTAAAGGATAATTTTCGTGCGGTGAAACATTCCTGATCGAACCACTTCTGCCGGTAGTTTTGTTTGCTCGAAGTATAGTTTATACTAACAACTTTTTTAATGGAGTTGCTTAGGTAACTTATCTTTTTTGCGGCGGTACGGTAGATGTTGGTGGTGGAATATGATTCTTTTTGGTTCTCTTTCCACATACGTTTTGGCGGTAGTCTTAGTGCGAGGTATTGTGTATGGATTTCGAAGTCGAACGTAACAGATATTGGCATGTGATCTGAGAAAATTTCGGTTCCTACTTGAAAGAAAGGAAGGATTTTATTCCATTTGCCCGATGCTGCAAAAATATCTATAACCGACTTCCCTGAACCTCCAGCAAAAGTAAACTCCCCGTTTCTATCATCTTTACTACACCCATTAAGTATGTACAAATTGAAGCGACCATTCTTATTCCTGATTTAATTTCTTAAGATACGTTTATCTAAAATGTCCATACCAATTAAACTCGTCTCAGATGGAATTATCTGCTCTTCACCAGTCCTGGCATTTACATCCCCGATAAGCAGAATATTTTCAGATTCTATTGTATTTAGAAGATCATAAAGAGCATAAAATTCGACATCCCAGAAATTGCAGTTACTCTATACTGGGAAGATATAAAATTTTGAATTTAAACTATTTAAAATCAAACAAACGTGGTTATTAATTTCACTAAAACTACCATTTACATTTTTGTTTAGACCAAATAAAGAACCTCCTATTGCTCTACCAAACTTATGCTCGCGACTAGCCGATATCCATTATAATTTATATTCATTGAAGTATTTGTTATAGTTTTCAAAATGTTCATTTGTTATAAATGTTTCAAATAGAAAGAAAATATCATGTTTTTTTTACATATTAAAGAAATTGGCACTAATTAGTTTGCTTGCTAAACCGGCAAAATTATAAGAAAGAATTTTAAAATTATTATTTTTTATGTTATTACTACTTAATTTTATAGTACTTTTACTAGCGTTACAGATGGCAGCACTGTTTCAAATACGTTGTGAAGTTGGTTGTTTTGTTAAACTTGTAGATGGCGCTGCTAACTTCCCATCCATATTGACAAAAGTTGACGTTTCGCTGACGTTCTGTTGTGATTCATTTGTTTTCGGTTGTGAAAAGTTAATTATTTAATTTTTTATTCCGATGTCACCAAATAATTCGCGTAGTACCTCAAATCCATCTCGATTGCCAGAAAAGAATTTTCCTTCTTGTGTTGTGTGAAAAGTTTTTCCATTTACAACCGTTTTCAGACCTCGGATTTGTGGAGAAGCTGATGGATGATTGGTCTTGATCGCTCTTCGAATTTGCAAGATTTGTTGTCGTCTTCTTAGTTCGTCTCTGGTGTAATCAGGGTTCACGCACACAACGCTTCCTTTGAGCTTGCCTGAGCTCTTAAGCAGCTGACATGAAATGTGTTTGTTCTTTGACTCTACTAGTACAAGCTGCGGTCTTTCTTTAGATTGCAATGCAGTTACATCCTCCATATCAATGTTTTGATCCAGAAGTTTTTTTGTGATCTCATTGATTGATTTGCGGATATCATCGCACATAGTTGGTGGTAGAGTGAAAATTAAATTTTTTACCTTAGAACGCTTCTCCAACGTTTTCATTTTCTTTTCGAGTGTATTGTTCTTTTGTTTTAGCTCCTCAAGTTCTTGTGCAAGGGTCTCATGTGAGACTTTCAGATTCTGCATTTCGGCAAACATGTATGCAAAGTCAGTTTTTGTTGCCAAATCACTAAGTTTGCTTTCTAAAGTTTTGTAAACATCTTGCAATTCAGAAACAGTCATTGATGCTACAGCAATTTTGTTAGTATGTGTTTTTTTTGCTATTACGGGCTAGCTCCGGAGATGTTTCTATCAAATTTGTTTTGTGTGTTTTTTGCATTAGAAATCACTGAATTTGGTGTTTATTTCTCTTACTGAATCTTTTAATTTTATAGAATTTAAGTTTATTACTAAACAAAATATAAAAGGGCTTTTTATTTCGCGATAAAATACAGAAAATAAAATATTTTTTTAAGAGCCGTCGTTTTTCACTTTTGCAGACTTTGACAGATCAAATAACATAGTTGTAAACTACAGTTTAAGGAAATTAAAAAAAAAATAGTCCACTCAACAAGACCATTACGATTTCATTTAAAAAAAAGCTAAAATATAAGAAGGTGCCATAAAGAGAAACAGACATCTCGCCTCTTTTTCTTGAAATATAGATGTGCGCATTTACGGATTGGAATTCATCAGTTAGAGCAAGAGCTCAGTACTTTACATCTTTCGTTTGAGTGAGAAAGCGACATCTCGATGGTTATATGGCGAAAAAGAACGATCTTCTAGTTATTGGATCTTGCGATGACCAGAACTGTTGTTTCCCCGTTATCGGTTCCGTCACAGTATAACGGAATTATGCAGCTTGTCCATTACTGTCTGCAAACATAAGCGATCCATGGGATGCTTCAACTTTCTGGGACGACGTCCCTATACGTATGATGTGTCCATGTGCGCGACCAAGGAAGCTAGAAGTACATGGAATTCGGATGGCTTCTATACGCGTGCATGTCGTCCGTTTGACTCCCTATCCAAGTTACAATTTCCCTGGTGTTTTCGACTTGAACAGCATTCAGCAATTATTTACGTTACTGTAACATACTTTTACTTTAGTTAATTTAATTAAACTATTTTTATCATTTTTAAAATCTTTTTTTTTCTTTTTCTCCAGACAGAAAATCAGGTCCGTCCGCGATGGGAGCCAGAAGTCAAGCTTTGTTTTGATATATATGTATGTTTGTTTTGACAAATTAGCTGGCCGGCATCACTAACAAAAATTCACCGTCCGGTGGTGAATTTTCTTGTGAAGTTTCTTATGAGGGTCTCAACAGAATACGAAATTATGACCACCTCATAAGAAACCTCACAAAAAATTGTGATCTGTGAGCATCATAACGGGAGAATAGGGCTGTTAGCCTGCTCTACAGCTCCATAAATTTTAACCCATTTTATTCACCACTCTAGTGTCAAAATTTAACCCAGGTAGAAAATATAACCAACATTTTAACGCAATTCACACGGCCTAAAAAAACATTCAAACATTTATTTTAAGTAGGGGAGACATTAACGAACTTGTGTGACATTCCTTTTGGATATCAAACATGCGCGAAAGGTTTTGGGTACACATTTCTCAGTTTTGTTGGTCGTCCGCCAAACTAAATTTTTATTTTCAATCCAAGATCTAGCTTAATAAACATCCATATATTTTTTTTTTCGTTTTGTTAAACGTTGCTCGATGAATGATTTGCATACACATCATCGATCAAGAACGCTGCCTGACAGCCAATATCAAAAAATTTTGTGAGCGGTCCTTCATGAGTGTCATGCCATAATGCAAATGTATATATTATCGATCGTGCGTATGATCGATACACTTGCATGATGGCATTACATTCATGAAGGACTGCTCACAATTTTTTTTGATATTGACTGTCAGGCAGCGTTCTTGATCGATGATGTGTATGCAAATCATTCATCGAACAACATTCAACAAGTATTTTAATTGTTAGTTAATTTTTGAATCTTTGTCAGTATGTATGGAATAAGAAAAATATATTTTTGAATCAATAATTAAACAAGTCCAAATATTATAGTGCTAAGTCTTCTACTTGGCTGATGTATTTCAGTAGTATATAGAATTTGTATTATTACAAAAAACCTTCTTATATAAATAATGCCAGGCCACGGGCAAAAAACAAACATTTCCAATTTAATGATTAGGAATTCTAGTCTTGTTGGATATAGTTCACACTAGATGTTCTTCACGAAATCTATGTAAGATGAACTGAACTTGGCAAAATTGCGTATTGACAAAGGTCCTCACTAGTCAACTGATGAGTCCATGTGAGATCGCCGGGACGAAACGCCAATTTTTGTTGGACTAAAGGCCGTTAAAAGCTATTTTGAATCAATAATTCAACAAGTCCAAATATTATAGTGCTAAGTCTTCTATTTGGCTGATGTATTTCAGTAGTATATATAATTTGTATTATTAAAAAAAAACCTTCTTATAAAAATATATGTTGTTGTGTTTATTGAGCTAGATTTTGGATTGAAAATGAAAATTTTGTTTGTCGGACGCCCAACAAAACGGATAAATGTGTTCCCAAAACTTTTCACGCATGTTTGAAATCCATGTTTTGCGATAATAGGTCTGATCCACACTCTGTCAATTGGCACCAATTTCTGCCAAATCCTGTTCCAGACTTACAAAATTTTATAGTTTTGGGCAGAAGACAGCGCTCTTCAGAGAGTAAAATATTCCCCTTCCTGACAATTTCTTGCAAATTCCTGGCCAATAAATTTTTGTAGGCAGCAATTTATGGGCAGAAAATTTACTATTGTCAGGCTGACGTTTGTCATAAACGAAAAAAAAACGTTTCGTAGTTGTTGTGGAAAAATATTTGTTGAACAAATAAATTACTGTCGATCTTCGATAACTCGAATATTTGATAACTCGAATAAAATTGGTTGGCAATAGCGCGAAGCCTGAAGCTTACATGTAATTTTTGTTTGATTACTCAAACTTCTATAACTCGAATGTCTCGATAACTCGAAGATATTATTTGGCGTCACCTTCGATAAGTCGAATTATTTAGGGAAGTTATCAAATTCTGTGGATTCTTACAAGTTCATTTCATAATGCATTGCGATTGTGGACACTGTGTTTGTATGTTCTATTATGACCTATGTGTGTGTTGAAAATTCTGATTCCGGCGTTAGAACACACACACATTATTAGGTTGATATACGTATGTATTATAATACGAATTCAAAGTCTTATATTAAAAATTAAAAAAAAAGATGAAATAAAAAGTGTAACGAAATTGACGTAGATATTAACAGTGCAGTGTGAAGTTTTTATTAAAAGTAAAGCTAACGTTGATATGTCGTTAAAAACATCGTTTGAAGATAAATTTAAATTAATAAAAGAAGGATGTGGCTATTAAATATAGTGTTCTGGCAAACACATTCGTCAGTCATGTAAAACAGAAAATTATAAACAATCACAACAATTGTACTTTTCTTATTCGCAAATAAAAATTACCTAATTTATATTAATTTTCTGTTTTACTGGATAACTGGAAGTCTCGATAACTCGAATAATTTTTTTTGCAAGTGAGGATTCGAGTTATCGAAGTTCGACTGTTAATTTAGAAACATTAAAATACAAAATAATTAGTTTGAAGAGAAAAAAATGTGAATTTACAGCACATACAGAAATAATAAAACAAATGTGTTGACGTTTAAAAATTGGCAGAGAATTGTACTCAAGCTGTTCCAGCCTTTTTCGGACTTTATTTCTCAATGCGAACGCCCGCTCACTTATTAGATATGTTATCACGGATACCAACCTATCGGAGTATATCTTTGGACGAATCAGATAGGACAAATCGCATACCAAATCAATTTTGGAGTCAATCACTCTGTCATAGGCATTGTTGCTTATTACAATATTCAAACATAAAAAGCGCACCAGTAATAGCCTTCTCACACCAAACCCAAACACGATTTTCGCAAAATTATCGGTTTTGGCTGAAAACCTAAAGCGCAAACACAAGTTTTCCCATACATTTTTGATAAACCACTCGCCTTGGTAAGCTACAAGTTTTAAATAAAACCTGTCGAAAACATGTTGGATTTGCAAGATGAGTTAAACAAACACACCTTGTGAAACATTCAGTGATCAATTAATGTTCAAATAAATAGCTGACGGGTTGCTGCCATGAAAAACGAAAAAAAGCAGGTGTTCGGGGTAATTTCTATTTCAATTCACAACGTATTTGTTGTTGTCTGTGGTGCCAAAATAATTGAAATTTCAAACTAAAACTTGTAAATGTTCAAAACCTGGTTTTGGGTTTGGTGAGAAAAGCCTATAACATGCACATTCAGCGAACGTATTCACCCTTATTGCGATAGTCGTTCAACGCCATACTAAAACACGGCACAAGAATTTGCTATTGCGTATGGCCATGAACGCTAACTGGCGTTTGTGTTCATGTGGAATGTATTCATTTAGTGACGTTTGTCGTCATTTCGTATTGCGTTGTGCCGGATTTACACTAGTGATAAATTGCCATTAATTCATGCCATTAAACTGGCAAATTAATGGTAAAATCCAATCAATAATGATAAGCATTTGCACAGGGCAAAATAATGACTGTTTGATTGAAAATGGCAATGTGCCATTAAAGAATGAGCAAGTTCATTCTTCCTCGCGGTGTACCATAATTTCAAAAATGACATCATTGTGCATTTCCATGACGCCACTATAATGGCAATATTTAATGCCAGTCTTCCGTGCCATTTTTTAATGAAGAAAATAATGACAAATTTTCAAAAAATTTACACGATTTTGTCAGTAATGTTAGTAAAATGGAAGAAAAATGGCAATTTGTCACTCGTGTAAATCCGGCATTAGTCATTTTTAAAGCAAAAACCCCTGTTAAAACGCCGAATTTAGTCGTTCACAAAATTGTTAATAACAGGGTCAAAAATAGGGGCACAATGTATTTTTTTTCGTTTCTTTTATTAATTATAGGTAACAAAAAAGTTTCTTAGGGTAAAAATAACAAATGAAAAACATCTTGAGCTCATAGAAGCTAATAAAAACCTAGACAAACATTTTAGAGGATGTGTCAACAGAAGTCAACAAACAAAGTTGGAGTGGGAGTCCTTGGCTAATGAATTAAATTGTCTTTGACCACCAACACGAAATGAAAAACAAAATGCAGAAAGTAGGCAATTATTGTTAAACGTTTGAAAAGAAATACTCGTGCTTGATCAATCAACACAACCAGAGCCAAATAAAGGTAGTGTAAACACATATGCCCAAATAACGGCTAAAAACATACATTTACAAAGAGATACTGCTGGTGATCCACTCACGAACGTCTTAAACATAATCTCTCGAAAATTGAGGAGCAATGTGCTACAAATAAACTGATAGTTGATAGGCTAACTAAGCTCGAAAATAGTTTTCGGCCAAAACGCCCTACAACAAGAAAAACATGATGGAAAATCTTAAAATAATTACTTGAAATGCCAACGGATTATGGAAAAACTTGAAGAACTACAACTGTTTATGCATGAGAAAGATATTGGCAGTTGTTTGGTATCATAAGCGCATGTCAAGAAACAATCAAATAGTAAGATAAATGGATTTTTAGAATACCACGCAACTCATCCGTCGAACAAAGCAATTGGTGGGGATCTTTATTTATAATAGAGTGCATCGAACACACGATAGGCCCGAATGCTGAATCAATGCAGGTTAGAACTCAGAATGTTGTACTGAATTGATGTAACATTGAAAAGAACGAATTTATGAACGTGTTTTTTTTAAACTATGCGCGCACTCAAGGGGTTATGAATACCCCTAAAATGTACAAGGAGATACCGATGTACATTGGTTTTAAATGCCTGATTATCGCAATGGGAGGGAAAAATTCGGTCGGGTAAAGTGTTAAAGTTACTTAAACAAAATTTTATCCTTGGTGGTCACTTTAATGCGAAGCACAGCTTTTGGGGCTCTAGAGGTATTTCTCAAAAGGGTTGAATGCTCTACGAAGCGGGAATGGAAAATAAATTTAAAAAATAACAAAAGAAAAACATATAGAAGTTAACACAGTGCATTTCCCGCGACTATAACTGTAAAGTGATGACAGTGCAATTAGTCAAAAGGTAAATACACTTGAATATTCGAAGGCCAGCAACGAATATGATCCCCATCCGCTATTCCCACGATATGGAAATAAATGCTGAATAAACATTCCGTTCACCCTTGCACGATCCATTGGATTTGTATAGGTATTTTAGGAATATAAGTTAGTCTTAAGTTGGATTTAATAGAGTGCGGATAAATTATAGAGTAAACATTTTATCTTTAATATAACTGTCGGTATTATTATTGAATTATCGTAAGCCGAACAGTCGGGCCGACCCCTCGGGGTTGGCGCTCGCGTTTTTTTAGGATATCCCTTCAGGAATCCTGTAACTGGCGCCCGAGCAGGGACCGGTATCAAATCGCATCATTTTCGCCTGAAGATACCTGCCAAGGCCAATAAGCTCCCTCAGAGTGAACGTCACTGTACCCATGAGAACCCAGTTGACTATTGTTAAAAATTATTATAAATAACGCCATTCATGCATTCTATTTACACATTACATATATATTACAGGTCACTATTTTACTTCTATAAATTAATTTGCATATATACAAATATATATAATATAATACATATTCTCTTATACACTGAATTATATATATAACATGAAATAACAGCTTTTTTTCTCTTTCACTATCCAATGAATTTTGGACGCGGTCTTTAAATTTAAATTACATCCTTGTAAACGAGTCTTTTTTTTTGACGGAATTTCATCATCGGGTTTTTCAACATTTGGTTCCGAAACCCAGGAAGGCTAGTCGTTTTCAATTGAATTTAAATTTAAAGTCATTTTTTTTAAAGATACAATTTTGGAATGGAACTCGCGACACATGCCGCGTATAGAGGTCAACTCACAAAGAAAATTAAGACGGCTTCCTTGTATTTAAATTCCGCGGACTCGCAATTAGACAATGAAAAAAATTTCGACGGAATCGAAGATGAATTGCGTATGTATTTGCAACGGTTGCAAGCGGTCAACGATAGTCTTAATACGGTTAATTGCAAGGTTTTGGAAAAGGAGAGTAGTCTCAAAAAATTTGATGGCAATGGCAAGGATTGTTTTTCTTTCTGGGAGCAATTCCGCCTTTCGGTTCATGAAAATTTGACCCTTTCCTGCACGGAGAAATTTAATTTTCTGGAATCATGTCTGCTAGGTTCAGCGAAGAAAGTTGTAGTTACGATGCTGCTATATCATTGCTACAGGAACAATACGGCGACGGTGAACGGTTAATCGATAGTCACATACATCAGCTTGTTTCGCTTCGACCGGTAAAATCGTCAAGCGATGTTCATGGTCTTCGAAATCTGTATAACTCTATTACTACATGTAGACGATCGTTAACGTCCTTAAATGTGCCTTCAAATCAATATGACGTCATGATGAAGTCAATTCTTTTACATTGCTTTCCAGTGGAGCTCCGAATTGACTACCATCGAATAAAGGATCGCAACGAACATCACAACAATAGCGACAAGAAGGACGATGGAGATGAAAAAGGTACTTCTGTATGCGAATCCAGCACGAGCACTACGTCAGCCATGGGACATGTTCAAAGGCTTATGAAGTTTCTAAGAACTGAGATCGAAGCAATAGAAAGAAGCAAAGTATCCAGATCCTCCACACAAAGTCACATAAAGACTAACAGCAACCCCACTTCAACCGCTGCGAGCTTAGTTACATTAAACGAAAGCAGTAATTGTGTATTTTGTCTCTCTGTCTCACACCTCACGAACGACTGTGATTCCAATTTAACGCTTGCGCAGAAAAGAGACATTTAATCAAAGAACGGAAGTTGTTTTCGCTGCGCAAAAAAGGGTCATCGATCTAACAAATGTAGAAGCGTCAAATGAATCAAATGCAAGAAGTGCAAATGAAATCACATGACAACAATGTGTGATCCGAAATTTAAAAAGAGTGCGTCTCTTGCTGTAATTCAAAGTGTAAGTGATGTGCCACAAGAACAAGATAGTAAGAGAGACCAAAGTGTGTAATCGAATTTTATGTGCAATTCGCATGGTGCATACAATAACGTATTCCTTAAAACTGCTCGTTGTATTGGCGAAGGACAGAGGCAAAGTGATAATCTTTTGCTTCGAGTTGTCATCGATGGTGGAAGCCAAACCTCTTATATTTGCGAAAGTGTAGTAAAGAAGCTTGGTCTTTTAGAAATCGGTCAAGTTAAGATGACAGTCGTTCCCTTTGGTGTGACATCGAATTCTCCTCAACAAGTGTTAAGGAAGGTAAGAATCCGATTAAGAAGCCAGTATGATCACCAAACAGTGGAGGTTGAAGCGTTGATTGTGCCCCAAATTTGTTCCGATTTTCTTGATTCGCGGCAAGAAACATGTTACGCTTTTGCCAAAATAAGACTAGCTGACAAAATATACGTTGAAAATGTTGCTGTTGAACATGGACTGAGTATGCTGATTGGAGCCGACTACTACTGGGATGTTGTCAGTGGGAAACAAAGACGAATTGCTGAACGATTGAATGCTGTAGAGACACTTTTTTTCATTTATTTCATTTATTCAAAAAAATAATGGGAACATAATGTCTTAAGACTACGTATGTGTCTTTTAAAATAACAACTGTTTAATAATCGGAAAAGCAAAATAAGGAATGAATGTAAATAATACTTAAATAAATTGAATATAAAAAACAAATACAAAATTTAAATATATAATATGTAAAGACTAATTAAATTTAAACAAGAATAGTCATAATACATTTATGTTAGAGATATAACTACAAGAAAATTGTACTGTTTGCTTCTAAGTTGACTCAGACAAATCTTTGAATAAAATATTTTTGACACGTTTAAACTATTGTTATGTATTGATTCTTTGATATGATGTGGCAAAGAGTTGCAAATCTTAATGGTGTGACAGAGAAAAAGGCGACTGGTTGTTAGTAGAGAAGCTCTACTGTTATTAAATGTGCGTTGAGTCCTGACGAACGTAATGTAATTATGCAGGTATGTTGGGCTACGGTACTTTCTAAGTTTTATTAACAGCAGAAGACTCCGGTTATCAAGAGATGTTCGTAGATCACAACCTAGTAGCAATTTTTTGAAATTAGATACATGATCAAATCTACGTAGGCCGTATACATATCTTATAATTGAATTGAATGCAACAGTCAATTTGCGGAAGTTACTTGAGTCAAGTTTTCCATAGATTTCACAGCCATAGGTAAATAATGGTATAAGAAGAGAGCGAGCAAGAAGTTTTCTGGTGTTCTGTGGGGTAAAATTGCAGGAAGGCCACAGAGATCGTAGTACTCCATAAGCCCTACGCACTATATAACTAACATGTTCGTCCCAATTTAGAGTTGAGTCAATAAAAACACCAAGATTTCGATTGAAACTCGAAAAAGGAATAGTGGTATTGTTAATTAAAACTGGCGAAAAACGTTCACTTTGAATTGGATGCTTATAAATAATCATGTAAGACGACTTTTTAGCGTTGAGAACTAATGAATTGTCGCAAGACCATCGCTGAAAAGATTTAAGATCATCATTAAGACAACTTATGCCATCTTCAATAAGACCTCATGGCCTTGATAGAAAAAGCTGTGCGTCATCAGCGTAAACATGGATTTCACTGCAAGTAACACATACATACAGACGATTAAAGGCCTTTAAATTGATCCTTGTGGAACTCCAGATGTTATAGGAAGAAAAGATGAAAATGAGCCATTACTAAAAACTGCTTGTCTTCTATCACTAAGGTAATTTCTAACAAATTTAACTGCAGTTCCATAAAAATTAAACTCGGAAATGAGCTTTCTGCAAAAAACGTTATAACTAATAGAATCAAACGCCTTTGAGAAATCAAGAATAACAAGCAGTGTCAACCTAAAACATTCCAAGGTCTGATGACAAGAATTAACAAGATTGAGCAAGGCAGTTGTGCAATCATGTTTTGGCATATAACCAGATTGATGAGAGTGAATAAGACCTTGACTTTGCAGATGACAATTTATTTGCAATACCATTCATTTTTCCATAACTTTCAACAAAACAGGTAACATACTTATAGGCCGATATTCTGTTGAATTCGAGTTCGTGGTTTTAGGTGTGGGAATGACTTTGGCTTGTTTCCATGAAGTGGAAAAGTGGAGGACATAAAAATAGAGTTACATATATGTGTCAGCGGTCTTATCAAATTGCTATTGCAAAATTTACTTCATCTGGAGTAAGGCAAGTGAATTCAAACGAAGAGGTTGAGTTCGAAGCGCGTTGATGGTCTATTTCATCATCTGTATAATGTAAAGCATTACTTGATTGGGAAAAAAATTTCTATTGAGAACGTCAGGGTCTAAAATACCATTATTTACTTCCTTAGAATACACTTTGTACCTTTTGATGTTATTTCAGAGAATTTTTGTAGACAGTTTGGAGTTCAAAATTTTAGAAAAATATTTTTTCTTTGAAGTTCTGATAATTGAATTGAATTGATCTGATTTCGCAAGGTCTTATAAGAATTCAAAAAAAAAAATTAAATTCGAAAGCGTTTCCATTTTAGGTACGTACAATTTCTTTCCTTAATTAAATCGAGAATCCGATTTGTCAACCAAGGACAATTTTGATTTGGTATCCTACGAGTTACCAAAGGAACAAATCTATTATGAAGGGACAAAATGTTATGGTTTACAAATGTAACTTGATCATCGACACTTGGAATGTTACAAATAAAACTCCAGTCAGTTAACATTGCCGCTTCATGTAGAGAGTGGATATCTATATTGTTATATTGATGGAAAGAAATGGAATTGGATTGCAAGTCTGCATTGGAATCACCGAAGTCAAAAATAAGCAATATCATATCATGTCCCAGAAAACCACCAAATGAAATCTGATCAATCTGGGGGTAGCAGTGGCGCGATAGTTGTGCGCTCGCCTGTCAACCTCGTGGTTGCGGGTTCGAATCCTGCCGTTGTCTATGTCTTCTTATATTCCATTAAAAACCAATTCTAAAAATTGTCATGAAATAAGTTGCTGTTGTTGCTCATTACATGCTGTTTAGGCATAACACTAACAACATGTGATTGAATAAACTAGCATACCCATAAAAGATGACAACAAAATAAATAAAATAATGCGAATTATAATGGACATAAATAAATAAGACACGGTAATTCTCTCCGCATTAATTCAGCCGCCATCCCTGGAGATAAATCTGAGACAAGAACCAGCTCTAGTCTCAAAACATCGCGCCATACATCTTTCCTATCCTTCTTTCTCTTCTTCCACCGGATGCCGAGCTGTGTTAAGAAAAAACATATAAAGGGTATTCATAATCCCTTGAGCGCGTGCAAAGTTATAAGAAAAAAAAAAAAAAAATCTTACCTTATTTATATTTGAAATCAAAAATATGTCAAGTAGTGTAGATGACGTGTTAGTAAAATGTGTAGGTCGATTGTTTGCTCTAAATAAACCTACAGAGTCTGTAGTTTTATTAAAAGAAAGTTAATGCATCAGGGTTAAAAAAATTTAAATTAAAATCTCCTGCAATTATTATATTATCGTAACATGGAGATAGATCTTGTAAGGCAGCGGTAAGTAGATCAAGGTTGCGTATCCTAGGTGCTTTATACACACAACCAACCAGACAGGTTGCCCCAAAATGTGATTGTATCTCACAGAAAATAAATTCTTCATTAAGATTATTAGAATGCACAACCCGAGATTTTAAAACAGACTTGATGTAAATCGCAACGTCTCCTGAGCGCCGGACGTAAACGTCACGGTCTTTGCGATAGACCTTATAGTTATTTAAATCCACTACACAATTGAGAATTTCAGGCTCGAGCCATGTCTCCGACACACAGATGATATCACATAAAGAGTTTTTAAAAAATATAAGAGAATTTCATAAATTTTTGGTAATATGCTTTGAGCATTAAAATGGCATATCATTAAACCTGAACTTTGATTAAAAAGAGCATTAATTAGAGCACCAGTATTTTGTCTCTTCCTGTCACACCCCTATGACCATTTGACATACCAGAGCCACATCAAACCTACACAAAACAGATACATGCATTATAAATGTAAAGCGAAACAAAGAAGCAAACGGGTACGGAAACAATATACAATTATAATAATATAAACAATTATAATTTAAGAGTTTAAATAAGATAACAAAGATAAGAAAACATAAACACTAATAAAGCACAAGAAGAAAAATATTAATAAAAGTATTAGTGCGGAATTAAAATGACAAGAAACTAATTTTTGTAAATTACTACTATGCAGTGTAGATTGACAGATCATTAAAAGTGTTGACTCTGATGGCACTAACGTTTTCAGCTTTCTTGATCCATACGCTTCCAGATCTTGTGAATGCAGCAACGATAACCTTGGTTCTTCGAAGTAGAGAGGCTGTTTTCATCAATTCATAGTTGAAAGGGGAAAAACTCGTTTATATATATAGAACCTGCTTGTATATCACCGTTTTGTGCGAGTCCAAGGTCCATTAGTGTTGGCGATTTGATATATGCTGCACTCGCACGACGACGAAGTATGGTTTTGCAGACAGCTGATAAGATGTTTACTTTATCGTCTACTTCTAGTAGAGGAGGAGGTGACCCTGGCTCGGAAGATATTCATAGGGGTAATCGGTTTTTGTAGATTTATTGATTCGCAAAACTTGGAAAGTATTCGAGAAGATTTTCGTTTTCGATTACAGGAACGCCAGCCAGAATCAGATCAGCTGCCCTCTGCTGTCTTTCAAGAAAATTGAGTCGCTGTTCATTTTGTGAGACCCTTTTGGAGACCTGCGCTATGGTTGGACGATACAAGGACGACACGCACATTTGTATTCTGGCGCAGACCTTCCTGGAAATAGTGCAGTATTGTTCGTTTAAATGGGATCTAATTCGGTGGATGAGCTCTTTACGAACAATTTGACAGCGACGTGGGTACTAGAAGCGATAGGTATACAAGGCGAAGAGAAAGAAAAGATTTCTTTAACCGAAACATTGACGCAGAAATGCATTCAGCGAATTGGAACACGTTATCAAGCATCACTGCCCTGGAAAGATGATGATTCGAGTTTCTGTGCCGACAAGAAGCTGGCTATTGCACGTCTTAATTCGTTAGTGCGACGACTTTCGACCGATCCTAACAAAACTTCTGGAATATGATGCAGCCATTCAAAAAATGCTCAATGAAGGAATGGCAGAACCCATAAGTGAACATCGGTCGTCAAGTCGAACGTTTTAAGTCGCACATCATCCTGTTTTTTTTTTTTTTTTTTTTTTTTATACCTTTGCTCGCGCTCAAGGGATTATGAATACCCTTTATCTGTTTTTCTTAACACAATGCGGGCATCCGGTGGAAGAAGAGAAAGAAGGATAGGAAAGATGCTTACAAAGAAGATAGTAAGCCTACACGAACAAGGATTGTGTTCGATGCATCGTTTCAAACGGAAGATTAGCCATCTCTCAATAGTTTTTTGGAAACAGGTACGAATTTGCTTTCTGATGTCTACGAGATTTTATTGAATTTCAGAATGGGGCCCTACGTAGTTGTGGCGGACATGAGAAAGCTTTTCTGCAAATTCTTCTGACTGAAAATGATTGAGATTCCCATCGTTTCGTTTGGTTTTCATCAATAAAGGATCATCTATATCAAGTACTAAGGATGACGCGCGTTACTTTTGACGTAAATTCCAGCCCTTTTTTACTCGCAGCCGTTATACAAAACATCTAGAGGAGATGAAGCAAAAATTCCCAGGTACGTGTAACTCTTTGAAGAAAGCATTTTATATGTCCATCGAAATTATGAAGGAAGCTTCCATGTCATTACAGAAATGGAACACTAACAGTAAGAAAGTTCGCGAAATATTCGAAGCTAAAGAACTAGTTGCATGTCAAAAGGTTTTAAGCCTCGTATGGCATGTTTCCTCAGACGATTTGCAAGCATCTTTACGGTCATTACATAGCCTTCAACTGATCATTTGCCCGACTGGAACGAAGTAATTTCCGGAATTCAGGAACTGGAAGACATGTCAATTCCAAAATCATTTCTGTCAATGAGAGGTACATATATCACTGTACACACTTTCGCTGACGCTAGCCTAAGAGCGTTTGGAGCTGTAGCCCATATTAAGTGTGTTAATCCAGAAGGAATGTGCAGGGTAACTACTCTTTGCGCTAAGGATAGAGTTGCACCGTTGAAGGAAAACAACGAGGGAGAACTGACCCTCCCCAAACTGGAACTAACGGCAAACTTGGTTGCTGTGAGACTTTGTGCTTATCTCAAACGAACTTTAAAGATGACAGTACAAAGATTTTTTCTGTGGTCGGACTCAAAAATCGCTCTTAACTGGATTTATGGCGAAAATGAACGCTGGAAGCCCTACGTGCAAAGTCGTGTGACAGAAATCAGATCCTTAACACGTTTGATAGATTGGGGATGCTGTAGTGGCAAGGAAAATCCAGCAGATAACTCGAGGTTTTCTGGATCAAAGCCTCAAAGATCATCTGTTTGTCTTAATGGGCCTGACTGGTTAAGTGAGCTGCCGGATGATAGATACCAATCCTTTTGTGCAAACGTTCCTGTTTCAACATCTCAGACTTTTTTCCTGGCTGAATCCAATGTATGCATAGCTAAACTACGCGATCCAATTTTAAATTTGAAGACTTTGGCACGTGGAGAAAATTATTAAGAAGAACTGTTCTCATTCAGGGCATCTTCAAAGCCTGGCGCACGAAGACAACTACCAACTGCAGGCAGTCGACGGCTGGAGAACTCAACTCAGCAGAAGATTATTGGGTAAAGTATGCACAATATATGGCATTTACTAATGAAATCCATCTTTTGCAGAGGGGACAGCGATTACCAGGCAAGTCACCAATAGCCCAGCCTTGCCCCTTTTTGGATGCAGAAGGATTTCTTAGATTGGGTGGTCGACAACAGCTTTTAGAAGACGCGGTCGATGTAAAGCATCCAAAGATTCTTTCGCCCAACTCTCATATTACGAAGCTACTTGTAGAAGACTATCATCTAAGAACGATGCATGTCGGTGTTGGCGAAGCTAAGAGAACATTTTTTAATTCTCAGAAGTCGCCAGCTGGTCCAGAAGATTGGGAGAGGTGTGTCGCTAGTAAGAAACTATTCGGACCTGCAGCAACTCAACCTATCGCCCCGCTACCCAAGAAGAGGATCATGTTGATAAGAACATTGGATAACGTCGGCATTGATTTCGCAGGTCCATTATTTTATACGACGAACACTGATGAAAACAAGAATATGCAGAAATCGTATATGATGATAATAACATGCGCAGCGGTTCGTGCCGTGCATTAAGAGCTTGTGACGAACATGACGACAGAAGGATGCATGATGACGCTACGACGTTTTATTGCGAGAAAAGGTGTTCCTTCGTCCATATTTGCCAAAACTTTCCGTCGAGCCGCAATAGAGTTGAATGAAGTCGAATCTACTGTAGATGACGGTGCCTTGTAAGGCTTCTCAGTTGAAAAGCGAATAAAATGGCATTTCATAGTGGAAAGAGCGCCATTGTGGGGTGGGTTTTTGGGAGAGGTTAATTCGATCAATTAAGAATACTCTCAAGGCAGTAATTGGACGAGCGAATTTGAATTTCGAGCAGCTAAGAAAATTTTTCCCTGAGGCAGAGGCAATCGTTAATGACCGTCCGATCACGTATGTCTCAAGTGAACCCCTGGAATTAGCTCCTATTTCACCAAGCAAATTTTTGTCGATCGCCTACAGTACGAGTCAAGTACAGACATTCAAGAGATCTGGAAGAATCGTTTTAAATATACGAACAAATTGTTTCGACGATGGAGATTGGAATATTTGCAGACGTTGCTTCTGTTTCACACAAATACAACGAAGCGCGCCGTTACCTTAAAAGTAAATGATGTGGTTTTACTGTTTGACCACGCGAAACCTCGAGTGCACTGGAAATTGGCCATCATTGGAAAAAGTTTCCCAGGAAGAGATATTCGAGTGCGATCCTGTGAGATTAGATGTGGTGATGGCCAAATCTTTAGAAGACCAATCCAACTTCTCTATCCATTGGAACTGGGCCCGCCGGAGGATGTTAAAAATTATTATACATAACACAACTCATGCATTCTACTTATACATTACATATATATTACATTTCTCTATTTTACTTCTATAAATTAACTTCTTTATTTGCATCTATACAAATATATATAATACAATACATATTCTCTTATACACTGAATTATATATATAACATGAAATAACAGTTTTTCTCTCTTTGCTAATTTTGCTTCATATGATTATATTCTTAAGTTAGGCAGTTGTCTTTGAATTTCCATCGTAGTCACACTATCCAATGAATTTTGTACGCGGTCTTTAAATTTAAATAAAATACATCCTTGTAAAAGAGTCTTTTTTCTTTTGAAGGAATTTCATCATCGGGTTCTTCAACAACTATTTTGTCACCTTGAGCACAAAATTTTCACATACCCATGGGAACATGTGGATATCTTGGTATAGGCTAAAGGATGTGATGGTGGAGTTGTGCGTGCCATAGATTTATTAGGTTAGACTAAATGGGACAAATACGGCAACCCCCGAGAATACCAGTCCTCTTATTAAATCTCACTACGTTCTTCCCTTCGGTTCGGAAATTTGAATATCTCATTTCAGAACCCTTCAGAACCAGGAAAGACAAAATCAAATAATGAATGTAAAATTATTGTAAGTGACAGTGAACAGAAATAACGTAAAGATAAAAATTGTGTTTGAAAGAAAGAGTGTTTGTGCCTGCAATGTAAAATTATAATTATTAAATCCTTAGTGCAAGTGCTTGTACAGGAAATAAAATAATTTGTAAAAAGTCAGAAGATGAAATAATTTGTGAAAAGTCAGAAAATAAAATAATTTGTGCAAAGTCAGAAGATAGAATAATTTCAGTACATAAAGTTCATTTAACACAAGTAAAATTGCTGGTTAGTCTTGTGCATGTATTGTTCTATATTAATGGAATACAAATTTACTACAAAAATTTAAATCAAATTGACCAAAATATTGAAATTTAAAAAGTGTATAGGAGAAAATTGCCTACTAGTTCTGTTCTTGTTTTTCTCTACTTTCCTTGTCTGTCTATAAGTTCTGTTCTTGATTCCACTTGTTCGCCCATAAGTTCCGTTACTAGTTCTCTTATTTGAATATAAATGGAAAACTTAATAGAATCCGTAACTCAGCTCACTGGAGCTGTAAAAAATATTCTGGTGCAGTTGAGAGATCTGGACACGCGCATTAGTGGCATAGAGCGGAGGTCAACTAATGAAACCCGACTTAAAGAATGGGAGTCACGATTGACCCTGTTGGAGAGCAGACCTCCCAACACTTCAAATAATGAAAGGAGCCAATCTCCGCCCGCAATACAACTCTGCCCCCCAAAGAACGAAGCAGAGTTGAAATAAATTTTACGTCTAGCTGATAGTGTTAAGGAACTTCAGGTATTTGACGGTAACCCGACCCAATACGTGCATAGGGTACACGCTGTCGAGAAAGTCCTTAAGGACTTTGAGATTGTCAGGGGTAAGCCTATTTATCGGGCAATATTACAACATGTGCGGGGTAAGACCCGGGGACCTGCCGATGCAGCTCTAGTATCCTATAACATATTCAGTAGCGATTAGTCGGAAATTAAGCAGTGTCTCTCTTTGCATTATGCAGACAAGAGGGACATGCGAACATTGGCGCACCAACTGAATCAGCTTCGTCAGAGAGGTAGTAGATTAGACGAGTTCTACGCTACCGTCAATCATCAGCTATCTCTGATGATAAATACGCTGAAAACGGACTCCTTTAGCGAGGAAACCGTAAAGGCACTAATGGAGACATACAGAAACAGAGCTCTGGATGTCTTTGTTAGGGGTCTAAATGGCGACTTATCGAGGGTGTTGATGTACAGCGACCGAAAACGCTACCTGAATTGTATTCTGCATACATAGAAATGCAGAACCTAAATTATAGGAACAGTGCGATTCATTTGTCCGCTGCACCAAACTCAATAACGGCCCCCATAAACCAAACTTTCAGAAGCTTGGACGCAAAACCTTCCCTACCACCTAGGAAACAATTTCACCAACATCCGAAGTTTAAGCAATCTTGGGACGCACCTCCGCGTGTCGATGGTGAAGATGTGCGCCCTAAGGTTGGGCCTAAGCCATACGTAAAACCAGATGCCGAGCGAAGTATTCAAACTCGGCAGGTTAATTACATAAATCGTCCAAATCCTTTTAAACGTAAGGCAAGGTAAATGTTGAGATTCATTATGAGCAAGAGCAGTGTTATCCTGATGTCGCAGATGAAACTGTTTGCGATGAAATACATTTTATGACGGACGGCCACCCAGCGTAACATATATAGAATATGTTACGGGGAATGGATCGGTCTTGAAGTTTCTTGTTGATACAGGAGCAAATAAGAATTTTGTAAGTCCGAATATCGGATAACCGACCAGGCGCGTTAAAAACCCCTTTACCGTACGATCAGCTGGTATTGAAATAAATATTTCGGAGTCTGTCGAGGGACGTTTTTTTGAAAAACTGGGAAATAAGACTCTTAAAATTCTATGTACTGCCAGGTCTTACATCCTTTGATGGTATCATCGGGGATGATACATTAAAGGAACTCAAGGTCATTATTGATAGGAGGAATAATATTTTAAAGTTGCAAAATAACATCGAAATTCCATTTAAAGAAAAAGTGTCTAGGGAAGTTAATTTATTTCTAGATTCCCAATTACCTGAAAGCGTAAAAGATGAGTTGAATAAACTCATAACAAAATATAAACACCTTTTCAGACTAATTGACGCTAAGGAAGTCGTTGAAACTTCCGTCCTCGCCGAAATAAAGACTAACACAAATGATCCTATTTACTCAAAGAGTTAACCTAATCCTGCATGTCTAAGGGGGGAGGTAGAAACGGAAATAGCTAACCTCCTGTCAGAAGGGATTATTAGACCATCTAGAAGTCCGTGTAACTCGCCTATCTGGGGTGTACCCAAGAAACCGAAACCAAATGGCGAGAAACAATATCGAATGGTCGTCGATTATAAAATGCTCAACAGTGTCACAATTTGGGACGCCTACCCAATCCCGATATTAATTCAACGTTGGCTAGTCTTGAGGAAGCCAAGTACTTTACTACTCTTGACTTGACTTCCGGCTTCCATCAAATATCGATGAATCCATATGATATCCAGAAAACTGCATTTTCTACCATGAACGGGAAATTTGAATTTCTTAGACTACCCTTTGGACTAAAAAATGCGCCTGCAATTTTTCAGAGGATGATTGACGATGTCCTGAAACCTATCATAGGGAAGACATGTTACGTCCATATGGACGACATAATAGTCTTCAGTAAAGGGCAGGACGATCATCTTAGGAAACTGGATGCAGTGTTAGCTCGACTCAGTGAGGCAGGTCATCATGCAACAACAAGTAGAATTCCTAGGATATATGGTCTCGCCTGAGGGTATACGACCTGATTTGAAAAAAGTAGCTGCAATCCAGGATATGGAACCACCGCGCAATCTGAAAGTACTCAAAATGTTCCTTGGCTTGACTTCATATTACAGAAAATTTATTCGCGACTACGCGAAGGTCGCCAAACCTTTAACAAATCTTACAAGAGGGGAGAATGTGCAAATAAGAGCCAACCTATCCAAGCGCGTTCTTATTGAATTGGGTGATGTGCAACTCAAAGCCTTCAATGACTTGAAATTCCTACTAACATCCTCTGAGGTTTTGGCTTTTCACGATTTCGAAAAGCCATTCATTCCTACAACAGATGCATCGAATTATGCGATTGGTGCCGTTTTGTCCCAAGGTGAAGACGGAAAAGATAGAATCACATTCATCTCAAGGTCGTTAAATAAAAGTGAGGAAGGTTTCGCCATAAACGAAAAGTAAATGTTGACGATTGTTTGGGCTCTCGATAACCTCCGTTCATACCTTTACGGTGCTAAAAAGATCCGCATTCTGACAGACCATCAGCCTCTTACCTTTGCGTTGGGTAATAGGAACTATAACGCGAAGCTAAAAGGTGGAAAGCTAGGATTGAAGAGTATACTTACGAATTGGTTTACAAACCTGGTAAATCAAATTATGTAGCCGATGCTCTTTCAAGACTGGAAACCCAAGTTACCCATTTGCAGGATTCAGTAAATGACTATGTGCCAAACAATAACATGGGACCTGAGCAACCACACTCTCGGCTGGAAAATGATGGAAATGATGGACGGAAACAGCAGAAACTGCTCATAGTGCACAACAAGATGCATCGGACCTTATACTCGTACCTCATGTGTCCGCACCGATCAACGTGTTTCGCAAACAGATTTGCTTCAAAGCTGGGAAAGGTTTGGAGGCTTCTGAGGAACCACATCCGGGTTATCAGCGACATTATGTTGCACTTAAGGAGTCCGACAAAGAAACTTTCAGTCAGCTGCTTTAATCTAAGCGTAATAAATGGCATTAAGCTTCCAGAATGTTTCTTGGGCATGGTCCAAGATGTCTTCATTGAACACTTCTCAAAATATAAAATCAGAATCACTCAAAAAGTGGTCGAAGATGTGAGAAATGAGGACCGTAAGTGTGAACTTATTATGAAAGAACACAAGAGAGATCACAGGAATGACCGCGAAAACAAGGAGGCATCCTTTTCGCCCTGAGTTCCAACCAACCGCTATTCCCAGCTACCCTTGTGAAATATTACACCTAGATATAATAGAAGTACAAAATGAAAAGTTAATAAGTTGTGTAGAAAAATTCTCTAAGTTCGGAAAACTTTTCTATATAAAGAACAGGTATGTGTTGCACCTCAGAGATAAGAACATTAAAGTCCTTCATTATTTTACAGTCCCTAAAATTCTAGTTACTGACAATGAGAGTAGTTTCATCAGCCCTATCATTGCTAATTTCATTGAATTAATTGGTATAAAATTATTAAGAACCCTCGTATATCGGTCGGAGGTTAATAGTCAGGTTGAACGATTTTACTCAACGATCCTTGAAATTTATCGTTGCATCAATATAAGTATAAGGATTTGCGCTTGAAGGAACTACTGAGCATTGCTGTAGACAGGTATAACAATAGTATCCATTCAGTAATCAAACTCAAACCCACAGATGTATTCTTCGACAGATCTCCAAGAATTAACTATCAGAACCTCACAGACTTTAGGTGAAAGATAAACTTTCATCTCAAAGCTGATATCAGAAGGAAACAAAGAGAGACAAACAACTACCGGAACAGGCATAGAACTTCTCCTAAAAATTATAAAAAGGGTAATGTAATTTACACGGCATCTAACGGTATTAAAAAGAAAAACAAACCCTTATTCCAAAAAATATTGTGGTCAAGAACAACCGTGTAACAGTTACAACCAACACGGGAAAAAAGATTCACAGATCCCACATTAAAAATTTAAGCCAACATCAAAATATAAATGCTCCTCGGTAGTATAGCGGTTAGTGCACCTGCTCCTTGCGGGAGACTGGGGTTCAACTCCCCATCGGAGAGCGAAGAAAAAAAATTATAAAAAAAGGGGATGTGGCACCTTTTGCACGTTTAAATATTTGCACCAAATGCTAATATGTTGCACACACACATACATACATGCACAAGCATAACATTTTAAGCAAACATTGTAAGCACAAACTCACTTAGCACACAGCACCTAGCACAAACAAAAAATATTAAATTGGACTTGAAAATCGTACCTTAAAGAAATTTAGATTATATGAAGGTAGAGTTTAATTAAGAGTTCTTATGATTATATGAATGTCATTCATAAATGTATTATATTGTAATATAATTTTTAATCTTAATACATTAATTAGCTTTTTAATCATCTCAACCGTGCAAGGGTTCAGTATATTTGAATACAATTCTCCAATGGTCACGATTAAGGAAGGACAAGGATGGATCATCGACGGGTATTTCAAATTAATACACATCATCCGCTTGGATAAATTCGAAGAATTGCTGAATAAAATGACAGAAGCTGTGGAAACAGAAATTACTCAGTTCGAGAGAAAAATCGTCACGCTTCACCATCTTACCCAACTTCATGAACGCCTTGACTTATTGAAAGGGAAAGATAGAAGGCGAAGAGCAATCAACTGGATCGTGTCTGCATGGAAGTGGCTAGCAGGGAATCCCGACGCAGGAGATTGGGACGAGGTGCTCAGGAATGAAGAAGACTTGGTTAATAATAACAACCAGCAATATAGAGTAAATGAGAGGGTTCTTAAGATAACGGAGGGCATCACCGAAAAGATAAACTGGGTTATCAACAACACTGCCAACCAGGTAGCTTCATCTAACAGGGCTAGGCATGCGCAGAACATCTTAGACGAACTTTTGGTCATCAAAGAGGAAGTCAACGAAATCGTTCGCGCATGACAAATGGCGAGAAGCGGAATAGTAAATACTAACCTCCTGGATCAAGAAGAAATCAACAGGGTCATCAGTTGAGACACTACCATATGCAAATGTGGTAGAAGCTTTACAATTCGGCACACCGTCAGTCTTTGCCAACAATTCCGTCTTGCTATATGTCCTCTCAATGCCTAAGGTTAGTGGGACCGAGTACAACCTACTACTTACCAGAGCCTCGATTACTGAGGGACAACAAGTGGACTTACCTTTTTCCAAAATTTTGGCCAACCATGAAGAAACTTATGGAATAACAACAAATTGCTTAAATTGGCTAATATGACAGTTTGCGACACAAGCTCCTTGGAAAAACTTAACGAGGACGGGTGCATGCCTCGGCTATTTAAAGGTGGACATGCTAGTTCTGTAGTACGACCTAATACAGCAGTGATAGTGGAATTCATCAAAGAGGACACCATATTCGTGACGAATTTCAACGGGAATTTAACTAGTAAGGGAATCCAGAAAGAGCTTTCTGGCACGTGCCTGATTCAACTCTACAACGAATCGCTTCAGATTAATAATAGGACATTTGCTAGCCTGCCGAAAACTTCGCTTCAAGTATTACCTCCAGTTCTGACAAACACCACTGCAATGGGGCATACAATTGACATCGAATATCTTCCTAATGTGAGCATGAACAACATAAAGATCCTGAGAAATTTAACGAGTAAGCTTGGTGCATATATAGCCGCCGATGTAACCTTCCTCCTAATGTTCGTTGCTATAATCTTGATAATGTGGTGCAAGATATACACAAAAGTTGACCTACCTAAGATACAGTTACCATCACCGGCGATGTCTTCACCCAGCATCCAGTCCTAGAGTATCGATCTACGGGGCGTAGATTTTTAAGGGGAGGTTAGTTAACACAGTGCATTTCCCGCGATTATAACTGTAAAGTGATGACAGTGCAATTAGTCAAAAAGTAAATGCACTTGAATATTCGAAAGCCAGCAACTAATATGATCCCTATTCGCTATTCCCACTATTTGGAAATAAATACTGAATAAACATTCCGTTCACCCTTGCACGATCCATTGGATTTGGATAGGTATTTAAGGAATATAAGTTAATCTTAAGTTGGACTTAATAGAGTGCGGATTATATTATTGAATAAACATTTTATCTTTAATTTAACTGTCGGTGCTATTATTGAACTATCGTAAGTCGAACAGTCGGGCCGACCCCTCAGGGTTGGTGTTCGCGGTTTTCTTAGGATATCCCTTCAAGAATCCCTTAACTTAGAGCTCATTGAAGCAAATAAAAACCTAAACCAAAATTTTAGGGGAAGAAATCAACAAACAAAGTGTGAGTGGGAGTCCTTGGCTAGAGAATTAAAATGTATTGGACCACCAACACGAAACGGAAAAAAAATAGCCGAAAGTAGGAAATTATTGTTGAACCCTTGAAAATAAATACTAGGAGATTGGCAACTCTGGTTCGATATAGTTTGGTTGACATTGTTTATAAGCTCCGTAAAATTTCTGAAATTTGGTGAGAAAAAAGTAGTTTTAAATTGTGAACTTTAGTTGAATAACTGAAAATTCCATCTTGGAAGCCACATCTCAAAAGTGAGCGTAAATTTGGTTTATAAAATTAAAACAACGCAAAAATGAATGGCCTACAAAAAACACCACCAACAAAAAACAACAACAATAAACCTACAAACATCAATAGAAACACAAACGTCACAAATCCACCCTCTAAGCCTACCAATAGAAACCCTAATTCCACGCAATCGCAAAAACGTCCGTGCACTGTTCTTTCGCCAGAGATGCATTCATCTACTCAAGGTCCCAAAGCGGGTGCTATGCAAGTGATCGATGTCAAAACTCTCGAGTGCTCACTAGCAGCTTTACTTGACGAGCGCATGAAGAACTTGGCATCAAAAACTGATTTAATCTAAGTAAAGTCTAAAATGGAATGCCTGGAACGTAGCAATGAACTGCTTCAAACCAAACTCCAGCAAGTAGGGAGTAAATGCCAGGTACTTGAACGGCAAATGGATTTTCTCGAAAGGAAAAGCAACGAGAATAATGTGGTACTGCACATACCGGCAATGGATGATGACCAACAGGCGATGGAGAAAGCCAGAAACGTTTGCATGGACCTTCTACAACAAAATAACCCACTAACAATACGAAAAACAAAAGTCATTCGTTCTAGAAATAACAGATTCGCTAATGTCATCGTAGAATTGCAACACAGCGACGACGTACCACGCATATTGAATGCTGCTATAAAATTGAGAGATACTGGAATTTCTATCCACCGAGATTATACCAAAGCTGCTCGATAAAAACGGCGAATTCTTATGCAAATAAAGGCAAAAATCAATGCAGAACACAAAAACACCAAAATATCTATTCGTGGACAACAACTTTTATTCGAAAACAAAACATATTACTCTGAAGTGTGAAGTAGAAGGCGGGATGGCGCTAATAAACAAATTCATTATCGAAACAGCTGGTAGTGACAGCCCCCAACTGGCAGGAACTGCACAACAGGTCAACAACGTCGGTAATGCAGTACATCTGCCAGAACCCAGTGGTGTCGAAAATGGTTTTAATTATAATGTTTAGTACTAAAGCCGTGTGCCATTCAAGTAAAATTGTAGTATCTAGTAATTTAAGCGAAGAAAAAGAATATTTTAAAATTTTATCGTACAATGTATCAGGTTTGATTAATAAATCGTTGTTTTCTGATTTTTATAAATTTGTGAATAGCTTTGATCTAATATTTTTGTATGAAACTTTTGTAACTGTAAATAACTTTTCAATTATCGAAAATAATCTGTTAGATTTTGTATTTAAGTGGATCCCGGCAATGCGTACTCATGAGCGTGGAAGAGCAAGTGGACGTTGCTACTTTGGTTTCAAAAGAAAGCTTCAAAGTTTGAAGTACGAGTTTCGGATGCACTGTAACATATGGTTTGTTGACTTAGAAATTAATACCAAACGTCTATGGATACTTCCTCAATACCTCAACTGTAATAATTGGGAAGAGGACTTTGAAAGAACAACCGAGTTACTTAACCACATGAGATCGACGAACGTTTTGCTTATCGGAGACCTGAACGCGAGAATTGGCCTAGAGGCAGGAGCAATGAACGTTTTTACCGGCTTTTATAGGCAATCAAAGAATAGTGTTTATAATGCAAGAGGATAGATCTTTGCGATTCTTTTGGACTCCGAATTCAGAATGCAACGAGTGCGAGTGACACCTCGGAGAATTTCACATTTATTGGAGGCCAAGGATCATCAGTGATTGATTATGCAATCCTAGGAGAAGACTGGGAGCCACTGTTGACGGATCTAGAGGTTAAGGAATTTCCGTATTCGGATCACCTTCCGATTGTTATAACATTCCAACGGCGTCGCTTACAACAAAATGTTGATGAAACTATCAGACCACAATCACTGCCCAGACTTAACTGGAAGATATCGCAAGCCTCAGCATACAGACAACAGCTGGATGCTAGACTCCAAGCACATCAAAGACCAGACTTTCGAATTTTAGAGCAAACCATAAAGGCAGCTTACCCCCAACAGCAGGATAGCGGAAAAGGATGGAATTCAGGAAATGAGCCTTGGTTTGATCAAGAATGCCGAAAAGCTCGGAAGATTTCCTTTGCATGGTTGAGAATTTTTCGGAACTCCTCCCAAAGTTCATTTAGGAGTAACTACTTAGAGTCTAATAGGAAATATAAAGAGCTATGCAAATTCAAAAAGATGGAATATGAAGAAAAACAAGCATGCAGATTGGTGTCGTGTAAAACCGCTAGTGACTTTTGGAAACTGGCTTGGGAGTTAAATGGAAAACAACCAGTAATACACAAAAAACTGTGTGAAAATTCACTTTTCATTCACTTCAAAGATCTACTAAATCCGGAAACAGCATCAGCAAACTGGAATTATGCAGTTCCTCGATTTCAGAACGAAATTTTGGACCCAGAATTTAGTTTACAAGAACTTGAACAAACTTTATGGACTCTTAAAGATGGGAAAGCGGCGGGTTCAAATGGTATTCCAGTAGAGTTCTACAAATACGGTAGCGTCACACTGAAACAACATCTGGTAACATTATTTAATAGAGTTTTTGAGGTGAATCTTCCTGTAGATGAATTTAGGAATGCTATAATAATCCCGATTCACAAAAAGGGATCCTTGTTGGATGCAGCGAACTATCGAGGAATCTCCTTTTTAAATTCAACATATAAGATCTTCACAACAATATTACAGAAGCGACTTACAAGGTGGATTACAACGCAAAAGGTGTTCAACGAGTGTCAAGCCGGTTTTAGATCCGGTTACTCTACAATCGATAATATCTTTGTCCTGAGAAGCCTGGCCGAAAGCTTCTGCATGCAGGGTAAAAAATTGTATGTATTTTTCATTGACTTCAGAGCAGCTTTTGACACCATCAACCGAGGGGCTTTGTTTTACAAACTGTACAATTTGGGATTGTCGTTGAAGTTCGGCTTAATACTTGAAGAGTTGTACAGAGGAACACGGGCTGCAGTTTGGAACGGAACGAATCTTTCGGATTGGTTTGCAACTTCATCAGGAGTGAGGCAAGGCTGTACACTGAGTCCTAAACTCTTCTCGCTCTTCATAAATGATTTAATTGATTTCCTTCCTGGAGGAGTTGACTTTGCGGGAGAGCGTATTAAAGCATTGATGTTCGCAGATGATATAGTCTTGTTTGCATACTCCCCAGAAACACTTCAACTTATGATTAACAGGATTTACAATTACTGTCGTTTATGGAATTTAGTTGTGAACATTCAAAAATCTAAGGTGATGATTTTTAAAAGAGGAGGTGGACGAAACGCATCGAACGAAAAGTGGGTGTATAACGGAGAAGTCATCGAATGTGTCAACGAGTACAAATACCTAGGAGTCATCTTTTCCAGCAACTTAAGCATGGAAAAGTATCTAGTAGACAAACTACAAAAAGCAAAAACAGCAATAAATATAGCTTGGAAAAGAGTTTTTATGAACTTCAACATAGCACATAGCAGCAAATTTAAAGTATTTGAAGCTGCAGCGGAGAGTATCCTATTATATGGCGCCCAAGCTTGGGGATGTAAAAAGTATCTCACAGTGGAGAAACTACTAACTCACTACGTGAAAAGAGTATTTCGTCTGCCAAGTAACACACCAAACTACGTCATTATGCTAGAGACAGGACTTTCACCTCTATTCGTCAAAACCCTTAAATTGCAAGCAGAATATTTACTGAAAGTCTTTAAGATGAATGAATCTCGACTGGTCAAGAAAGTAGCTCTTAAGGCAGTACAAAATCAAAATAGCTGGTACAGACAGTGGAATTGCCTAGCCGAAGGATGTAACGTGGTGTTCAATTTAAACGTTGGAAACATATCAAGTTGTAAGGATATATTATATGACATGATTGCGAAAGTAGATGATAAATGTAGAGAAGATTATATTTTTGAAGCTTCAGAGTCCTTACTCAGAACAGTTTATAGAAGGCTGAACCACAATCTTGCAGAAAGAAATTACTTCAGTGATGCAAATAGTGTGAACGAGATTTCAACAATGGTTAGACTCCGAAGCGAACTTATAAGCCTGAATTTCATACCGCACAGACCCGAACTACCATTGGAGTGCAGTATGTGCAATCTTAGAGAAAGAGAGGACGTTCTTCATTTCGTTGGAAAATGCCCTACTCTTAGGGAAACAAGAAGGAGCTTTTTTGGTAGTGACTTCTTATCGGATGAGCAAGTTGTTGACATTCCAAATGAGATGAATGTCGGCAATTTGTACAAATTTTGCAAAATCGCGCTAAAATATAGATCGAGAATTATGAACGAAGATTTCTGATTTATTACAAAATATTCTACATAAATGAATTCAAACTTAAAAATTGTGAAAATAACTTCTTTTTTAAATCCATACTCAATAATTATAAAAGCTTATTACAATACTTGTATAATTTATGTTTATTGTCAATCTGGCAGACGGCAAATGCCATGTCATAATGATTTTTTGTATTACATATATATGTAAAACCATGATTTAAAAATGTATTTATAATAGTCTAATAAAAAAATCTATCTAATCTAAAAAAAATCTAATCTAAATACTAGTACTTGTTCTTAGGTTTAGCTTTACGACAAATTTAAAGCTAAACAGAAGTTGATACAACTACCTCATCATCATTTAAACATTTTTCTTAAAACCTCCTCCACCTGTGGCTTTAATTTCATTTATTATTAATTCAAGTCGGTATACACATTTTCGAGATCAGGCAAATCCATTAGATTTGTTTTGGATCGAATCCATCGGCTGTGCACAACAATTTTTTTCTTTATTTATTTCCCGTTGTTACTGCGGCTCCATTAGAAATAGCTAGCCACAAGCACATAATAAACTTAATATATTTCGGTTTTCATTTTCTTTCAAGTTCGCGCATGTGGCAACACTCAGAGATTATCGTGTCACATTTGACATGTGCATATGTAGACATGGGCCAGACTGCTAGTTGCAATATCTGTGACTGCTACTTTTAAATAACAGTTATAAATTCCCGTTACTGAAATAACAATTATGGAACAAAAATTGTCAGCGCAATAACAATTTTAATAAACTATTTTCCACTACCATTTTAAAATAAATTATTCATCACTTTTTCATCTATATTCCGCGGTTTGGTTTGATCAAAATATCGTGTTATCCATTTTGCGGTTTCAAAAGTATAGGGCTGGAATTCGACATCTGTCAAACTAAGTTGTTAAACCAATTTTTTTTCAGTTGAAAGTCTGACATTTACGAAAATGGATCGCTTAACTTTCGCACAACGCATACAAATTGTTAAAACCTACTATAAAAATGGTGATTCTGCCACAGCCACATATCGTGCTTTAGGAGAAGATTATGGTTTACATAATCGTCCAACTACGCAAGAAATTGGAAAATTGTGAAGAAATTTGATGAGACTGGATTTGTTACAGATATTGTAAACCCTGTGCATCATTGTTTCGCTCGTACCACTGAAAATATCGCTGCTGTTAGTGAAAGTGTTGCCGAAGAACCGAATGTGTCGATTCCTCGTCGTTCTCAGGAATTAGGACCGTCTTACGGCACAGTATGGCTTATTTTGCAATTGGATCTACACCTACGTCTATATAAAGTCCAGTTCACACAACAACTGAAGCCAGCTGACCATTCACAACGTCGTAGATTCATCGAATGGGTGCTTGAAAAACAGGCGGTGGACGGCGATTTTTCGAACAAAATTTATTCTTCAGCGACGAAGCACACTTCTCACTCGTTGGTATGTAAATAAATAAAATTATCGTATTTGGGGTCATAGAGAAACTAACATGGAGGCACGACTTCGGGGGTTTATTCTCTTTCACCCTACAAGCTAAATTGAGAGGATTTCCTCCGTTTCGACAAGCATGTGTTAGTTGCCCGTTCATTTTAAATGGAGCAGACACCAACACAGGCTTATCGAAACGGAGGAGTGCGCATTCCCAATTTTGGTAGATATGGTGACCTTATATATTTAAAATGGAAATCCTTTAAATTCAAAAATTGAAAAATTAATTGCTTTTTAGTTAAATTGTATTTTTAAAGGCCTTAATCAAACATAAAATATACTAATAAAAGCTTTTTGTTGATTCTGGTTTACAAATTAAGCAATATTTATTAATTTTATGTTCAAAATGAAGAAAATCCAATCAAAAAGTAGAAGCAAACCATAGCATATTAATGCGTACGTGTCTAAATTCCACCACAAAAAATGACCAGTTTACTCAATTCGAGGTGAATATTTTGACAGATAACAAAACAATAAAAAAAATATATTAAATTTCAAAACAAATATCGGAAGTGGGTGAGAGTTTTATTTTGTTACGTATTTTGTTCTGTAATAATTTAATTATAATATATTTTAGTTGCTTCGATAACAGTTTTACTATTAAATTATTTTTTAATATTATATTACAGCAAACGTCGCTTCAGGCGGTATATAAGGTCAGAAACAGCATGGGAATTCAGTGGAAGGAGGCGGCCGCAAGTCAATAATATTTTCATCTCGTCATGTAACTGCGGCCAGCTCCCAAAAAGATGGAACTACTACACATAGTGGTGGCGTTGTCCAGCATGACGAGTGTCATTCTTCATCCAAAATCAGTCTCCTTAAATTTGAAATAAAATTGAAACATCAATCAGAAAAGGAAGGCAAAAATCAATTGATCGAAGCATTACAATAAAAGCCCTCACTCACAAAGCGGCGTAGGTGGAACCTCAAATTTCGGCCCCGAAGAATTATGTGCCTTCCTAATATTATATGTATGTAGCACTTATGCACTGCACGTCTCACAATTAAACAAATTAAATATAATAAATTAATATAATGCATACATACATAATATGTAGGTCAAATTTTCCTATTAATTGATTTTTATTTCAGATTCAAAGATAAACACCTAGGAACCTAACTCGCTGACTAATTTTTTTACAAAATTGTTTACTGCCAATTAGTACCTATTAGTAGCAATGGACAGCTCTAAGAACCCAAACACCCCTAACCCTCGGATACATGACAATATTTTATCTCAATCGCTATTCGTTTGGTTAATTCCAATTTTATACAAATGTTCAAAGGATGAAGGAAGGGCTAGGACAAGAGCATCTTAAAGTCTGAAAATCGATCGATGAAGCTCTTGGTGATAAACTTGAAGAGTATAATTCGAATCTGTAACTTTTAACTACTCAATTATGTACTTATTTTTATACAAGTCCTAGTAAGTAAAGGGAATGGAACCACTACTTTTCAAAGCAATGCTTCGAACATTTTGGACTTCATGTGTTGTAGATTGAGGTTTATGCTTCATATATATTATTATAATGTAAGTAAAGAAATAAATAAATTCAAAAATTCGATTACAAATTTAATTTTATACAGGTCACTCAACTATTGACACCGAAGCAAACATGTCTATAAAAAGCACTCTAGAAGCAAACAATGCTCTTTGGATTTAAATCGCTGCTCCGCTGGATTATTTGCTATTAAATGTCCGAGATTTGAATATGAATTCGGTGCTGCAATTATTGATAAATTTAAAAAATCAACTTGTGTCATGCGATTGACATGCAATTGTTGGAACTTGAACCAGATAGCAAATGTAAGTTTATTAAAAAAAAAACAATTCAAAATGTGGTAATTTGAATGGAGTTTTTTTATTCTATTGGCACACTTTTAACGACAGCACTGCTTATGGGAGCCATTGACCGAGCCAAGTACCATAAAAAGTCAATAGATTATTTAAAAAAAAACTACAAAACATCGATAGTATTCGAAAAGGATACTACAAAGATTTGGCCTCCAAATGGAACACAGAAAAATGCCGTGAAGAGTGGCAAAACTCGACAAAAATCACCAATAATATTCGTTTAAATAATCTTAATCTTTCAATTTGCTATGCTCAGTATTTGAGCGTACCTAATTTTATAGATTTGAGGTGGGAACCACCTTTCCAATCGCTCCATTCCAAAACTAACCTCATCGTTTTGCTAAGGTAAACATATGAAAAGGAAAAACAACCATTACACACATTTTAACTATATACTTTTCTTTCTTTGTTTTACTTAAATATTGAATTAATTTAATTTTTGTATGTAAAACAGTGTGACTTTATAAAGAAAACCTATTGCTTAAAAGTTGTATCTTGTCTTGTAACTTATCTTTCAATTCATATAAATTTTTTCTTGTACAATTATGCATTTTTTACTTGCGATTATAGGTACTATAAGGCAAGTTATGTATTCGTACAAAATTTTTTTCTAACAATCAAACATGACATTACGATTATAGCCAACACCAAAAACGTGGATCCCGCAATTCCGTCTGTCTGTGTGTCTGTCTGTAGAACGATCTATAGCCTAAATCGCTAAACCGGTTTTGTTCAAACTTGGTGCTTAGGCGTTTTAGGCGATTGTCCAAAATTGTCTGTATGTATGTATAGAAACCTACAACCCAAACGGGTGGGCCGAATTGCTTCAAACTTGACCTATGGAGTTTTTTAGGTATTGTGCAGAGGGGAAATTGAATTTTTTTTAGCTCAAAAAATAACGGTACCTGCCATATAAAATTCAATATTTCGAAAACGGGTGGGCGATTTTATCTGAAATTTAGTTTTTAAATTTATATTATTAAATATTTAAAATGTTCATACCAATTTTTTCTTAGAAAAATTTTAGAAATTTATATATAAAAATTAAGTGAAAAACGACTTTAAAAATACTTTTTGGTCGTTTCCATTAAGAATCTTGTGCATATAATGTGATCGAACATAGGAGCAAGTACGTGCGATCCGATCCAGTCATGCATTTTATTTTTTAAAATTAAAATTAAAATATCAAAACAAATATCAAAAGTGAGGGTTACAATTTGTTTATTACGTATTTTACTATTTCTGTAACTTAATTATAATTTTTTTATAATTTATTTTAGTTGTTTACATAACCTTCTTACTGTTAAATTATTTTTTCCTATTATATTTTAGCCAACTTCGCAGCAGGCGGTAAAAACGGCAGAGACAACATAGGAATTCTGTGAAAGTCAAGTCAATAAATATTTTAACCCCGTCACGTGAATCCTGCCCGCTCAGATTATACTACACGTAGTCAGAAGTTCGTGCCTGGAGCACACAAAGAGGTGGAAAAACAAGGCAAAACCATTCACAGATGCATGCTACAAAAGAAGCTCATATGCTTACATCGGTTTTAATCAAAGATCCTGACGTAGATATTCTATTGCCAAGAATTAATCCGAATATTAAGACGGTGCCACTGGTAGTTAATTATTGGGACAAAAAAAAATCACACTTAATTATCTACATAGTTCTAGCAGCAGTGACAATTATAACTTCAATTACATTATGCCACAAAACACTTCATCAACAAAGTCTACATATTTGTCTTCGCAACTCGAAAAAAAAAATTCCAGAATCTTGTAAAAACAACGCAGTTTTTACTAATGAAATGGGAATCATTCATAAATTCCTGTTCATCCAAATGATAAATACAATTTATATGCATCTTGAGAAGTTCAGTGGACAAACTACGGATCATGTGAGTAGTTTCGATTATAATTAGATCTTATTATAAAATATTTGAATCTCTAGGCTGATCTGAGTCTGAATTTTGAATTAAAATCAGTCACATTGACCAGCGCAGATTCCTGCATCAACTATTTGTTTGCAACTTTGCGTAAACAAATTGGAAAAGTGAATATTTTATCTGAAAGGCAAATAATCTGCAAGTAAAGATAGTGTTTGGAGATGAACGTGAAATGTTCCTGGCTTCTTTGAAGGGCAAGGAACGATCGTTCTGCTCCAAATTAATACGTAATTTGAAACACATTGATGCATCTTTCTAAAGTCAGTCTTCCGTTATTCACTTATATTGGTAATTTTTGGTATCCTGATTCAAATGTATACATGCTTAAAGAATCTTGCAACACTTTCTGTGTCGGAGTGCAACATCTGTAAGCTTTCAATACAAGGAACAAAGTGAGTGTGTATATTTTAAATTAAACGAAACATATGTATTTAAAACTTGAAAATGCATAATGTATGTATTAAAGGTACTATAAGGCAAGTTATACATTCGTAAAAAAATCTAACAATCAAACATTACGTTTACGATCATAGAAAATACCAAAAAAGTGTTTCCCTCAATTCCGTTTGTCTGTCTGTCCTCGAGTCTGCAGCCTAAACGGTTGGATGTATTTGATTCACACTAGCTACCTACATATTTTTTTTTTTTAGTAGTAGCTGCCATACATCGTTCGGTAGTTTTTTTATCTTGACATATTCATTAAAAAAAAACGGCACCTCCCAAACTAATGTTAAAAAACCATTAAGACAAAAATGTATTTCTCGAATAGGGCTCCAAGAATTTTTTATAAAATAAAATGTACTACTGGAACGTACGAACTTGATCTTGGAGCTAACAACTTTAATGTAGATAAACATTGACGCTGTTTAGTATGTAGGTAATCTAGTTAACCTATGCAGGTTTGAAGCCGATGTAATTATGATTACCTTGATTCTTAGTACAATGACTTGTCGAGTGGATGATTCAAGGAATAGTTACACATGTACCTACCTACAAAAGCATATTTAAATTTAGAGTATGGATTTTAATTACGTAAGATAGGAGAGTAATATGTAGGTACATATATAGATGGAACCTAGATATGTAAATATCATATAATAATGAACACGAAGGATGTAGGTGGGTAGGTAGCTATATGCATATAACTAAAAGAGCTCATTATGAATAGCTAATCGAACTTAAAATCTTGCAAATTCTCTAATTTCGTATTACTAATAGCGATTCGCTCAAACTTATCCAACCCATGTATGTGTAATATACTATCGAATTAAAATATTTAGTGATAACGTTAGCGAATTGTTGTGCCGGGAAATATTTTCTATTTATTGGTGATAAAAGTTTCGAATTTCCTTGCATTAACCAGCCGCTAGTTATTTTTCGTAATGACCGACAAACGGAAAAGGTATTGATGTGCAAATTGTGAATATTAAATAAATAAAAATAATAGCTTATCATAAGGAACAATGCAAATCAATTTGCAAAACTAGTTATTTTGATGGAATCGAATATGGGCGTTTGTAGGTAGATAGATATATGTAATTTTATTTATGTTATTAAACAATTCTTACATGATATTATTACAAGAGTAAAATAAAATAGGTGGGCAATGGCATTGCCGTCTGCCTGACATGTATGTTTGGTTGTTCGAAGAAAACCAAAAAGATTATTGCGAACAATTCCATGTCGAATTAAATTCTCTTATGCATCCGATTCGTGAGGGAAAAGAATTGCATATCGTTGATAAGAAAATATTTTATTATTTGCACCTTTGATTGTTTCTGTTCAAATTTCAAAAATATTTACTAAATGGTTTTTGAAAAATCGATTTTTCAAAAAGAAAATATTTTTTATTTTTTTAAGAATCGAAGAACTTTTTCTTCGAAAATTGGAGTATGCAGTCTTATTAACACTTTTAGGAAACATTTGTATAAAATAAATTATTTTAATAGGGCCATCCACTAAGATGGTTCTATGGGAAATGCCGCTGATAAGTAAGCAAAATTAAATATTTTTATAGTTAAAAGTGTACTGTGCTAATTTACGAACACACACATTTTTTTAATAAAAATTCTTGTAACCGTTTTTGAGAAATACATTTTTTCCTAACGGTTTTTTAACATTTGTATGGGAGGAACCGTTGTTTCTTATTTTAGGAAAATAGTTTTTTTTTTAACTACTAAGATAAAGTCAAAAAAATACCAAATACGAAGCTTCGAAGAAATCTATTGAATCGTTTTTTGAAATTTTGAGTTTTCAAAAAAAATATTTATTTCCAAAATAACTGAACTGAATACTTCATATAATGTAGGCCGTCATACATTTATATAGACATAATTATGTATCTTTAAAAATCACATCTTATGTACCTATGCATATTGCACTTAAATTTTAAATAATACAGTGAGCGTTTCTGTTACTTTTTTTTTATTCAAAACATTCTCTTCGGTATACATATTTATTTAACTTATAAAACATTAACGACCATACATAATATATATTAAATTATTCTAGCAATTAGTACGTAAATATTTTTTTTATAATTCTGTTCTTATTAGAAAGTCTTACACAATTGGATGAATGTTATCAAGTTTTAGTTCTTCGTTTCGATTGAAATATCTTCTGGGAATTGTTGTACACATAAAAAAGTTTAATTAAGAAATAATTTTCCATCGATTCAAGTGGACTAAGGAATACAGAATCTGGCTGCAAGTTTTGTAAATGGCTTCGCCAACGCCGGATTTGGAGTGGACAAGCTTTTGAGCGAGAATGGCAACAAATGACTGTACAGCAACAATGAGCACAATGTTGAGAGCTACACCTTCATTGGGGCTCATTCTGTCCATGGCGGCTTGGCCCTGATTGACAAATATTTATATGCTTCTGATTACTAAAAGTCGGGCGCTTTGTTAACTTGTAGCATCGCCAATTGTGGTACTCGGAACCAAGTGGATCCAGCTCATTCTTTGCTTTCTGATTACATTGACTAACAATTGGTCCATGCGTTTTGGGACAATTATGTGACTAAGAATTTCTTTACGCTGGATCGAATCGTTCCACCTTCATCGATACTGGGCTTGCTTTACTTGGGAAGACGGAAAACCCCCGAAGCTGTTATGAACGCTCTGGAAGTTGTGGCTTCACAAGTCTATATGGCCACTGCAATGGAGACATTTGTCCATGCGCTGCAGGAACTGGAAAAACTCCCACTCCACCAAAGCAAAATTTTCCAATGTGCCATACCCACAATAAACAGCCATATAGCTGTAGGTAAGTTAGTTGAAACTTTACACAAAAATAAAATGTTATATTTAACTTCTAACTCCCAACAGTTCCTTCATCTTCATGGCAATCGAATTCTCCAAAGAGAAAGCATTGCCAGTAAAAGAAATATATGCATGGATTGTCTAGCATATTCCGTGCTTCAAAGCAACTCCCACCGGATGTAAGAATAGTGTGAGACATAATCTTTTGTTAATATAACATTTCGTAATATTAAACCTTTTCTACTAACAATGTGATCGAACACAAGAGCAAGTACATATGATCCAACCGTGCATTTAATTTATTTATAAAAAATATGGAAACAATTTGCCGCAAGCTTTTACTTTCCGATGAATTTCCATATCAGGAACAAAGCTTCTACCTAATTATATTTCATTTTTACGCATAATAATGACTTAATAACATACATACACATGTTTTTGCTATCTACGTCACTGAATACCTACCTACTTACAGTATATACTATTTGGGCTCTCATACATTTATATACCTATATATCATTAAAAATCAAATGAATATTATGTATATTACACCTATCATATAAAATTATAAGCATATATCTCTGCCTACTTATCACCAACCTACACTTTCAATGTACATTGTATGTATACACGTTTACATGCCTACATATTCATATCTGTATGAAGTGTAGGTACACAACTGTCATCCTAATTTCCGTAATTAAAATCTATAATCTAGATTTAAATATAAATTTGTAGGTATGTAGGTACCTAAGTAACTATTCCTTGAATCATCCATTCAATCCATTATACTAAAAACTTACCTACATATTTGGACCTACCTACTAATAGCGTCAATGTTTAGCTACATTTAAAAATATTCAAATTTAGTTTAAAACTAATAAATAAAAATCAAAAATAGAAACTTGAAGTTATGAATTTGGATCGGGCCAGAGCAAATTAAATTTATAAACTTTAAATTTATAAATTTGATTATTCATTTAATTTCCATTTCAAAAATAATAAATTACGTACAAAACGCAAATCGAGTTAGTAGTTTCTGATATCTAAGACACTGAATAGGTACCAACCTACATACATTATGTACTAGGTGGACTCTCTGACATTTATATAAATATATATCTTTAAAAATCAAATGAATTTTATGTATATTAAAACTATCATATAAAGTTTTATATGCATATAGATCTACCTAACCATAACCATCCAACACTTTCATTATACATTATTATGTACCTACACATTTACATACCTAGGGTCCATATACATACATATATATGTAATGTAGGTACATTTTACCAGCCCAATTTACAGAATTAAAATCCATAACATAGATTTAAATATACATTTTTAGGTCGGTACCTTAGAACTATTTCCTGAAACATACACTAATTCTATTCATTATACTAAGAACTTACCTACTTCGGCCTTAAACTTACCTAATGATAATTGGACCTACATACTAACAGCGTCAAAGTTTAGTTACATTAAGGAAAACTCGAAATTTAAAACTAATAAATCGGCCCTATCACAGAATCTATCGCAATCGAAAATCTACTACGAATCTTGAAAAATCTATCATAGCATCCATTAGTAGCCCAAAATCATAAAATCGGATTTCAAATTCTCTAAATATTTACAGATTTTTAAATTTTTATTTTACAGATAGTTTTTGTTGGAAATTTGCTGCGTGTGAATCCAATTTCTATGAAACTGCTTGCCTATGCCATGGTGCCTTGTGTTGTTTGATTCAGTTCAATGGAGAAATATCTGCTGCAGTCAATGAGACCGATGACGGTACACACACCAACACCGACGACGCGAAGCACAGGCGACAACTGTTGCAGATGATTCTGCCTCACAAACTGCTACATAATCTTCAACAGAAGACACCACAGCATCCAATATTGAAATAAAAAAGGATCATAATAATTAACATCTTATTCTATTCTTCGTAATGTTCTATATATCTCTGTGAGCTGCAAACTTATTTGTAATGAATAATAATAATAATTTTAATTATTTTGTGTTGTCATTAATACAATATTTATATATATAAACATGTATATGATTCTTTGTTTATTTTCGGGAATGTTTGTTCAACTTCACCTTTAAATAAAACGGTCTAATTTTAAAAACACGAAGAAACTACTTTTAGATAGCAATTTTTCTAAATAATTGTTTGATTATAAAATGATTGAAAGGATTTAGAAGCTGAGGTTAATTTAGACTCAGAACAGTTACAATCATCGAAATCAAGCAAGTAATTTGGAAATTAGAGCTTTGCGTAAGTACTGATTTCAAGATTTTTCTTGATATAAGTAGAAATTTCTTGGATTTGCTACTTTGGACAAGCTGTCATTTCCAACGTACTTGCTTGATCTCGATGATTGTAACTGTTCTGAGTGTTAATTTACCTCAGCATAGAGCTATAATACTTACCTATGTGTCATTGAGACACACAACATTGCATTTCCCTTAAAAATAAAAGAATTTTTTTTAACACCCACAAAGACAATGTAATCGAAAAAAATTAATTGAATCACAATTCTTAAGCTATATACATATATATATATATGAGGAGAACACTTTAAAATATTGAGCCCAATGTATTTAATTATATTATCTGGCAATAATGACTTCCTGTTGGGATTCATTGTTTGTGTGGTCTGACCTTGTTGTTCGTCATGATTTTGAGATGAATGGCAGGCGCTGTTTATCCTACAAAATTAAAAGAAAAACAAATACTTAAAAATACATCAAATTAGGTTTTTTTTATATTTAACGTACCTTATTTCTGCTTGACTGAATGCTGATCCACAGACAGACCAACAATCTGCTTAGAAGCTACAGATACAGTCCGAGGTGTTTCGGTCAACATGTGCATATCGATCTCGTTCATGAGATTGCCACTGACGATATATTTCTTCCAAAAAGATAATATGGCTACTTTCTCAGCGATTCTTTCTTTCAGTTTATCGAGATCTCTTAAAGTTTATAAGAAAACATCGATTAGATATGAATTTGCACTTGCAAAATAAAGGTTTACTTACTCTGTCATTTTGCTGGGGAAATTGTTTGCGGAGCTTGTGTTATACCAAAACATGTCCTATCGAAGAATAGATTCCAAGAAAAGATTTCTAATGCGACGGATCTAAGAAAATATATATACGACCAGAGACAATCCAGTCCCTGCTGAACTACAGCAACAACCCGCCACTACTAATGTCTCATTGTATTGTTGTTTCTCTTTACATAGACGAGACACTTCATGTGGCAGCGAATCGCTTATTCGTGAGATTTCACATTGTGTCCGCCAATGTGAAGCCTCGTTTTCTAAATAACCAATTCGGTCTTCACTTTTTGTTGATGGATTGGTTTTTGTGTAAAGTGGAGTGGTTAGTGGTATCACTCCCAGATGGACTAAGTACGTCTTCACTCCCAATCTAAAAAAAAAAAACAAAACAATTATAGAAAACAAGAAACAATTGAGTTTGGTTTCAGAGTTTCCAATCTAAGATATACCTTTGGGTGTACGCTTTCCATCGGATCTCCGTCATTGTGGCCAAATCTTTATCAAACAAACATAAAAAAACAATTTTTTTTATAGTTATATATATTTCTTTTATTGAAATAAAGAATACTTAAATAAATATGAAAAAAACTTACCAAATGTGAAAAAAAAACTATTATTTATGTTTTGGTAATTAGAAATGTCAGACAGACTTTTGACAAACCAAAAACAAAAAAAAATATCTGTCAGTTTGAGCAATAGTGTTTTTTAATCCACCACTCACATGTATTCACGGATAGGAAAAAATGAGTAAATTAAGAGTTTTCTCTTACTCACCTAAAAAAAAATTTGCGGGTGATTAAGGCAAAATGCCTCTATGATAGTTTCTCTATGCTAAAAACAATGTAGGCCCTCATACATTTATGTATACATATGTGTCTTTAAGAATCACATGAATCTTATGTATGCATATTGCACCTAAATTATAAAGTTATATGCATACCTACCAACCTATCCTTTATTTTCATTATTATATATACATATTAAATAAAATATTATAAAAAAATATTCTTATTTTTACTTAAAAATGTAATAACCCAGAAAATACAGTAATCTGATAATTTTAATAATTTATTTATTCAGCTAGTTAGTTTCACAAAAATCTTGTCGTCATAAAAAACGTCAAGACGCTAGGCCTGGCTTCTCTTTTTCTTCTTTCCGATTAACTCGTTAAATTAGAAATGCCCACTTGGCGACGCTTACGCTCAGTAGCGAACTTCTGTACTAATGTGTTGACTGTGTTAAACCTATGGCGCATTCATCGCCTAAGCACTCCTCCCCAAGTAACAGCAGTGAATGTATGTTTCTTTTCGTTTGTTTTGTTTTTCTTTTATTCTGCAAATCGTAGTTGTTTAATTTTTTTCTTTGCAGGATATGTTTTTATTTCGCTCGAAATATTTGAAGATGCTGGTAGTGGTCGTGATCAGCTGGTCGGTGCTGTACAGGTATCTTTTGGAAGTGGGGTTGGTGGCGACGCTCTGCATTCCTGTTGACATGGAGTGTCTGCTTCGTCAGCTGGAGTTATAGCCTCATAAAATGCTGGTTTTAGGCGTTCTGTCGATATTGTCGGTTTTCAATCGACGTCTACTTCGAACACGTAATCTGAAAACCGTTTCAGCACTGCATACGATGCATCATAAGGTTGTTCGAATGGTTTCTGGACAGCATCTACTCTTATGAAAACGTGAGAGCAACTATACAGTGTTTTATGTGCGAATGGATTTGTGCGGCAGTGATGAGCTGATGGTGTTGGCTTCACTTGTTGCATGTGATCTCGAAATTTTTCTATAAAGATCTCGGGTTCTGACGAAGTTTCTTCGTGTATGAAGAATTCACCTAGCAACCTCAGTGTTGTTCCGAAAACGAGTTCTGCGGCAGTCGATTTTATATCTTCTTTGAAGCTTGTGCGTAGACATAATAAAACTGTTGGAAGAACACTCACCCAATTGTTTGTTTCATGACATTTTACAGATGATTTTAATGACCTGTGCCAGCGCTCGGTCATTCCATTGGAAGCCGAATGATAAGCAGTAGTCCTGATGTGCGTGCTTCCGATTAGTTTAGCAAGTGCCTCGAATAATGCACTCTCGAATTGTGCTCCTCTGTCGGTAGTTATTGGTTTTGGTGCACCGAACCTACATATCCAATTTTTGAAGAATGTGTTGACGATGGTTTCGGCTGAAATGTCCTTTAGTGGTACTGTCATCGTCAATATGTACCGAAAGTCTTTCACGAGCGGCATTACTACGATGTCTATATGTACATGATGAATCCTGCCACTTGGCATTTCGATGTGTAGTGGTGTGTTCTTCACGTGGCGACTTATTTTGCTACGTTGGCATTGTATACAAGACCTAGCCCACGTAAGTATATCTCTGGACATGCTAGGCCATACGAATTTTGTGCTGATTTGCTGTTTGGTTGCTTTTCCCCAGGGGTGCGACAATTTGTGTACGCTATCGAACACTTTTCTGCGAAGTACTTTTGGCACGTATGGACGAATGTCATTGCCTACAACGTCGCAGTACACAGTGGTGTCGGTATCATCGATGCACAGTCGTCGTAGTAGAAGTGAGCTCTTAGTTGGAGTTTCGAGAAGAACCTTTAATTCGTCGTCGTTTCTTTGCATGTCCATCAGGTCTGTTGTTTTGATTGTACATGTCGATCATTTCTAAGCGAGAATATGCATCGGCTAAAACATTCTCTCTGCCTGGTACATACTCAATTCTCGTAAAGAATCGGCCAATTTCCTCAAGTTATCGTGCAATGCGGTCACATGCGTGATCTGATTTTTGGTTAAACGCATATACCAACGTCTTATGATCGGTGAGGATGATGAGCTCTCGGCCTTCGATGAGGTGATAAAAATGTTTTACTGCCCTGTAGATGGCTAGCAGTTCTCGGTCGTAAACTTTATATCTCGTTTCTCTCGGATTAAGTTTTCTTGAGAAGAAACCCAGAGGTTGTAGTTAGTCATCAAAGCGCTGATCAAGTGCGGCTACGATCGCAATGTCCGAGGCATCGCATCGAAGAACTAATGGCACATCCGAACGCGGATGAGCTAGTTGAACTGCTTTCTGTAGTTTATCTTTGCATTCATCGAATGCTTTGTTTGTTTCGGAATTCCATTGTACAGGTTGTACATTGTCATTTCGTTTTAGCTCCTATGGTTAAATCGATGAGAGGAGCTTGAGTTTTCGATGCGCCAGGTATACAGTTTCGATAAAAATTCCATGAACCTAGGAACTTTCGCAGTTGGTCCATTGTAGTTGGCTTTGGATAGCTCGTTAATGGTTCGACACTATCGGATGTAGGTTTTATGCCTGACTTCTCAACAATATACCCTAAGTATCTTACTTCTGGACGTCCAAAACAAACATTCATTTGGAGATGTTGATGACTAGCCCAAACTGTTGCAGTTTCTCTAAGACGGTGCGCAAATTTTGTCTATGCATTTCTTCGTTTTGTGACGCAATAAGTATGTCGTCAATGTAGCAGAAACAGAATTCTAATCCTCTCAGCGTCGAGTGCATAAAACGTTTCATTGTCTGCGCGGCATTACATAGCCCGAAAGTCATCGCATTGATCTCAAAGACGCCGAAAAGAGTTATGACGGCGGTCTTTGATGGTACGCTCTTTTAAGGTCGAGAGTTGTAAAAATGTTGCATCCGTTGAGTTGATGGCTGAAATCCCGGAGGTGTGGAATTGGGTACCTGTTAGGTACGGTTATGTTATTGAGGCGGCGGTAGTCACCACATGGCCTCCAGCCTCCGGATTTCTTTCGAACCATTTGAAGTGGAGACGCCCACTCACTCTTAGATGGTTTGCGGATTCCTTGTAGCATCATGTTTGTGAACTCATCTTTGGCTGCTTTGAGTTTCTCGCCGGCGAGGCGGCGCACTTGTTCCGCGACTGGGTGTCCTTTGGTGATGATGTGATGCTGAACGCAGATCTGTTTATCATGCGTGATGTCGATGAAATCTTTTAGTATGTCTGCAAAACGGTTGTTTTCGTCTATAGTTCGTAGTGGCGGCTGTGAACAGCTGATGAGACGTCCTTGAACGCTGAGGTCGATTTTGTTGCCGCTAATCAACTTTTTACTTAGTTGAATGGTTAAATCGAAATTATGTATAAAGTCTGATCCGGGTTGTTTAACGTCGGCTATTGTGAAAAGCCAATGGAATTCCCGGCGGAGGCCTAGTTCGAGTACCAAGGTTTTTGCACCGAAGGTGGGGATAATGGGACCACTGGCGCTGTAGAGTTGAGATGTAACTGGCGAGTTAGTCTTCGCATACTTTTTCGGTAGAACTGAGATGTCGGTGTAACATAATACCATAATAATACTATGTACTACTTAAGTTAAATGGTAACACTTATATACCTACATACTATGTTATAAGACATACATATTTAATAAAGTCAGTTGATCATCATCCGTCGTAGAGTCGTCATTTAACTGGTATCACATGGTGTCAGAAGTTCTGCGTTTTAATCAAATAGTTATTAATTCGTGATAATGGCTACTAATAACACATATATCACTTACGAATCCAATGTTAATATCAAACCACCAAAACCATTAGAAGTAAACATCAAAAACGTTGCTCTATCATAAAAAAAAATGGTTCCAACAATATAAATGGTTTGAAACCGCGTCTCAGTTAAATAAAAAACCTGATGAAATACAAGTTGCTACATTTATTTCAGTCTTAGGACCTGATGCTGTAGGCATTTATAATTCACTTACTCTTACTTCAGAAGAAAGTAAAAATTCAACCATTTTAACATCTAAATTCGAAGAGCATTTCGCTCCTAAAATAAGTATCACATTTGAGAGATACGTTTTCAATAAAATGATCCAAAACGAGGAAGAGCCTTTCGACGAATTTTTTACGCGTATAAAAAATCAGGCTAAGAAATGCGAGTTCGGTACGTTGTTAGATAGCTTAATACGTGACAAAATTGTTGTCAGCATACATAGTGACGCGATTCGAGAAAAATTATTGGAAAAAGCAGAGGTATCGTTAGATGATACGGTTAAAATTTGTAGAGCAAGTGAAATAGCGGCGAGTCAACTCAAATAATTACATAGAAACGAAGAAACAGTACATGCAGTTACTAAATACAGAAAAAAATACGAGAAAACGCGGAAGCCGATAAATAACAAAGCCGAAGTAAATGAATTTTATTGCAGAAGGTGTGGAACTACTCACTCACCAAAAAAACTGTCTAGCATTTAACAAAATTTGCACCAAGTGTGAAAAAAGGGCACCTAGCTATGGTCTGTAAGACAAAAATAAAAAAAAGAGACAGAAAAGTGCAATTGCAAACGATAGAACAAGTGATAGTGAAAACAGTGATAGCAATAGGTTACTAGTTCTATCAGTTGACACAAACAAAGATGACAAGAATAATTATATGGAAGAAATAATGATAGAAAAGTAAATATTAAACTAGACACGGGTGTCCAGTCTAATGTACTGCCGAAAAAAATGATCGATAAACTTAATAACGTCAAATTAAATCAATCAAGCACACAAAAGTTAGTTTCATTTGCAAATGATAAAATCAGTGTTCTCGGTGAAGTGTCCCTGTGTTGTACAGTGAGAAATATGAAACACATGTTGTCATTTAAAGTTGTGACAAAGCCGTCTGTCCAATTTTCGGTAAAAGTGCATGCGAGAAATTAAAGTTGATACTGCGCGTGGAAGAACTTAAAATTGACGAAAATATGTTCGAAGGGCTAGGTTGCATACAAAAATTTGTTTACGACATTGATTTGGTGGACAATCCAGTCTTTGAGAATTATGCCCCCCCCCCCCCCCCCCGAAAAATACCGCACGCATTACAAGATCAGGTAAATGAAGATATCAATAGAATGATTCAATTGGTTGTCATAGAGAAAACTGAAGGTGCTACTCCAAGATTTATAAGAATTTGCCTCGACCCAACGGATGTAAACAAAAACATTCTAAGAAGATTTCATCCTCTAAAATCCATGGATGAGATTGCGGCAAATGTTCGAAACTCTAAGTTTTTCACAATCTTGGATTGCAAACATGGTTTTTGTCAAATAAGAGTATCAGATCGAACGAAAGGTTATCTGACCATGGCTACACCTTGAGGTAGAGTGTTGTTCTTACGTGTTCCGTTTGGTCTTGCTTCCGCCCCAGAAATATATTAAAAACTCATAACTGATTTATTGGAAAGCTGTGAAAACACAGAGATCTCCATGGTCGACGTATTGATTCATGCTCCTGATGTCAAAACATTGAATGTGCTTACAGAGAAAGTGCTGAAAATACTTGATGAAGCAGGAATAAAATTAAATAAACAAAAGTGCATATTTGCTACTACGAAAGCATGCTTTCTAGGCCACATCAGCACATCGGACGGAATTGCAGCAGATCGCGGGAAGATTGAATCAATACAAAATTTAAAGCAACCGACAAATAAAACTGAACTGCAAAGATTGCTTGGTATGGCAACATACTTAGGTAAGTTTATACATAATTTTTCGGAAATTACTTATCCGATGCGTCAACTTCTTAAAAAAGAGTGTAAAACAAGAAGAATCGTTTAATAAGCTTAAGTTGTCCTTGTCGAAAACGCCACTATTAAAATTTTATGATCCGAATCTTCCAATAAAGCTCCAAGTAGATGCCAGTCAGTCTAGTACAGGTGCCTTATTGCTACAAGATAACCAACCAGTGGCGTATACATCGAAAGCGCTAACAGAAAGACAGAAATTAGCTCCTCAGATCCAAAAAGAAGCGCTTGCTATTAAATTTGCATGTGAAATGTTCCATGACCTAATATTCGGAAAGCCTCTTACCATCGAAAGCGACCATAAGCCCCTGGAAATGATTTTCAAGAAGCCTATACATAATGCTCCTATGTGTTTGCAAAAAATCATGCTTCAAGTTCTTCAGTATCAACCAAAGGTAGTTTATTTAAAAGGCAAAGATTTTCCCGTCGCAGATACACTCAGCCGAGACTGCCACAACTCAAAAAATACAGAAACAGATGACGAGCTAGAGGTACACGAAATATTACAATTAACAGATATAACAAAAAACCGACTACAAGAAGCAACAAAGAATGACAATAATCTACAAAATGTTTTGCAATACGTTAATTCTGAGTGGCCTGATACAATTCAATAAGTTCCGAACGAGATTAAAAATTATTGGACATTTCGAGAATCGCTCAGCAGCGATGAAGGTCTTCTATTGAAAGGATCTAAGGTCATCGTTCCAGATCACATGAAGAAGGAGATGATGCATAAAGTCCATCAAGGTCATTTTGGCATTGATCGGACACTCAGCAGTGCACGCGAAAATTTGTTTTGGATCAAGATGACGACCGACGTTACGAAATACGTTGAACCGTAAAGTATTTGTCAAAGCCAACAACGTTCTCAACCAAAAGAGCCAATTATTAACAAAAAGATTCCCGAGCTGCCCTGAGAGATAATTGCAGTATATATATTTTATTTTAAAACTAATGAATATCTTCTCGTTGCAGATAGCTATTCCGGTTACTTTGACTTTGTAAAGTTAAAGCAAACATCCAGCGCAGAAGTCATATTCCAACTCACAAAAATATTTTCCGTCCATGGTATACCGTTTGTCTTGGAATCGGACAATGGTTCCCAATTTTCCTCCAGAGAGTTTAAAGCCTTTGCCACAAAATGGGACTTTACTCATCAGACCTCAAGCCCAAGGTACCCAAAATCCAACGGTCTTGCCGAGCGATTGGTCCAAGTAGCATAATCTCTACTAAAAAAGTGTTACAAGGACAGTTCCGACGTTTATCTGGCGCTACTCAACTACCGCAACACACCTCGCAGCAACGAGTTGTTTTCGCCCAATCAACGTTTGATGAGTCGAAGAACTAGAACAACAATACCATCGAGCAAAAAATCCCTTAAACCTGAGGTCGTGCCAAACGTACAACACAACCTCATTGAAGCACGGAACAGAAGCAAGTTCTATGCTGATAAAGGAAGTCACCCTAAACAACCCTTGCAACCCGGTGAAAAAATCCGCATTCAACAACCTAATCGAAATTGGATCTCTGGAACTGTTATAAGACCAGCTAAAACACCACGTTCGTATATGGTACAAACGGACGATGGATCAGTCTATCGTAGAAACAGCAGTCATTTGCATAAGACCAGAGCCACCATCGTTCCAGACAAAGATGTCATGATCGATCCAACAGGTAATACTACAACAAGAACAACAAGTAATGCAAGTGATGTTGAACCAGTTCCAACGAACACCTTAGAATCTATGCCTTATGTCACCAGGTTTGGAAGAACAGTAAAACCGGTTGTAAGATACAATCCATGTAACTATATTTCATTTCGTTTGAACATTTTTTTTTATTTTTTAAAACTTGAATTTTGTTTATTTATTTTAACCTCTATTTAAAAAATAAAAAATTAAAGTATTATAGTTTAATTATACTTTTAAAACTGAATTATTAAAAGGGAGATGTAACATAATACCATAATAATACTATGTATTACTTAAGTTGAATGGTAACACTTATATACCTACTTACTATGTTATAAGACATACATATTTATTTAAAGTCGTCATTTAACTGGTATCACAGTCGGCTCCGGTGTCGATTAGGAAGGATATTCCGTTGCTTTTGTCGGTGATTTGTAGACAGTGATTGTCGTTATTGCCGTGAGTGACCGCCTGTACACCCGACAGCACGTTTAGTTTTCCGTCCAGTTACGACCACCAGCTTTACACTGCCGTGCTTCGCTGCCAAAGCGCTGGTGGAAATAGCACAAGTTGCTATCTTCGCTCTTCGGTGCTCGATGTTTGCTTTGTGATCTGTTGCGTGATGAAGATCTGATGTTTGATTGTTTGTTGGCTTTTAGGATTTGAATTTCTGTGCGTAAACCACCAATTGACCTTTTGAGCTCCTCCAAGGTTGTTGTGTCCGCTTTAGCGATAGCGTGAATTTGCTGGCGGTACTGAAGCGAGTGAAGTAGAGACCGGACACAAGTGATGAGCAGTAGAGATGTCAAAAATTTTGTCGCCCACTTCGACGAACTTATCTAAATCGTCTTGGCCTGTCGCCAGTAGCACCGTACAGATGTTTTCGGGTAATCGCTCGAAGAAGAGTGTGCGCATAATTGATGGTTCACAACCACCATCGGAGAGATGTCTCATATGAGCCAGGATGGATGATGGTTTTTTTCCCGACATGTCTTCATCTCGTAACATTCATCGCAGTTGCGATTCTAAGAATTTGCCTGTGCCTGGTGGGGTGCTTGCCAAATTACCAACGTGACGTTTTCACTAGGCATCGTTCCTTGTGGAACTGGCGTACTAACTACTGCATGTACAAGATTCGCTTCCTTAAGTTGTTCAATAGCATTGTTCGCTTCTTGAAGTTCCTCTCGCAGCCTATTAATGCACTCCCTTTCACAGTCGTCGCCCGGATTGGCCATGGTTGTGTAGTTGTTATTTTGCCGAACAACCAGATTCTTGTCTACGTCACGCGATGATTCCACACTTGAGAATCAGAGTCGACGTACTGTTACCCTGCTAGGGAGGAATCGCATAAAAAAAGGAAACACAGTAAAGATGCGTACGTAGCTTTTTCCTGTAAATCTTCTGGATCACGTCGGGGCCACCAGGGGGTCAATTCCCGATCTGTGAAGCTGTGAAGTGATAAATTTTATCACGCTTTCACGTCTAATTCGATTCTCGATTCGTGAAAGAGTGAAGTTAAATGCCAAACATTTTTCATATGATAATTTTTTTATCACAGTCAATTGTTTTGTGAAGAAAATGTTTCTAATCGAATATTAAGAAAACAAAACAGGATTTGGCACATGACAAGTAAGCAACAATTATATTTATACACAAATTTATTTTGGTTATAAGTTATATTTGTGTTTATTCGAGTAAATAACGAAATTGTTAAATCAACAGATTGACAACAGCCGACGCGACGGTGCTCATTCCTGCGACAGATCGTTGGAAACTACCCATTGCAAAAAAAATGCAGAGCACTTTACCATATTTAAATGGCTTTGAAGCGCACTTATAAGTTGAGTGTTTTTCAAGAATGCTCTCAATTCACGTATTAAATGCATGCATAAATGTTTTGGGAATCTATAAGGTTCAATAAAGTACTCCTAGTTGTAACTTCGAATAGATTCTGCCCATCTCGAAGGGAAAGCCTCAATATCCTCGCATGAAAAAAAAATAAATCTTACTCAAAACAGAGATACTATTGAATATACTATAAAACCTACAATTGTTCAGTACGACGTCTTTTTTTAATTTAATAAACGAATTATTATTCCGGACATTATTCTTAAGCAAATTTAGAAACTGAAATGAAATATTTACCTTTCCAAACAAAAAATCTAATCAGAAATGACAGAATTTATCATTTAGAACTTTTTAGTACAAATTTTATCACAATGAGTTCTAGAATCGTATTAGGCGTGTGCGTGAAGTTGGAAAATGATAAACCCCTATGAAAACTGAAATGATATTTTTTTTATCACTTCATAATTTCACAGATCGGGAATTGACCCCCAGTTGTAGCGGCTTGCCTAGTAGGCCGCAACATATAGAAAAAAATTTCTTATATTTACTTATAAAAGTAATAACCCAGAAAATATAATAATCTGATAATGTTAATAATTTATTTCTGCAGCTAGTTAGTTTCACAAAAATCTTGTCGTCAGAAAAAATGTCTAGACGCTTTGGTAGTCTCTTTTTCTTCTTTCCGATTAACTCGTTGAATTAAAAATGCCCACTTGGCGACGCTTACGCTCAGTAGCGAACTTCTGTACTACTGTGTTGACTGTTTAAGACATATGGCGCTTTCATCGCCAAATATTTACAGACCTAAGTTCCATCTATGTTTGTAGCTACATATTACCCTCCTAACTTACATAATTAAAATCCATAACTTAGATTTAAATATGCATTCGTAGGTACCTATCTATGTAACTATTTATTGAATCCATCTATTCGACAATTATTCATTATATGTACTAAGAATCAAGGTAATCTAATCTGCATCGATTTTAAGTCTGCATACGATAATCAAATTACCTACCTACTAACAGCGTCAATGTTTAACTACATTACAGTTGTTATATACAAATGAAAGTTCGTACGATCCAGTCGTGCATTTTATTTCCCTCCTCATCCAAGAATTCTTTTTCTTGTGCTTTTTTTTTTCTCTGGCATCGAACATGTCATATTAAACTCACAATATTCCATTCAAACAAATTCCGAGTCGAATATCCCATACGTGCAGAATTAAAATCTGCACGTTTTACTCAAATGGTTCCAAAGGAATTTGAGATTGAGTTAATTATTTTGAGATTTTATCCTATGAACATTTTTGAGTTCTTGTGCAATAAATTGATCTTATACTGCCTTGGTGCGATTGGCTCATATGAACCAGTTTCTTTTATGTAAGTGGATATGTAGCTGATTTGTTATGGATTTTTGTTGGGTTTTGTGCAATAAATTATCCTGCACAGCCTGGGTGCAATTTTTTGTTTGGGAGGATATGAACTTTTTTCTTGTATAAATGGTTAATAATCTGATTTGTATGGATTTTTGTTGGGTTTTTGTGCATGAATTCACCTTGCAAGCCTGCAATAACTTTATCTTGATAGGATTTTTTATTTTTACTCTATTCACACTATGTTATTTCTCGTGTAATTATGTAAATGGTATTTCGTGTAAGCAGATGAAATGATTTAATTTGAATTATTGGAAGATAATTATTGCGCTCAAATAAATTTTAGAAATACGTAGGCCCAGGTAGCTGGTTAGACGAACTTAAATTTGAAGAATAAAAGTATGTGTATCCTAAATTGTTTTTTGTATTATGGTTTGACAATGCGCCCCCAAATCTTGGCGTCATGTGCTATTGCACATCCTGCACATATTGTGCGTCCGGCCCTGTAGCCAATTTAAGAAACATCTCAAAAAATCTTTCAGGAATCATAGGCAACCTGACTTCGGAGGAATGTATTAAAGCTGAATAACTGCTGTACCGTCAAGCGCAAAGTGAGAGATATATTGAAGATATAGAAAAACTCAGACAAGGCCAACCGTTATGCCTACGCAGTGCACTGCATAGGGTAAGTTCATACCTTGACGAGAATCCGCATCCAAGGACGCATAGATGCCTCAAGATACAAAGGGACCCATAATACTACCACCCAACAACCAGATCACAAGTCTTCTTATCAAATCCTACCACACAAAGTATTGCCATGTAAATCAAGAGACGATCGTAAACGAAATAAGTCAACCCTTTTATAAATCCTGCCAATACTGCAAAATATGAATGCTGTTCTGCAACCACCTGAGATGTCTTCACTACCTCCATCAAGACTAGCTTCGCTTACGCGTCCATTCTCCTACATAGGCGTTGACTATTTTGGGCTTGTGCGAATTAAGATAGGAAGACAAGAAGAATTCATTTGGAACTGGCCGCCTTGTTATCCATAAGCTCATGTATACTCAGCATAAGAAGGTTCATTACTCGGAGAGGAACTGCACGAGCCATATATAGGGACAACAGTACCAACTTCCGAGGAGCTAGCAGAGAATTGAGAGAGGCTCACCAAAGAATACAACATGATGCAATAGCACGACAATTCATAAGCTCTTCAACACAGTGAAAGTTCATCCCACCAACCTGTGGTAAACTCCCGTCCGCTTACGCTTGTACCTCTTAGTACCGAAGAAGATGAGGCCATAACACCAAATCATTTCCTGTTGGGTTCATCATGCGGAGCGAAACCCTGGGTGAATTAACTGATGAAGGTTTTACACTGAAAAGTTGGATCAGTGCTCAGCAAATAGCCGATTCATTTTGGAAGCGTTGGGTTCAAGAATACCTACCCACTTTAACGAGGAGAACAAAATAGTTCCAGCCATCTCGTCCAGTTGAGAAAGGTGATTTTGTAATCATCAACGATTCGGGTCTACCAAGGAACTCATGGCCAAAGGGAATTGTTCTGGACACCATAGTCAGTAAAAACAATCAAGTACGCCAAGCAACCGTAATAGTCTGGGAGCCAGCGACATATTTTGTTTATCAATTTGCTTGTAGCTAAATGACTTCTTAAATGCTCTAGACAGTTGTACTACATAGCATGGTGGCCGTCAGCTGCGGCACTAGCAGTGGAATAGACAACTGCGGCCTCCCACGCACGGTAAGAAAGATAATATTTTTAGTCATTTCTTTTGATTGAAAACTTGTGAAACCATAGTTATTAATGATCTTTTATAAAAAAAAACGTCAGCTGGATGTACAGTGGTGGATAGTACGTCAGCTGATCATACGAACTTGACGAAATAAAATATTAATTCAGTCATTCCCTCTTACATGAAACTTTGACAAAAGATAGTTTATATAACATTTAAAATAAATAAAATCATCAGATGGTTATATATTTGGGGAAAGACTGTCAGCTGATACAGAAAAGGGTGTTGGGAGTTTATCAGCGGGGAGTTTTGGCGATATTGAAAACAATTGACAACCTGGCAGCAAATTTCTTGCCAGCACATTTTTATGGCAGCACATATCCATCTCCACGTCATCTCTTAACGAAAATACTGACCGAACGGATAATTTGAACGAAGGCGCCAAGAAGATTCTAGACAGACGAAAAAAGATACGCAAACTGAATGCCGCCGAGAAGAAGAGAAAAACTATAAATTTTAAAGTTCTTCTTTTTTCTTTAAAAAGATAAAAAGAGTACTAAATAAATATAGTTGTTGATGTATTTTATTATTAGGCGGATTCTCTTCAACATTAGCATTGATGTGTTTGCCATAAGTGTATTTACGGTAAGCATCCATATTAGGGCGAATTTTATTCATTAGCTTTTCACGCTGTGTTCGTTCAGATACATCAATCATTTTTTGAACAACAAAAGCCGCGTTTTGTGGGAAAAGGCTATGCCAAACACAACAGAATTTAAACATTATAAATGCAAGAACCTCTTCGGGATAAAAGTAATGCTTTCGATAGATTTTTGAGTTGTGACATCTATTCGAGTATTCAATGACCATACGTTCACCCATTTATTGGATAAATTATCTACGATATATTTGTGAACGATTCGGATAGGGTAGCTGAGAGCAGTCAAGGATCAATAATTTGTTGTTAAGTGAGTTGTTCTTTTCTAATAAAATAATTTCACACCTATTCACGTAAAGGAAATACAAATTTCTAATACAACGAACCAAAAATACCTCTTATTTATTTTTTGTTGTTTTATAAATCACATTAATAAGTATAGGTAGCAACGCTTTTCCACTTTCAGTAAATTTAGCTTCTTCGCCCGAAACCGTCAAATCAAAGGTACTTTAAGTAGGGTACACATTATCGAACATACACCACAGTTTTTTCCACGAGCGATAATATGTACTTGTATGATGGGATAACACGCATGAAGGACTGCTCACAAGATTTTTTGATATTGCCTGTCAGGCAGCGTTCTTGATCGATGATGTGTATACAAATCATTCATCGAACAACATTCAACAAGTATTTTTGTGGTTAGTTCATTTTTTAATCTTTGCAGTTTGGAATAAGAAAAATAATATTTTGATGTGTTTATTGAGGTAGATCTTTGATTGAAAATGAAAATTTAGTTTGGCGGACGGACAACAAAACTGATAAATGTGTACCGGAAACTTTTCACGCATGTTCGATATCCAACAAGAATGTCACTTTAATAAAAGATGTTTGACTGGATTTGCTGTCAAATTGCCTAAAAAATTAACTTAAAAAAACTTGAGCAAAGCTCTAAAATTGGAATATCAACAAGCGTTTGAGGAGAATTTAAGAAGAAAGTCAGTGCATATATTTTTTTTTACACTTCAGATTTTTTGCTGTAGTGAGCTTAGAGCAAGCTTCAACTACAGTCAGAGGCTCATCATAAGTGCATATGTTAGCGGTTAGTAAAATAATGCAAGCTAACACATGCAACAAATAAAATTGAAAAGTATACAAAATAAAACAAAATTAAACAAATTATACGAAGTAATACAAGGTACTAGACATTCAGGACATCTATTGTTAAAAAGAAGGCCCTTGAGAGCAAAGCGAATGAGTTTATGTTGTATTGATTCAATACGACTTTTATGTATTTCGTAGAAAGGGGACCATGTCTGTGAGGTGTATTCAAGATGAGTTCATAACAATCGTATAAAGAGAGAGTAAGATACGGATCGTTAAATTCCTTTGCCCAACGTTTAATGAATCCAAGCATAGACCTGGCTTTCTTAACAATGAAATTTATATGTTCCATGAACTCCAAATTAGAGCTAAAATGAATATCCAAATCCTTAAAGCTAGAGATACGAACTAGTTTAAGCTGTGAAATAGAATAATCAAAAGATTTGGAAAATGTTTTTTTGAGAAAGTAATTGTTTGGAATTTAGCAGGGTTTAAAGTATGGCCATTTTTATTACAACAAACATTAAAACTATCAATATCTGCCTGAAGAAGATGGTGGTCGTGGTTTATTTTTATTGTCTTGAAAATTTTCATATCATCTGCAAATATGAAAATCTCACTTGGGTGTATACATGATACGACATCATTTATAGCGAGAATAAATAGAAAAGGTCCCAGATTGCTTCCCTGAGGTACACCAGAATGGGCAGTGAATGGACTTGAAAGACTATTACGGAATTTTACCTGGTAGGATCTATTTTCAAGATACGACTTGATTCATGCTATAAAAAAGGGTGGGAAACCGAAGGCTTTTAGTTTGAATAAAATAATAATGTTGCTCAATTGATCGAATTCTTTAGAAAAATCGGTGTATATACAGTCAATTTCATTTCCACTTTCCAAGGCTTTCGAGCATTGATGAGCATTTAAGAAAGATGATTTGTCACTGTTGATCTTTTTTGTACAAATCCATGCTGTTTTTCACTGATTAAATTCCTGCCATGAAAAGACAGGCTTTCACAAACAACTTTTTCAAAGAGCTTAGGAATACAACATAATTTCGATATAGCCCTATAATTTTTTATATCAATCTTTTCGCCTTTTTAAAAACGGGAGCAAGGAAATTTGCCTGATTTAATAGAGAGCTCGAACAAAAATTTAAAGGGTTGAACTAGAATACGTCTACACTTTTTTATTACTATTGGGGGAATACCATCAGGGCCAGAAGAGTAATCATCATTCAACGAAGAAAGATATTCTAAAATAGTGTTTTCATCCCAAGAAATACTGTAACACAATTTGTCTGGGCAAAGATAGGCAAGTTTTTAAAATATTCTTCATCAACAAACGACAGGTGCCTCAAAGAAAGAGTTACGAAAATTTTTCGCAAAACCGTTGCAAATATCTGTGGTTTCACGTAACGAGCAGTTTTCATAAATAAAATTCGCGGGATAACCATCTGAATTTTTCTTTGAGTTAACGAATCTCCAAAATGATTAAGGATTTAGCAATATAAGAAAAGTGGTCAATTGGTGAAAGAGTTTTTAAGTATAATTTCCATGCTTTATTTCTTTTATTACGGAGTAATCTAAGCTCTTTCGTATACCAAGCGTGACAAAAATTTAGATAATTTTAATTGGACAATATTATTCGCACAAGTATTAAAAATATTATAGAAAATAGAAACTGCATCATCAATATTAGAAGAAGCGGATATGCGATCAACAATATCAGACCTAGTTAAATTTTCAGAGAGCAAACGAAAATCTGCCTTTTTGAAGTCAAAAGTGAATGCGAAGTCATAAGTGTTACTATTTTCAATAAGATGACTGCTCAAGTCAAGAAAAATATCCAGGGGTGGATGATAGGTATCTATATTTGTAATCCCAGAACTAGATTCTAGAACAAGAGTACTAATAGCGTCAAAAGATAATACTAAATCGAGAATTAAATTTTTTGAGTTTTTTATACAGCTTACTTGCTGTAAATCAGTGGACCTAAAATTATCTAGCAAAAGAAGTTCAGATTGTGAAGAAGTTAAGGCAGGTTCATAGTAGGATTCATCTTCAGAAGAAACCCAGTCAATATGCGGAAGATTTAAATCTCCCAGAAGTAAGATATTACTGTTGGAACATGACATATCAATTATAAAATCTATGGCCAAAGAAATTTCACAAAAACTGAAGCCGAACTTTTTGGAGGAATATAAGCGTTAATTATATACACGAATTTGGAATCTACAGTAAGCTTTACACAAATCAGTTCGATAGAAAGATTGAAAGGGAAGACAACAACAGAGGACAAAAATGTATTACGAACGGCAATCAAGACTCCACCTCCTACTTCTTAGGTTTGTCATCGTGACGATCATTTCTATAAACTAAGAACTCTTGATTGAAAAGCTCTGGGTCCAAAAAACTTGGATTAAGCCAAGTTTCAGTAAAAAAAATACATCATGGGGTAATGCTTGAGAATTAATAAAAATATCGAGGGTTTAGTACGAAGCCCCCTTACATTTTGGTATAAGAGGGTGGTCCTACTTAGTTTTTTGCAGAAGAACTATTAGGTGGATTACGTGTGTGTCTATTTTTATGCGTATTAGAGAATTCTTTAATAAGAGCGTTTGCAGGCCAAATACCGACATTACAAATAGAATCAAAGAAAGACGATTGTGTTACAATTTTAAAAGACGAAACGGAACTATTCTCTTTACTAATTTTTGTACATTTGATAGAGCTACTGTTAGGTATATAATTTTTGGCTGAATTTTGGTTCATATTCTGAATCGAACACGGAAATTTTTCGGGCAACTCTTTAGTATTTACGGGGCTTTTAGTTGTTCGGTTAGGGGGTGGGCTTGGTCTTTTAACGGCTAAAGTTTTATCTCTTCCTATTTTATTGCTCTTCTTAGTCCTGGGGGTAACATTATCAGTTAAGATCACATTTTCTACAACGGGAATCAGTTGTTGAACCACCTCTGAAGTTTGGTTCACATTCTGAGTCGAACACGGAAATTCTTCAGGCAGCTTTTCAGTATTAACGGGGCTTTTGGTTGTTCGTTTAGGCGGTGGGCTGGAGCTTTTAACGGCTAGAGTTTTATCTCTTCCTCTTTTATTACTCTTGTTGGAAACTACTACGTGATGAGTTCGTACCGATGAAGTGGATTGAGCAGCGAGGTCAACATTAGTTGCCGAATTTAAAAGAGGAAGAGGTTCTTGGAGAAGCTCGTCAGCTGAAGTTCCGATATTAACAGGATCGTTTTATAACATTTAAAGAATTAAAACTTGAAATTATATTTTTAAAATTGCCAAGAAGTTCTTCAAATTCTTTAGAGTTTTGTCATATCCGTTTTAAAATTAGACAATTTGAATGCAAGTTGGAACAGAGAGTATTTACGGCAATCGAGGCAATACCAATACGAAAATTGAATTTTTTTTATTTTCTCAATAAACGCAGTGGTTGACCCGATACATATTTATTACTTACATATTATTTAGTAAGTAATAAATAAGCAGAACGTGAGTGTCACAAATAAGCCATACTAAGATCGGAAACCTTCGTACGTTTCACCCCCCAAAAGCCATATGATTACATTGTTGTATTTGTGCCTTTGAAATCCTATCCATGAGTGGAATGGGAAATCGAAAAACAAATCAAAAACAAAGTACTAGGGCTGTGTTGTCTATGGATCTATAGGAAGATGAACAGAAAAGATTCTTGTGTACGTTTTTATCAATGGGTCTATTGGAAGATGAACGGAAAATTTACTTGGGTGCGTGTTTCAGCTTGTAGGCAAATGTCAAATGAAAGCAGAGGTTTCGGTAGTCCTTATGTTATTAGTTTATGGTGAGTGTGTGTTTTTTTAGGTATAGCACTTTATAGGACGTGCAAGTCATAAACTGTCGAATTCTATTGAAATGGGGGCGACTTTCCACTAGGGGAGCACGCGTAGAATTTTGATTTTTTTGTGTTACAGTGAGTTAGGGGCTCTCTAGAACAGCTTTAAAATATTACGGTGAGGAAACACCGTTAAATATGATTAAAAAATCTTTTAATTTTTCAATTTCGGCCTATTTGTAAAACACTTTAGTTAAATTTTTCACCAAATTAGAAGGAATTTCAACACATGGATACTTATTAGTTTTTCTATTTTTAAGATATATATTTAAAGTTTCCAATATTATTAGACGATAAAAACAATTCGCGACAACGAAAACTGTTTTGACAGTTCTTGTTAATACTTCCCTATGGTTAGTGTTCTGGTATTAGATTTTTTTTTGGGGGGAAATTTTAATTGAAATAATTTTTGGGTTAAAAGTATACAAGTGTAGTTCTTTTCAATAATAAAACATACTTGAAAATTTTTTTTTTTAAATGATATATTAGGCTTTTTTTGGTCTATTTGTTTTTTGAATGCGAATAAAAAGACTTTATTCCACTCTTTACCCTACGTTTCGTAAGATTTCCTTACTTTATAAGGGTTTTTTTATTTATTATTTTTTTTTTGTAAATCACATTATACCCATTACTAACTTCAACTATTGCATCCTCCCGTTGACGGCACTGGCACAAATTGAAAATCCATAATCAATATAATCACGATATAAAAACAAAAATAGAAACGAATTAATTAAACAATAATGACATTTATATTACAGCTCAGATTTTCAGTTACTTTAAAGTGCTACAGCATAGCTTTGTTAAGCCTTGAAAACATTTAACTAAATGAAATTCCATATTTTTCGAAAAGTGTGTATCACTTTTGATATACTTTCAGAGAAAACCAATTGCGAATTTAAAAAAAGCAAAAACAAAACGTAGGTATATAAAAACCGACTTGCATGAAGTTTTTCTGTAATTAAGTTCACGGCTGCCCCCCTGCAACCCCCCTGCTTGTCACTATTGTAGGATTTGGGGTGGGGTCAAAGCCGGGTGTGTGCAAAGTTTTTTTTATGATTTCGCATTAAATAAACACAAGAACACAATAGCAGCTTGAAATCAATATATATTTGTTTATTTTCGAAAAGAATGCATCACTTACTACGTTTATATGGAGAATTGAATCGGTATTGAATCAGGATTTAGGGCTTTGTATACTTGAATCGGATTAAAATAGGATTACTCGATCCTATCCCACTAGAAGAGCTGAATCGAATTCAAAATGTACTTATATACCTGAATCGAGGAATTGAAGAATCGAATTCACATCTGATTCTTGGTGTGTGTGTACACCACTGGTGTGTTTTTGTGTTCAGTGGGTTTCCGTTTTCTTTGTATTTTTTTCTGTTGCATGTTTTTGTTGTTTATTCTGTAAACTCAAATTGTGACTTCGATTCCATTTTAATTCAATCTTCCGATCCCCCGAGGCCATATACCTGAATCGAAATCTCAATTCGATTCGATTCGATTCCTCAATTCACCCATATAAACGGGGTAACTTTTGATATACCTACTTTCATTGAAAACCAATTGCGAATTTAAATAAAATGCACGACTGGATCGTACGAACTTGCTCTTGTAGCTAACAGCTTTAATGTAGCTAGCCATTGAGGTTTAGTTAGTTAGGTGTGGTTATCCTATGCAGGTTTAAGGCCTATGTAGGTAAGATTACCTTGATTCTTAGTATAATGTTTTATCGAATGGATGATTCAAGGAATAGTTACATACGTATATAGGTACCTACCTACAAATGTATATTTGTTATGTTATGGATTTTAATTATGTAGGTTAGGACAGTAAAATGTATCTACATACATATAAACATGTACATATAATAATTAAATTAAACTATGTTGGTGGGTAGATAGCTGTATGCACATAACTTTGTAATTAAGGTGCAATATGCATACATAAGATTCATGTGATTTTTAAAGAAACGTCATATGTATATATAAATGTATTAGGGCCTACATTGTATTTAGTATGCAGTGGCGTACGCAATACGTAAAAAGGGAATAACAATAAGGTAGAAATAAATGTATAATACACATAATTAAATGTTTTTATATTGCTTAGTCCTTATAGTTTGAGGGAAAACAAAGACGCCATTTGAATTCATGGATAAATAAGAATATATCAGAAAAAAAAATTAAAAAATCGTTGAAGCGGTTTTTTAATAAATAAATTTTGTATGTATAAAATTTTGAAAACATTTAAAAAAAAATTCAAACGCCATTATAAAGATATTATTAATATACATCTAAGATTCAAATTTAAAAAAAAATTCTGTAACTGGTTTTTGAAAAATCGATTTTTTCGAAAAAAAAAATTGATTTATTTTTTAAAAATCGAAAAACTTTTTTTTTTGAACATTTTGGTATGCAGTTTTATGAGCAACCTAAGGTACCATTCCTATAAAAAAAATATTTTAATCGGTCCATCCAATGTTGAGAAAGTCGAAAATATGAAAAGTGGTTCTATGGGAGGTACAGTTAATAAGTACGAAAAAAAAATATTTTGATACTTGAAAGTGGACTGTACTGATTAAAAAACACACACATTTTTTATAAAAGTTCTAGGAGCCGTTTTCGAGAAATAAATTTTTTTATTTACGGTTTTTTTAACATTTATTTGGAAGGTACCGTTTTTTTTTTATTTTAGGAATATCGTTTTATTAACTTTTCAAGATAATGTCAAAAAAACTACCAAATAAGAAGTCTCGACTAAAGCCATTAAATCGTTTTCGAAATTTTGAGTTTTCAAAAAAAAAAGTTTTTTTTTAATTTCCAAAATTACAATAGTGTTTAGACTTTTTAGGAGCTTCTGGGCAAAAAAAATTAATTAACCGTTTACCATAAGATCGAAAAATAAGAAATTGGTACTATTAGAGGTACCAAAAATAACATTTTTTTCCAAAAAAAAATACCAAAATGTTCGTTTTCCCTATATTATTGCATTTATTTTTTTTATAAAAATCGTTGGAGATGTTTTTGAAAAAAATAAGATTTTTTGGCGAAAAAAAAGTATGGGTGCTAGTGTTATTTGTCGTCTTAAAAAAATGAAAAAAAACGTGTGGGCATATTACTGAAAAAACAATACCTAACAAGTTTGAAGCAAATCTATCCAACCATTTAGGCTGTAGACTCGAGGACAGACAGACAGACTGACAGACAAGCGGAATTGGGGGACCCACTTTTAAGGTGTTTTCTATGATCGTAATGTCATTTTTGATTGTTAGATTTTTTTTGCACGAATCCATAACTTGCCTTATAGTACCTCTAATCGCAAGTAAAAAAGCATTTAAACAAAACGTATGTATATAAAAACCGACTTGCATGAAGTTTTTCTGTTATTAAGTTCACGGCGTACAAAAAGCTTGGCGCGTAAGGGGGGCATGCTTCCTCCTGCAGCCCCCCCTGCTTGGCCCTATTTTAGGATTTAGGGTGGAGTCAAAGTTGGGTGTGTGCAAAGTTTTTTTTAGGATAAAAGAAATATTTCCTTAAGAAATTGTCAAAAACAAACATATCGCAGCAAGAACAAAATACCAACAAAAATTTTGAAAGCCATCGAAGCTATGGAGGTCACAATTGCCAACGCTCTGGATAAGCATAATAGACCGAAGAACTCGCAGGACAGATACCACCACGTCCCAGAAGGGATTGTTCGACTTTACAATCATCGGCAGCGATTGGGAAAGCCACTAGAAGGAATTCATCAAAGGGATTGGAACACGATCGGCAGCAACTATCAAATGTTGAGGAGTGAACTTCAATGTACGCAAGTTATGTTAAGAAATGCCCTTCAACATTTCAACAACAACAATTTCCAAAAGAGGCTGCAATCCATCAAATCTGGGCCCGATGCGTTCAAGGAAACCAACAATATCACTTGGAAAAGACAACAAATTCCAGAAATAATTAGCACCAGACAAGGGGATGCCATGACCACTGAGGACAAGGCGGAAGCATTTGCCCAATTTTTAAGAAAAATTCGTGCCAAGCCCGCCCAACGTTTCTGCATTATAACATGAAGTGGACTCAACAATAGAGCAATTGCAGTAGACGAACAATGAAATAACTACTTTTACTGATGAAAATCCAGCAAGTGATCCAGAGATGGTCAGAAGTTTCACCAACCCCGAGCTAATCTTTGGTGGGCGACCCAAGAAATATTCAGGACCAGACATGATTTCCAACTATATCATAAGGAAATTCCCCCATGTCATGATAATATTTCGCACGATCCTATTCAACAACTGCATCAACAACTGCTATTTTCCGAAAAGGTGGAAGACAGCGAAGATAGTACCGATACTGAAGAAAGTAGATAGGGGCAGCGTATCAGGTTACCGTCCCATATCCCTACTCAGCAACACCAGCAAAATTCTTGAGGAACTTATTCTTCGGAGGTTGAAGACATTCTGCACCGCTAACCGGATCATTCCGGATATGCAGTTCGGATTTCGGGAGCAACATTCAACCTTACATCCACTCTTGAGATTGCAGAAGGATGTTGTTAATACTGTCAACAACTACCAGGTTGATGTTGGCTGCTTCTTGGATATTCAGAAAGCATTCAACAGCATCTGCATACGGGGGCTAATACACAAAATCACCACTTTTAATTTTCCAAGTACACTAATTAAAATAATTTTTAGCTTTCTTAATTCCATATCGTTCTTTGTCCAAATAGAAAACAGCATGTCAACAACCAAAAGCATCAGAGCAGGAGTTGCCCAAGGATCGAAGCTAGGACCGTACCTCTACAACAATTTTCACATCGGATCAGCCCCAACCAAATAATTCTATGAATTTTATCTATGCAGACGACTCACTAATATATGCCAAATCTATGTATCCAGTTATTGCAGCCCAAAGAGTAGAAGAACATGTGAGACGCCTGTGCGCATTTCACACAAAATGGGGCATCAAAGTCAACTCAGCCAAATTCGAGTTGGTTTGCTTCAGAAGACCAACGGGACATCGGTACACGCCGTGTCGCGTCGGCCACAAGTTGCCGAAGCATAATTATCAATCTGCCTGACGGGTCACAGCTAAAAAGCAAACCAACTGTAAAATATCTGGGTATCAATTTCGAGGAGACAGCTACTCTAATAAAGGCGAATTTTGCTTTTCACCGAATCCAACCCCTAATGCGGAAAAGGAATGGACTCAGCCGGAAGATGAAACTGCTTATATATATGCAACTTCTCAGCCCCTTATTATCACATATTGTTTTCCTGCTTGGTTTACTGTATCCAAAAACCAGCATGAGAAGGTTTGGAATGTTTGAGAGGAAAATTTTCCGGATCTGCACAGGACTCCACTTTGACCAGCGATGACAAAAGCACTTCAGCAACAAACGACTTCTCGAGGCGTCCGGAATAAAAACCCTAGACAAGTGCATGATCAGTGCTGCCAAAAGACTGACGAGCAACCTAATCAACCAACTAAACACACTATTGAATAGCATGACCAGCGAAGAGAGATACCCCGAGCCAAGATATCTGGATGTGACAGCATTACTGGACGAAGGACTTATTTATATCAACGACGACGAAGCAATCCAATTCTACGAGGACGCAGCATCAAACTACCACCGTGAATAGATGCCACATTAACTCCACATCAGCACAAAAACAGCCGGATATGAACAACCCGAGATTATTCACACAGGTTTAAGTAACTAGTACAAGAAATTCAAGGACAATTTTTTTAATAATTTTAACAAACAATAAAACAATGTATAATATGTATTATCCCCTTAAGTGCTAAAACAAATTAAAATATCAATGCAATGTAAATAATGTAAAAAAGAACTAAGAGCCAATTTATATATATATCAGTTCAATAAACATTATTATTATCCAACAAAAATGCACATCCTACAACAGTTACCATACCGAAGTTGCATACAGTCATCTGTGAATTGGCAAACAGAAACAAGTCAAACAAAGAAAAAGAGTTGTCCGTAGTCATCTTTTGCATACATTTTGTATGGAAAATGAAAACTTTAAAAATTTATTAGAAATAGAAATAAAAGTTTCCTCACTTTAAAATTGTTATATTTATTTATTTATTTATTTCATCAATGGGTACATAAATCTGCTGACTACAAAATTCATATTAATATTAAGAACACATTTGTTTTTTTTATTTGTTCATATATAATTAATTATATAAATTTCAAATGAAAAGATTAAAACGTTATATTTTAGATATGTGAAAAAATTATTGATTTGAATTTATCTCTTTGCATACAAAGGTCGACTTCAGTGCAAACTGAATTGAATAATTTCAGAGAACGTGCTATAGATTCATTAAGCGCATAGTTTGTCCTATGTCCGGGATTATAAAATAAATCATTACGACTTCTCAGCCGTCTTGATTGTTTGTAACCAAAAATCTACCGAATAAAAGTATCCGTATATTAAAATTCGTGCTCCCCTAAATGAAATTTCAGCCCAAAATATAGTTTATTAGCCCACTCAGAAAATGTCAAATTTTATTTACGCATGTCGTAGATAATTAAATTGACCGTAAAATTCGTGTCAAAACAGAATTTCACGATTTCACTTTATTTTGAATTCAGAGTCGAGTTGACTCGTTCTTTTTTTCCAGTGTTTATTTATTGCGACGTTTATAATTTTTACCAAGAAACTGCTATTTATTTCGAGATTCGTATCAATTTTTTTTTCAGGTTTATTTTATCACGTCTGTTTTGAGTCAGAAACTTTTGACTTTTATATTTACAGATTGATTCCTTAGTTTATCCATATTTTAGTTTGCATAGTTGTTGCGTACATATTTGAATTTGTATTTATTTAACAAATTTCAATTTCAAATTATGAAATAAAAGTGCGCTATCTTGTGACAACTAGCTTAAAAGCTCAATTTCAATAAAAGCTTTTGTTTGTGTATCTGCTAAACGTAATGGCAAATTCGAACACATTATTATTAATTCCTATAATATGTTTGCCATAAATTCAAGTAAACAACCCCTTTGCTTACACATTATTCGAATGAATATAGAAACCATAAAATTCATTTACTACAGTATGTGATATCCACAAAACAAAAATTTTAGTTTGTTTTATTTAACCGAACACATTTAGTACTCTTAATTCAAAATCAGGATAGCCGGATTGGCTTATATTTTTGAGATATATACTAGTCAATCCACGAATAGCACGGATTTTCCAACACATTGAAACCACAACAAATTAAAAATTAAATTTCGAGTATACCTATTTTTTAAAGTGTTTTACGAGAATACTCCAACCGTAATTATCACACAATGCGTGATATCGCACTCATTCTTTTAAATCTAAAAACCAGCAGAAGTGCAATTAGTTTTGTTCGATTGCAATTAAATCGAATTCTAGCCATATTTCTATAGATAAAAAAAATAAGTTAGTCGAAGAAAACCTACGTAATTTTGTCTCTTTCTATACAAGAGTTATAACAATTTTCTAACAGTTTTCACTATTAAAAGCATAAAATGTTCATTGCGCTATGAACGGTTAGGAGGCGCCTAAAAGTAACAATTATTTTCGGGAAGTCAAATGTCCTGTTAACATTGCGTGGACGCATAAAAAGTACTTTTTTTTAACATATCTAACTTATTTCTTCTGCAATTTGATTTAATATTTCGCCTGATGCAGTTGGAATTACCGAGAGCTTACGTAATGTTTTTTTTGCTTTATGGCGAAAAACCAAGCAAAAATTTGGTCTTATGTCGCATTTCAGGCTTGAGCCTCCAACTACTGTCTAAAAGCTCAATTATCGCCGCAGTAAGGTTTTCGTAGAAATAGGTTAATTGTCGATCTGGGGCCTATTATACAACGCGACAAGTAATTGTAGGACAAGTAAAATACCACAAGTCTTAAAAAATATTATAAAACAAAACAACAAGTCTAAAAGCTCTATGCAAATTGCCATTTTAAAATGTGAAAAGTGGGACCTTCTTGGATTTCCCTCCTTTTGTAACATAAGAGGTCTCACAGAAAATTTGATTAAGCATGGATAGTGTGTGACAGGTAATTTAAAATGTGTCATTAGCTTACAAGTGTGAATTTTATCAGTAAAAATAGCTTGAAAATAAGGAATTTAAATTGTGGAAGAATATAATGTACATACCTAAGTAATTTATAAATTTGTTTTCAACACGTATTCAATTTAAAATTTATTTATTTGATTCTGATTCACAGTGAGAATAAAAACAATGCACCTTTGTATAGATTAAAAGTGATTAAACCAAGAATACATTTTAAAAGTGACGATCATTTGTTCTTCGAATGTCAAAATCAAGGGCATAGTATGTGCCTTGCCGAAAAATTATTCCTCTTTATTTTGTGGAATATATATTCTTTTTTTAATTTTGCTTAAATATCGCTAAAAGTTTCAAAAGGAGTATTTATTCTTCTCTTATTTGTGTTAAGACAAAATTTTTTTCGTGAATTTTTGAAATGCTATATTTTTGACCACTTGCCAATGTGGACACGTTAAGGGAAATTTATAAATGTGACAAGTGCAACAGTTTTGCGTTGTGTTACAGAATACACTTCTCCTTATCGTCAAGTATAGTTTGACAAGTAAATTAAGACTTGTCGACTTATATATAATCACTGAACAGTGGCACCATCTTTGAATCATTTAGGAGAAAATAAGATATTATGGCGCTTGATATTTGAAACTTCAATTTTCCGCCAGACGTTTGCTTGAATACCCCCTTAAAAATACTTGCGTAAATGTGAGAAATAATCAGCTGTTCGTTAAACTAAACTTATGAATATAAGGACTATTTCCCTTTCTACATCAAATTTGTGAGATAATTGTAGGTCTTATATAGCCCTTTTGGGCAGAATTTGGCAGCTTATAGAATTTTGAAGAGTAGGCATAAAATTGTCTCATTTAAAAATAAAGGTCCAAAAGTCTGGAACAGCTTCAGCACTTTTGCCAATTTTAAAACGTCGATACAATATCTGTTTTTTTATATTTTTGTTTGTTTAAAATTCACATTTTTTTCTCTTCATACTAATAATTTTGTACATATATTAGTGCTTCTAAATTAATTTATTTGTTTAACAAATCTTTTCCCACAACAACTACAATAGTTTCTTCTCTCGTTTTGACAAACGTCAACCCGACTATTGTAAATTTTCTGCCCAAAAATGACTGCCTACAAAAATTTATTGAGGAGAAATTGTCGGGAAAGGGAAATATTTGAACCCTCTCAAGAGTGCTCTCTTCTGTCCAAAACTACCAAATTTGTAAGTCTGGCACAGGAATTGGCAGAAATTGGTGCCAATTCGCAGAGTGTGCATCAGAACTTTTATCTGATTTTCCGAATAGTTTTCTCATACAAAATTTGACAGTTCATTTCTGCTGAGATAAGATTATCTGGTTTCTGAGGTTTATCTGGGTTTTCTGCCGTCGTTGCATGAATACCTATATAGCCCTTAATAAGTTTATCCATAGATATGATAAACAGCTATTTTCAAAACGATTAGGTATTTCAAAATGGATAATCAACTAGGTAAGTATTACCTAAGCCGATTCCACCCTCCATTTTCTCCAATTATAGCAACACAGTTTCCTATACGATAGGGCACTAGGTAGGTACCTACCTAGTTGCCAAAATAGGTTCGGTGGCCGGTTAATGGTGCACTTACCCTACAACTACTATTTAATTTTTTTGAACTAGGTAGGTACGGGTCTCGTAATTTTTTTAAACATCATTATTTCAGAGGACACCCAAGTTAAATTAGGTTTTTCTTTCCCTAAGATATACCTAGGTAGTAGGTAGCATGTCTAGTACACTTTTGCCTAAGTAGGTCTAGGTATACTCAGAGATAGACCATTTTTTTAAGCTTATTTAGGTAGACATTATTTTAAATATACCCATTACCTACATGTTTCTATTCGTTTTACTTTTTGGATTAGGTATGTGGGTACCTATATTATCTAAATAATAATAGGTATGGTATCTATACCTACTATAGGTATATACCATTAAGTTTTAGGATGGTACCTATTCACATAGGTAGGAATACCTATGATAAACAAAACATGAATCAACAATCAAGGAATCTGTAGATTCCCAGAGATGGAATTTGATTATACCAGCATGAGTAGGTAGTTGTACCTATATCTTTTTCTTAACTAATTACTTACTATTACAATAATAATTTTGGTCCAAATCCACACGATTTTTGTTTGCTTATGATAGGTGTTGCTTTTGGATTCTAATTCTAGAACAGAACCAAAGTAGGTAGGTACATTCTCTATACTCTGCGCACCTCTGTTCGCCTACGTACAACACACATACCGCTGCATGTGCCCATATAAAATATCAATAGATAACTAGGTATCATGATGATTTGGTTGATGATAGCGATGGATGTCATATAAAATAGCAGTCGACACAAAATAATACGAAATGCGGTAATCAACTTTTCCAACGAACATCACCACCGAACCGGTTACATTGAACCGATTCTATTGAATTTTATGGAAAATGCACCAATAATTATTATAGGTAGAAAGATATAGAGAGAGCGAAAGAGTAAGAGACACTGCTAGAGAGAAAGATATGAAATGGGAAGTTTGGTTGGTGATGTATCGATGTACCATCCATAGTGCTTGGTTACACGGGTGCATAAAGAATCAGTTGTTTTGTATTGTAAATACATAGAAAACAAATTGAGTGGGCATGCAAGCGAATTTGAGAACAGAGAAAGAACCCAGTCTGTTACAAATAAAATGAAACAGTACGAGGAAAACCAAGCGATTATTGTACTACCTTCTCCTTCGCCGGCAAAATAAAAATGAAGAAAATATCTGTGAATAGGAGACGTTTTAGAATGTAAACTGATTTTTAACGCAAAAGGAACTTATATCTAAAAATGAGAAAATGCTAAGACTTGGCCTTTTTTCCATCCCTTTCTTTCATTTATAAAAATCACCAGTTCTCTTTCTTAAAATGATTACTTTTACGCTGCCTAGTGTATGCCTCATTTTTTTATAGGAAAATAATTAGTGTGTGTGTATGTAACCATGAATTCATACACCAAGAATAGAATGAGCAAAAAGCCAAAAAATAAATAACAGCTTGGGTGTGTGAGTGTGCTTATTTGGACTGGTTACTTAATTGAACTCCTTCCCAGTTCGCATTCTTTATGTTTGCACCCACACACAATGTACATGCTTCCATAGGTTGTGTGTGTGTGTGATGTATCTTCTGCCCTACACTATTCAGCTATACAAATCAAATCAAATATGCGAGAGCATTCAACCGACCGGACAACCGAACACCACCAACTTCGTCGTATAGTCATCGTCGTCAAATTGACAAATAGAAACAAACACGCACAGCCAAAAGAAAGAGATTTAACGTCCATATACTCTCGTCTCTCGCTCAAATTCGGCTAGATATGGATGAGAGACGAGCCAAACAACAAGAACGAGAAGTAGCAACAGCAATAACACCAGCAGCAGAAGAAAGCAACAACAAAATGACGAAGCAAACGACAAAAACAACAACACAATCCAACGGATACGGTAACTACTTTAAAAACTAAATGGGTTTATTTTTTTCCTCACTTTTTCTTCATGTTTTTTTTGTCTGTTTTTAACTTTTTCAATAATAATAATCCCGTGCGACTCCTCTGCTATGCTATGCTGCGGCCCCAAATGTGCGGTTATTTCATTTCTCGTGCACAAACCTATTATACGTTTCGTTGTTCGGATATTTTTGTTCGTTAGTATTTTATAAGTAAATAAAATAAAGAAAAATAAATTAACTCGCGTGCTGGCTCTGTCGCGTTAATAAAATATTCAAGTTAAAAAATTGAATTTGTTGTCTAAAAAATGCTAGTTATTTCAAATAATAAATACAAAAATTAGAGCAGTATTTTTATATTTTCTTTATTATCACACATTAGCTAAAATAAGTGATCAATGGTGATAAATACCTCGTCGTAAGCTCTGATAATTTTTTTTATTATAACCTATAAATATTGTATTGTTATTCATTCACAAATGCTGCTGTTGCCGCTGCTGCTTCTCTGGAATTTGTTTATATATTCATAAAGAAGATACATAAGACCGAAAAAATGAAGTGTGTGTAAGTTAAAATAAAAATAATGCTTGTTATATATATGTAAAAATAAATACAAATAAAAATACCACCTCCTAAAATATACAACAAAACAAAAGGCGGATTTATATATTTTGTAGTGTGTAAAAAGTGCGACGGCAAAACGACAAAACACGGGAAAACAACCATAGGGTTGAAGCTTTGTCAACAAAAAAGAGAATACATATCTTATTTTTTTTTCTATTGTATACCTATTTGCATTTTTCTATTGTTTAAAAGAAATTAAAAAAAAATTATATATATGTGAAGTGATAATACTAATGATTGTGATGATGATTGGTTGGCATCGTTATCCGTGTTAAAATAATTATAATTTGATTACACTACTATGAATTTGAGTGGTAAACGACAACAAATATCAAAATATTCGCCGCTCCCTCCTCCCCTTAACCACCCTCCCGCCAAATAAACATATCAACAACAAACCGCTCTACTCTGTTCTTCGCACGGCATCTTAAAAGAAACGAATACCCATATGTAATATATCTTAATGTCAATTCGCTTCCGCCCCCGCTTTCCAGTCGTTTGATCAATTGCTCGTTCCCTGATCCATCGTCCAGGATTTCAATAACAAAAAGTGTATATTTAAAAAAAATATAAACCTAATTTGATACAAAGTGTGAGTGTGAATATTAATATACACACCTACCTATTAAAAAAAAAAAGAAACAAAAAAGCTTACAAAAGGTGAATTTGCGAAAAGGCAGTGCACTAGCTCGCCGCTAAAGCCGCCTGCAACAACATTATCTCTATTCTCAAGTATCGACACCAGCAAGCTTGTCTCAAAATTTAGCTAAAAAAATCATGTGTATTTTTTTTATCTGCTAACCTATGTATGTAAGTCGCTAGAAAAAAACAAGAAAAAAATACAAAACCAAAAGTGATGTCATCAAAAAGAAAATCTAAAAAAAAAATAAAAAGGTGAAAATGTAGTTCGGTCTTAGAGCGCAAGAAGAAATAGTAAGAAAAAGAAAAACACGCTAATAGTTAATTTCTTGAAGTGCTTTTTGTCTTTGGGGGTTTGGTTACCAAAACGGAAAATTCTTCGACCTCTTGGTTGTTGCAATATATCTATATATTACAACAATACAAACTTCTATGCACACACTTAATTCAAATACTTAATTAATAATAATAATAACTAAATTAATACTTAATTTGTTTCTACAAAGTTTGATTAAAAACTTTATTTTTTTGAAATTCTAGTTTAGTTGAGAAAGAGTAGTTTTGTCTTACATAGTTATATATTTATGCTTATGTGTCCGTATCCATTTTTTCCTTTAGTTTACCAACTACATAATGTTCTCTATTTATGTTAACTTATCATTACAATTATAGGTTCTCTTTATCACTTTAACTTCTATCATAATAGATTATATTCAAAATACCACCTACCTAATTGTTATTATACATATTATTTGATACTAAATGGAGGGATATCTAAATGTTTATTCTTGCCGGCGCTATTGCATTTGCCGTCGGTAAAGTTGACTTACTAGCTGAACAGTATAGACGCGCGGTCGTTCTCGCGGCACTTCAAAAAACGCTGTTAAAGTTAAAATGCATAGAAACTCGTTTGAGTGAATACAAAGCAGCCACGACCGCGAGTCGCGACGCTAGCCATTCATTAACTGTTTCCGTTTTTCCGCGCGTTGTTTGACAGATAACGAAAAAAAAACAAAACATCTTGTTCGTTGTTGCATTCAAACAATTGTTGATCTTCGTCGGGGCCCTCCGATTTCAACATAACATTTTCAGAACACCTACCTACCTCCCTGTTTGTAACGGAAACAATACAAAACTCTAATAAATTTATAAAATCTAAATTATTAATTTCTTCGTCCATTATTTGTTTTTTTTTTTTTTTATTTTTTATAAGGGATGGGAACAAGTACACAAGCTTACAACAAATTAATAACAAAATATTTGATCAAATCTGCCACCCATTGCCATTCAGATATCAAATCTTTCGTGTTGATATTTGATCTAGACTCGCTCCTTTTATTGCAATGAACCACTCAAACTTCAAAAAGTACAAATCTTTTGAGAGAAAGAGCAAATCTTTTCTTGAATGAAACTCGCTATTAAATATTGGCTCTCGGTATGCACAAAGGCAAAGTGTAGGCATATAAAATGTCTTTGGGTCAATGAAATATTGAAAATATTTTCTTTTTCTTACAAACAGTAAACCAATTCTGCATTGATGATATTTGCATTCACCTAAATAATTTTGAAATGCGAACATTTAGCATAGATGGTATTTTATTTCTCTCTAAAGCTTAGTGTACCCGATTGGTAGATCTTACAATATTGTCAGACCTAAAAAAGTCTGACAATTATCTACCAATAAGCTGACAATTAATTATGTGTGTATACGGTTGGTAGTAAATCTAACAATCTCTTACAACTTAGTGGCAGAAGTTGGCTGAGAATTTATTGTCAGATAGTTAGCTGAATACCTACCAATAAATTGTAAGAAATTGGTAGAGTTTCTACCAACCGTGTACACACATAATTAATTGTCAGTCTTTTCAAACTATTCCCAATTGTTTTTTCAGAAAGTAAAAGCCGAAATTGGATTATAGTAATAGAAATTGATATATAATATTAATAATATATATATATATTTATCAAAACTAAAAAAACAAAACTTTAGAACGCTTTTTGTTTTATTTAGCTGAAAAATAACTAAACATATTTTTTTTATTATCAGAATCATTTTTCTATAACTATTAATCTTAACAAAAAAAAACAACAATAATTCAAACACTATGAGTGCGAGTATTTTTAATAAACATTTCTATCTGTTCGCAAAGTGTTGCGCGACGACGGCCAAAATTATTTTAAATTGTCTGGCAATACAAAAATTGTATGATGCAAAAAAAAACTATATCTTACAATATTTTCGTTGTCAGAAACGTCAGACAACGATAAAAATTAAGAGGCCTGGCTACAAATTGTCACCCTTATTGGGATAGTCGTTTCACTTCATCGACAATTATCGTTTTTGTAGTCGTGTCGCTGTTAAATCGGTATTGCGTAACTTAAACGCCAGCCTCTTCGCCGCTCTTAGATTCCACGTGAAATCCACTACAACAGCTGATATTTTGACAAATAAATTTTAATTGCAATTGAAATCAGTGAAAAGCAGTTTGGTGTTTGTAAGCATAGTTTAGTTTTTAAATGTATTTCGATTTGATCCAAAATATTAATCTAGATATAGGACAGATAAATCTAAAAGTTTAAAGTTTTTTCCTAAATTAAGCACGGTTCGGTTGTTGTTTTGGTTCCATGAAATTTGTTCTTAACTATTCTGTGAAAATTTGTTTACCATTATACAAATGTTTGAAAAAATGTACAAAATGTATGTACCTGTGAATAGCTATTTCTCATGAAGCAGCAGTGACAATGATGAGCATGGGGAAGAAAAAGGAAAAAAGATTTAGTTGTGCAGAGGCGATGGATTCAATCCAAAACAAATCGAATGGATTTGCCTGATTTGTAATTATTATGCTCACAAAATGTGCCGACTTCATAAAAATAAAAAGAAATTAAAGCCACAGGTGGAGGCGGTTCTTTAAAAAAAATGTTTAAATGATGCTGAGGAAGTATATCAACTTCTATTTAACCTTAAATTTGGCATCAAGCTTGATTTATTATCAAGCATTTAACAATAATTGCCTACTTTCTGCTATTTTGCATTTCGTGTTAATGGTCCAATACACTTTAATTCCTTAGCCTTAGGTTCTTATTTGCTTCCATGAGCTCAACATGATTTTCATTTGTTATTTTTTACCATAACAAACTTTTTTGCTACATAAAATTAATAAAACAAACGAAACATTGTGCTACTATTTTTGGCTCTGCCGTTTGTAATTTTGTGAACGACTAAATTTGGCGTTTTAACAGGCGTTTTTGCTTTAAAAGCGAATAACGCAATACGAAATGACGACAAACGTCACTAAATGAATACATTCCACATGAACATAAACGCCAATAGACGTTCAACGCCATACGCAATAGCAAATTCTTGTGTCGTGTTTTGGTATGGCGTTGAACGACTATCGCAATAAGAGTGTGTGTGTGTACACGATTATCAGATACCTTACAATTTTACATCATACATTTAATTGCCAGATAGTATTTCTGACAATTGTAAAATTACACGATTGTCAGCTAGCGTACACACGATTGTAGGATTTCTTACAATTAATTGTCAGACAATGATCTTACAATTAATTGAAACACAAATTTTCTGACAATTTATTGTAAGTTTACACAGTTGTAAGACTTTATAAGCATGTTTTTCACTGACAGATCTGACAATATTGTAAGACCAATGCCAATCGTGTACACTAAGCTTAAGATAATTGGATATTATTTTTTATTTGCCCCCAATACTTATAATGCACACAAAATATTTTTGTTCTCGAGAGTTTTTGCATGGCATTTAGTTATGTAATTTTGCATGTACTTGTAAACTTGGCTTAAAACAAATTATGATTTTAAAACATAAATTGCGTATATTCATGCATCCTTGTTTCAAGATTTATATTGTATGTTGTCGGATTTGTTTGGAATTTCATGATGAAAATAAAAATCCTAATATAATGGGTTATAAATTTTGCGGTTTCAAAAGGAAACGTAAATTAAACACATATAAAATATTCTTTTTTCATGATATTTCTTTTTTATTATAAATTTTGTGTGAAACACTACATCATTTAAATGACCAGCACGCGAATTGTTGCAAGCATCGACTCTTTAGACCACTTTTTGACACATATTGGGCGGTATCTCAGCCATAACTTGACGAATGTTGGTTTTCAAGTGCTCGAGAGTTAAAGGTTTATCTGCGTAAACACGGTCTTTCGCGTAGCCCCACAAAAAAAAGTCCATCGGTGTCAAATCGCATGATCTTGGTTGCCAGTTGATATCGCCACGACGGGAAATTACGCGGCCAGGAAGTGTCTCTTGCAATAAAGCCATATTCACTCGAGTTGTGTGGCATGTGGGACCGTCTTGTTGAAACCACATATTCTCCAAGTCGTATTCTTCAATAACAGGCAAAAAAAGTCGGTTGAAATACCCACCGAAGAAAATTTGTCTGTCCTTCTGCTAACTGCTTTCTGCTATTGCTATTGCGTTTGCTTTTAAATTTATCGCTAATGGAGCCCGCGTGTAATTACAGATAAATGACTCGCCGGCCGATGGGTGTATAGATGTCTGTTTATTTGTTTGTTGATAACATGTACTCGGGATGCAATCGTTTACATCAAGACCAGCAAATTTCACCTGTTCTCCAATGGTAAAATATTTTGTAAATTTAAATGGTCGTTTCATGGCCGAGCCTAATAAAGTTCACATACTATTACGGAAAGTTTGGAATTTTCGATGTAATGTTGCTATGGTCGGAAACAACTAGTTATTGAAAATAAACCTTGGAATGAAGAATGCCTTTAATGTTAACACGTACTTAAAAAAAAAACAGATTAAAGAAATAGCACAATACCGAATTTTGATATTTCCTAGTTGTAGTTAAACCTGAAACATTGAATTTAGTTAAAAAATATATGCATTTTGTAAAAAAAAAATAAAAAAAAAATTACCTCACCGCCTAACACAAACAAACAAAACAAAATATCTAACATGGATATCTTGGTCAATTTTCTCAATTTAATTCTATGAATAATTTCAAAAGACTTGACTTGTAAAACTTTTTTTTCACTATGCCTACATAGATAAAACAGACAAATTTCTAAGTGTGCGGGTTTTCTTCGAGCTTTTACAACTTCCAATTTTACAAGTCATTTTTCAGACTTCAAAAGTACTTTACCCATTTTGGTAAAATTTAATAAATTGATTAATTTTTTGAATTTTACTTTCCCGAAGGCTTGGAATGCGATGATTTTCTAGGTATTGTTCTCCAGAAACTACTTTGATTTGTGATTTGAAATTTTGTATCCACCTTAAATTAATTCTTTTTTATCTCACCCTTAAGTTTTGAAGTTCTTCTGAATAATCTTGTATGCGAAAATTGTTAATTGTAAGTGAGGATTTTTCCTTGGACTTGCATGCCAAGATTTTGAAAATTTTAATTTGTTCGTGATGTTGACAAAAAAAAACCGAATATAGCGGAACGAAGAAAGACTTTTGCAAATCAAGGAGGTTCGTTCGTAAAAATTTACTCACTGTCGACCCAAGATTTCTTGACAACCCCAAGAGCTGTTTTTCAGTTCTCAAAAAACACCCGAATCCCATTAATTTTTGGTTGCAGAAAAGCAAGTTATGTCCTTTAATAATTAAAACTTAAAGCTTGTTTAAACTTTCTATTTTTTTGGTTTTGTGTATGAAAATAAATTTGAGTATTCTCCATAATAACAAATTCCATACAAAACCAGAACTCACAATAAAACTTTAGATTAGGGATGAGTAATGTTCATCTATGTTAACAAAACTTTGATGTTAAAACAAAAAAAAAATCGATGCATCAATATCAATGTTAAAGGAAGAATAAAGAAAATTCGTTAAAAATATAATAATATAATATTGATAATTAACATGGTTTATGAGTATTCGATGCTACATCGACATTTCTCTCAATATCAATCATCCCTACTTCAGATATCATGTGACTTTGACAGTATGTGTGCTTGGTTACGTGAAAATTCGTACGAATTTGTAAAAATTTTCACATTTGGCTATCAAAAACCACAGGGAAAAAAAAAACAAGTTTGGGAAACTGGTTGTAAATTTCTTGTTACCAAACAGGCATATTTTATTCATTTACCTCAACTTGCCCCAAGTAAAAACCTACATCTACTTCAGTGCTATTAAAAAACAGAAGTTTTTTTTAATTAAAAAAAAAAAACACTTTAGGGCGATCATAGGATGACTTCAGGGCTCAATGAACAAACCTTTTTTGTTACAATATTATATTGATTTTAATAATTTCATGTCACATAAAACATAATGAGCAAGTTCTTGCGATTAAGTAACGCATAATTTTAGTTTTTTCTCTATAGGTGGTAGTTAGGTAGGTACTTTTCCAAGTTGAAATTGTGAAATTGCTCTTGTTGAGATAATTTTTATTCATATTCATTTATGTATTATATTATCAATTTGTTAGTTTCAATTAATTTCCATTCATCTTTTGATAATATGAGATTTAATTTAAAGTTAGAATAGACAACAGTAACAACAAAAAAAGCAATTACACAGCGTTCCACTCGTGTGAATGTTGCCTTCGATGTGACTTCTTACTGGCACACACCCCTACTCACTAACAAAAAAACACCATATACCTACCTATACCTAGCTGGACTGTAGCAACTGTAATATTTACCATCAAAAATGTTGATCCCGAATTGGGTATATTTTTCCGAAAAAATAAACAGTTTCCCGCGTAACGTCCAAAATATACGATTTGGGGGTGGGTTTGAGTATAGGTGTATGTTAAGTTTTCTTGGATTTAAAGAATTTTTGGAACTTAAAGAAACTTTCAATTTTGGATTTTAACTCCCTCTTAATATAGATATGAATATTCCTGTGGAAGCGGCCAATTTTTTCAGAAATCGGACCTACATATATCACAAGTAAAAAACGAGCCCTAGGTTACGATTGCTGATTTAGTGAAGGGCGGAAAAAGTGGGTCTAGCATTTCTGGCTGGTAGGGTACAATCTACATTTGTTTAGCGCTTTCCAGTCTTGTTATTGATTTTTTTATAATCAAAAACTATAACGGGACATATCATGCAATCTTAAAGAAACCAAAATCTTATTATTTTCGAAACTGGAGTGAAGTTCTTGAAACATGGTGATTTCCTTGTTTAGCCCATAATACCATATAGTATCTATAATCGAAGGTTTAACGATTTTGATAATATATTAGTTTACGCATATTTTAAAGAACAGTTTTTTTTTCAATGAGACGCAGTAAAGTTCATTTGACTACTCCTGAAATCACCAAGCATATTGCGAGCGGTACGAAAGTAAGGAAGGATTCAAAACGAAATGAGAAGCATACAGGCCTGAAGAAATATTAAAATGAGAAGGAAAAATAGAGCCTGACAAAGCATTCCACATTCGTGTTGTACGGCTAAAGAAAGAATCTCTGTACCTAACAGTACGTCCGAAGTTCGTCTCAAAGGTAAACTGCTAAGCATTTCTAGAAGCGCAAGTATTGCGGTTGAAAAATTAAAGGGGAGGAATGCAACTGGCTATTTCGCTAGAACATTGTTTATAAAAATAGTGATAAAATAATGAAAGACATATATCATTTCGACGGTGTTCGAGAGATGTAAATGTTTCTATTCTTACGCCTATCATTCTTAGAGCCCTATTTTGAATTCTATTTAAAAGACTCAAATGAATTTTGGGAGCTCCTGCCCAAATGTGAGAGTTATGTTCGAGCAGATGGGAAGGGGAGAAGAATTTTTTGCATCTTCAAAGAAAGTTTAAACACTTAACAGCATTTTGAAGCATTAAATTCAACAGGGTTTTTTATTCGCCTTTGGACAATGTTGTCGAGATCAGAATTTAATGAGCTTATCATACGCTGCCGTTTTGAAGCCCCAAGTTTGAAGAGCAAGGAGGTAAATCTGATTAGCTTAGAGTGCTGTTGTCAGCAAAAAAATTTAGTGGATTTGATGTCCCAAATAATTGTTTAAAAAAGTGATGAAAAGTTTCGGATGCAAAACCGAGCCCTAGGCGCATAAGCATTTATTTTATGAATATGTAAATACTAGTTGCATTTATAGGACCGTACGTCTTGCAGACTGATGTTGATGTTATTTAACACTTTGACATTATGTTAATATAAAAATTGGTGTGTTAGCCACCATGTTGTATTTTATTGGTAAATGTTTTCAAAAATGGGTTTGAAATTAAGAAATAGCGGGTTTCATTCAAATTTCAAAGATCTGCTCTCAAAATCGAGATTTGATTTTTTCAATGAAACTTGTTTCCAGATTTAATTTTAGTATTGGTGAATGACTGACGCACACAATATTTGACAAAATATATCTTCATCATCAGATGACGAAGCAATCAAAAACTCTGCTAAGTTAATAAAATCAAAATTATTTACTTCTTCCATTATTTGTTTATTTTTTTTTTTAGCACGGACTAGTACAAGTTCACAACAAATTAATAACAAAATATTTTCTATTTGATGTTTGGCAGGAAAGACAATTTATATGTATGTGTGTATTCAGATCAAATCAACCAACCCATCAGAGATCAAATCTTTCGTGTTGAAATTTGATCTAGATTTGCTCGTTTTGTTGCAATGAAACTCTCAATATTCAAAAAGATCAAATCTCTTGATAGAACAAATATTTTCTTGAATGAAACTTGCTATAAGTTAGTAAACTGTATCAAAATTCGAAAATTGTTAAGTTGTATCATGGAGATACCTTCAAAGTAGGCATCTTAAAAAATAAAAAACATATTGTAATATACTAATTCATTAATTCAAATATAAGAATTCAACAAATTGAAATGGTAATAATAAAAGGATAAGTTCTCAAATAAATGCTGAATTTAAACGACTAACAAAAATACAATAATTGTTCCGCATATTATTTTGCAGTCAGTTGCAATAACATTATTTTGTATGAGACAAAAATTCGTAGAAAATTACAGAAAACAGCGCAAAATGGTGATATTTTAGTGTTGTACATCCAGTAAGACTAATATAGCAGCTCAGATAAATATAAATAATACTCATTTATAATTATTTTCTATAGTATGTATATTCTCAGTATTTATATTGTAGTTGGGTGTAATTTTTTTTTAAATTCTACACTTAGAAATTAAAATTTCATAATTTTTGCTTTTTATTTAAGTTTTTCTTCTGCTTACTATATAAATTAAAATTTAAATAATTTAAGTGCATGATATTTTTAACTACAGTCCATGAAATCTGAACGTACTTAACAAAGTATGTATTATAAAACCTTATACAATTTTGGACTTATTGAAATAAATATAAAAATAGTCTATTAAGAAAGTCTGTATAAAATTTTAACACAAGCATAGACTTTTTTTTGCATAAGTACGTATGTACATTTATACATATGTAAGTGATGCCTAGATTTGCAATAATTTATTAAAGAATTATCTAATTATAAATTTATACAATAATAATTATTTATTATCCGAAGATGATATAATATTTGCAAATGGCGCAAATTTCAAATCTACTTCCACATTTTTTAAGTAAGCAGATACAAAGTAAAGTTCAACATGACATAAATTGCTGTAAGTGCTCCATTTGCACAAAATTATAAATAAAATTATAGTATCTTTCGATTGGTTAAACAGCATTTGCATTTTGACTTTCTTGACTACATCAAGGCTGATAACGAGAACGAGACTAGTCTCCGAGACGAGACTACTTTTTTTGCCTACCTGCCAAAATCCATTGAATGATTTAAATGAATTAAAAAAACTCTACGAAATTCAAAGTTTACCGCAGAAAATTCGAAATTACCAATAAACTGCTGAATACCGTACTCTATCTTTTCAATCTGAGAACTCGTCTTATCATACTTGTTTTTCTACCAAAAAAAAAAAACACGAAAGAAACCAAGACTTAGGATGAGACTAAGACCGAAAAGAGGCGAGACCAAAATCGAGACGAGGCTTTGTTGGGCGAGACCGAGACGAGGATAACATTTTTCGATTTTGCCGAGACCGAGACAAGATTAACAAAAGTCCAACCTGGTCTCGTTTCGTTGCCAGCCCTTTCACAAAAGACCAAACATCCTTGAAATAGTATAGTATATATAATAGTAGTATATAGGTAAAGTTCGAGCAAATCCGTTCGAAGAACTAAAGGGGCTTACTTTTTAACTGAAAACCTCACAATATGAGAGAACCAGTCACAAAACGGGTTCTTAAACGTATTTACTTTTCTTCACGATTTTAAATTTAAATCGTTTTCACAATTCATATTCTCAAAGTAAACATGAACGGAAATGCAATTACATAATATTAATTTTAAATGTAGGTAAGTGTTTTATGTGTTTATGTTTAGTTCTGGTTCTGTTTGATTCTTATATCTTTCAACAGTAGGCGCGTTCAAAATATACATCAGGAAAAGTTGAAACAGTATCAAAATGAATATTTTTTCCTGATGATCATTTATAGCAAAATAGAGAATAGCAATATAGAAAATTATGGCAGTTGGTAAGCCTCACTACCAATCTGCCATCAAGTTTTCCTGATTAAAAACATACAAACAAGTTTTTCATTCACAATTCTGTCAGTGGAACGAGACAAATTGGAATCCAAATCATTGGAATGATTTGTTCCGCTTTGTGCCAACATGGCAATCAGCTGGCACTAACAATGAATTTCCATCAGGAAAATATACATTTTTAATAAAAAAATAATTGTTCTATTGCAAATATTTTTTGCAAAAAAATTCTGAGTTATTTGTCACCGACTGGTGTAAATGGGGAATACAAAACAGCGTAGAATTTAATGCTGTAAAAACTCAGTGATGTTTTCTGTCGTTAAAGCAGAACCCACCCCCATCCCGCTATCCCTTAGCGGCACTTGCATTGAAGAAACCGACCAGCTTTCAGTCCTTAGCATGGCATCATAGACCACGTCTTGTGGATTGACCACATATTCGATGTCGCCAAAAATTCAGCAAAATGTTTGAGCTTTCTTCGAAGATGCAAGAAATTCTATAAGGTCTTGTTTGGTCCAAAGTTTGAGTATAACTCTTAAATTTGGGCAGCAGCTCATAAAACTCATTTACATCTCTCGAAAACCTTCGAAATGTTTCATATTTTTAGTATTTTATCGCTATTTTTATAAACAATATTCTAGCGAAATAGCCAGTTGATTCGTCGCGTAAAACAATTCAACTATAATACTCGTGCTTCTATGAATGTTAATCAGTTTAATTATGCGCGCAACTTCGGACTTACTGTCAAGTATATAAATTCTTTCTTGAGCCATACAACACAAATGTGGAATGCTTTGGCAGGCTCTTTTTTCCCTCCCATTTCCCATTTTGATATTCAGAAATGAAACAACAATGGCATCAGTATCTCCTTGATTATTTTCAAAAAATATAAACAAGCTTTTAATATAACAGTTTTCAAAAAAATAGACTTTCGAAGTGCATGCAAACATGCATATTTTAAAGCTTTTGGAAATACAATATTAGCAGTTTTATTATTGTCACGAAAAAGTAAATACTAATTATTTTTTGAGCCACTCTTTAAAGGGCTACATAAAGTCGACCATGAGAAAAAACACTTTCCCTAAGATCCTTTTACTGAAAGATGTCATTTGAAAAAGTGTATTATATGATCTCAAATTATCCAGGAATTTCCTAGATTGTGGATGATCTCCATTGAGCATACTTTTTAAAGGTTTAAATGTTTAGGTGGCTCGACTATAGAAGGAATGCTTACTTCAGCATTAGCACAACACATGCTATTAAATTCCTTAGCCCATTTTTTGTCTTTGCAAAAACTGCAAATTTTATCTATATCTTTTATTTTGTTGTTCGAATACGAAAACTGTGGTGCATGAATTAAAAGCCACTCTACTGCCCAAAAACTGATTAAGACTTGAAATATTATTACTTGCTGTTCCTACGTTCATCGAAGCAAATAAACAAAAGAAAATGCGGAAGAAATGCAGCAACTCACTCATTGCGATTGAATCGAAATATTAGATGCAAACATAAAAAAATTGATAAATCTATAATATGTACATACATTCACTATTGACGTTATACAAAAGGCTTAACTTTTGTAAAATATCTAGCAGGTTTAAGAGCATGATTAAATATGTTGCTAAACTTCGACAAAAAAGGGTACGAGTTTTTTTTAAAGTTAATAATCTACTTCGACAAACATATTTAACAAATAAAAATTATTCAATTACATTCTTTTAAGAATAAGGACATTTATTAAATTGGTTTCAATAAATCGGTTGAATACTTTCTGAGATTAACGCGGACAAACTTAATATTTGTTTCGTCTTTATAATAAGAATAATAATAATATGTTTTTTGGATACATACAAGTAAAATAAATAAATACATTTTTAGTTAAGTACAATATCTTGTAAAATAAAATCCATGTGCTTTGGAACTTTCGCCATTATATTTATAACATCCTCATAGTCAAACTCAATAAATCAATATCCCCACAGATGTTCAGCAACATCAAACCGTTCAGATCGCTCGCTTGAAGCCACGATACCGAAAGTATCGCACGAACTGCATAAAGCTTTGAACTGTTTTATATAAGGACGAATGGCAACGAGTCTATAAAATGTTTGGCCCCTTTTTTCATGTGGTATACCATAGTTAATTTCACATTGACATAGCTATATCAAGAAAATAAAAAAAAAAAAACATTTTTACCTGCTCCACATCTTCAATTCGACTAGAAAATCATCTTAGCATACTTTTACATCATCTGACAATTTTTGGCCAAACACCTCAGCAGACCTTTTATTTCTAGTTTGTGAAGTTTGCCACATTTTCGGGTGAAATATTTTGAATTTTGGAAAGCAATTCACGACGGTCGAGAAATCTATTCAATCCCGAACCCCCCCTCTGCATTCGACCCTGGCCGTTACGCAAGTCGATTATATAGTTTTGCATAACACGACTTAAGATGCTAGCACAGCACATTGAATAGGATCTCATTACATTATCAGGTTCTCATATATTATCATTATCAAAGCTAGTTTGGTGATCGGGTTGGTCTTCGTAAAATTGCTAAAACTACAACAAAGACTTGATGGCAGATCACTTAAGTTGTTGTGGTGCTAATCATTTACCACATGTCTAATGTTTGTTGAAATGAAAACATTCTGTTGTTTTTAAAGGTGTGTTCACACCAAAGAAACATTTCAGGAAATATTGTTTAAGAAACGTTTCTGAAATGTTTCCCATTTAAAAAAAAAAAAAATATTCCAGAAACATTTGAGAAATGTTTTTTTTATGTTTCTGGAATATTTTAAAAATGTTTCTTTGGTGTGGACACACCTTAACACATTTTCGTGGAGAGTTCTATTAATTGCAAACAAAAAAGTATAAACAGAAGAGAGAAATCACCCAAAGCCGTTTTTTTTACTTGTCCAACAGAAAATTCTCCAAATGCGTTTTAGCAAATATTACCTAAGAGAATAAAAAAAAACTACTTTTTTCGTAGCTCATAAAAGGTGATTTTATGTTCCAGATGGAATTCATTTTGCCGCCATTTCTGAAGAGCTAACTTCGGCGGTGTCGCTCGTGAAAAAAAGGGATTGTCGTCGGCGCCACTTTTTTAACTTAGCATATTTTTAATTAAACAAATGTTTAAAAAAATAAGCTGGTTGAAATACAGTCGTGCATTTTATTTTATTTTTAATTGAAATCGAAAATTTTCCCATAAAGGCGGCAATTTAGGGCTTTTTTGCCACTTAACTTTCGGAATCGTTAATATAATATTCTTTTTTAGGCAACGCAACTCTACCCTTTCAGACTGTAAGTGATTTCTTAATTTAGAAAAAAAAATCAAGGAACAACAAGGCTTAGATATTTTGCTGGTTTCTCCTTCCCCTTGAATTAATGTTTTTTTTTTTTTTTGTAAACTAGCAACTCCTCAAAATATCTATCTGCCTATATACATACATCTGATCATTTTTTGTGTACCCTTTTCACTCGCAATTAATACAGAAATAAGAAAAAAATCTATTAAAATACAAAAATCCCAAAGGATATTTTTTTAAAATGAGATGTAGGATTTGAAGTAATTAAATCTACATATGTATGTAGAGTGCGGTTCGTTTAATTATATGCACGTAATTAATTTACAAATGTTATTTATAAAACTAAAACAAAACATTTGGAAAGTTTAGTAAAAATTTAAGTTAATTAAAAAAAATCATCTTTAGATGTATTGATTTCCAAATTACAGGGAAACATAGACTAATTAAATGTAAAAAAAATATTGTTTCTTATTGGTTAAAATTCTCAATGATATTTTAAATTTTTTCTGTTTGCTCTTGCTAGAGTTTATAGTGAAATACTGAAAATATCAACTATTATAGGCGACGATGTCATGTAAAAAAAAGACTCAGCCATCATAAACTCTCAAATCTAATAAATTCCGAATAATGGCTTCAAATTGATATTCTTTTAGATGGGAAACAACTTTTGCCTGGCAACACCAAAAATACCACTGCCATAGCCAAATGTTTTGTATATGGAAATGCTTAAACTCAAACGAAACTTATTTTTGATGAAAATATTTGTGTCCGTGATTTGCGAAATTACTATACATATCTTAATTCGTCTATAACGAAAACTTCATTGAAACGGACTTCCCTAGCTTGAATTTTCATTTAAGTTATGCCGGTCGGTTGCGCTAAGACTTAAAGAGTCAAAATGCTGGTCTGCCAAAACTTACGGCCACAGCAACACAGCAAATTTGATTCCACCAGATATTCTGTCGACAAACACTGACTACTCCACCCCTACTCTCAGTCTTAGCAAAAGTTTTAAATTTATCTTCTCATCCAGGAAGAATTGGAAAGATGACGACATTTCGCAAGACTTGGACGTTAGAATTGTTATCGACGGATCTAAAAATAGAGTGCGGTGTCGGAGCAGGAATATTCTCAGAGTCGCTGAAAGTCTGTAGATCTTATCAACTTCCTGACTTTGCTAGCGTATTTCAAGCCGAAGTACTAGCTATAATAGAAGCATACGAAATTCTTAAATTAAATCTAACTCAAAATCTAAAACCGGCAATAATCACAGGCTGGCAAGCAGCTATTAATGCCATAAATTCGACAAAAATATCTTCAAAACTGGTCTAACGATGGTCCGAAATGAGCTTTTAACCTTGGCATTAAACATAGAATCACTTGTGTTCCAGGACACAGTGGCATCGAGGGTAATGAACGGGCAGACGAGCTGGCCCGACAACGAGAGAGCTTTCTATTCTACTTGCTGCTATGAAGAGCGAAACCATTTTCCTCAAGGAATCCAACAAAGAATAGAAAATCTAACCGACCGTAAGATGTTTAGAATGATATGGCTCATATACAATAAATCCCGCACAAATGATCTCATTTGGAGACCCGGGACATATCCAGGGTAGTCGCTACTTGCACTGGACACTGGCCTTTGAGTGAGCAGGCAGTAAAGCTTGGTATTCCCCACAACACGTATTGCCTGCCGTTGGTGTAAAAACCAGTTGAGTCGGAAAAGGAAACAGTGCTTCACTTCCTCTGCAAGTGTTCCGCTCTGGCCAGGCTAAGAATTCAGTCCTTTAGTAAAGCTTTCCTTTCTGATCTAAAAGAACTATCTGATACAAAAATCAAAAACCTAGTCTCTTTCATCAATGCTCAATCAATAAGCTTTCCCAGGGAAATTTTTTACGATTTTTTTGTTCGAGGAAAAAAATTTTTGTGAGATTCACGATCGAGGAAATAAAATACTCCGCGGGAAACGATATTCCCTTGGAGATTCCCGATAGAGCCCAATGTGTTGCACATAATTATTTGTTCAATTTGTTGATCAAATTTTTTAATGTTGGGTGATTTGCAGGAAGCTTTGTCTCTGTCTCAAATCTCATTTTTGTGTAGTGTTTGTATAAAAAAAAAACTTGGAAAAGTGGGATTTGAGACTGAGATGAAGCTTCCTGCATATCAGCCGTTTTCTGGTGTTGCCTGTTGGTTTAGTTCAGAGCAGAGTCTGAGTTGTCAAAAAATTCTTTGTATTACTTTTTCACTCAGAGCGTTCAGAGCCCCGAATGTGTATTTCTTTTTTCGTTTAGAGCACGTTTAATGTGCTCGGACATAATCGTCTGAGCAAATAGCTGAGCACAAGAAATGTCATGTGTGTAAAGAAAACAAATGTGAAAAAAATTATCACATACAATTAAAATGGCGGCAAAAGTTTGTCGCTTCTTGATTTTCTGTGTCTATTGTGTATCTGTATACAAAATAAAGGTTGTTTTGTTCTGTATTGCTTTTTTTTTTGTTAAAATAAAGATTTATTCTGGTTTGGGTGGTTCAAGTGTGTTAAAAAAAATCAGATTCTTCAGAGCTCACTCTGTTCAGAACCAGTTCAAAGCATACAAGGTTATAAATTTGATCATCTAACGATGGAGCTTAATAAAAAGTTGAACGAATTCGGTTGAGCTTGTGGATGACGGGAATTAATCTAATATGTCATACGCCGGTCGCCGGTTAACTGTTTTTCGAAATATTTAAAAAAAAACTATTTTTGGACTGCTTCCATTTTCATAAATAATAACGAGCATTATAGTTATCGTTTTATTTTGAATTACTTAAAACAATTTTGTTGAAATTTGGCAAATAGGTATTTTTATATTTATCGTATTACTATACTTTTGGAAAAAAAACTACTAGTTTTTTCTTTTGCATAATTACATAAATACAACTTGAACAAATTTTACAACATCATAAGCCAGACTTTAACATTCTATTGTCTTAAAAACGACTATTTCTCAAAGACATAAATTAACGAAAACAAAGTTTGTGAGACCCCGGGAAAATACAGGTACCTACATTATAATGAAAAAAAAAAATCATTAAGGAATGAGAGGATATTTAGGTATAGGAGGACAACAAAACAAAATCCCAAAACAAAATACCCCTGATTTATGATTTTCAAGATGTTAAGATAAATATCAACTCCAAAAGGAAGAAAATTAATTTGAAAAAAAAAAACAAAACCATCGTACCAGGAAAGTCGGTTTAAGAAAAATATAACGCAGGTAAAGTTAGGCTATAGGTAGTTAAGTCTTATTCATATAGGGTTGTTTAGTTTATACCTTTTTTGTCTATTGTGTAGAGGAATGCATATCTAAATGGCTACCTCTGTTTTTATGAAAACAAACAAGTAGAATCATGAAATAACTAACGTATCTCACATATTAACCGATTTTGATAATTTTTACTTGCTCATAGGGAAACTTTTGGTTTTATGTAAAAAAGAAATCACGTTTTAATGTAAACTATCATTAATATGATGGAAAGTCTGTCCCTTTTCATTTGGGCTGTTTGTATATGGAGCTAGAGTCCAACTAAAAAAGAATTGGCACACAGCATTTTTATATTTGATTTTGCGTAGGAGACATTTAAATCTGTGCTTTAGCTTATCAAGAACGGGTAGTTGTAAACAGTTGTCAAAACCAAGTTCACGCAATCCACCCATTCACTATAATTTTTTATCCGAAATGGTTTGATCAGTTGTTTCTTTTTTAAAACAGACTGACTTTTTAAACCAAACTAGGCATTTAAAACGGAGATAATCCGTAAAAAAATTCCAATTTGCAAAATTCATGAAATTTTGTTTTCACAACTTTTTAAAAGTGAAGAATTTATTTCGTTATGATTAAGGTTATAAAAGTCTTTAGTTAAGTAAGTTCTAATAATCAATTCAATTCAACGATTTCATTTATTGCAAATTTTTATTTACATACGTTTTTTTATTTATTTAAGCATTGGCTATGCCGTCAGTTCGGCTGGGTAACTTTTCCCGCCTAACCAAGTCTCTTCTCGATCTTGGTCTTGCCCTTTTTAAATGTGGAGCCTCTTTTCGGTCTCGGTCTTGGACTCATCCTTGGTCAGAAAAATTTCGAATTTTCTGTGGTAAAATTTCAATTTGTAGAGGTTTTTTAAGCTATTTTAATCGGAGACATCCTTCAATGGATCTTGACACTTCATCGTCTCATCCTTAGTCAGAAAAAAATCGAATTTTCTGTGGTAAAATTTCAATTTGTAGAAGTTTTTTAATCCATTTAAATCGGAGACATACTTCAATGGATCTTGACACTTCATGGGTTGATATGTAGGCAACATACTCTATTTTAACGTTTCGATAATATTTTTTCCCAAGTGTCACCTAAAAGTCTTAAAAACACTTTTTTCCGGAGGGGAAAACAAAACTTGAAAAATAAGCGATTTCTATTCCAACGACATGCATGCATAAATCGTACGTATTCTTCTCTTGTTTTTTATTTTTGCAGTGTCCTTAGCATAAAATTTGAGACAGCAACCACCTACAGTCTCAGAACATCGGGCCACACATCTTTCCTATCCTTCTTTCTCTTCCTTAACATCACGCCCGCGCTGTGTTGAAACATTTAAACGGTAGTATAATCCCTTGATCGCGTGTAGATTATATATATTTTTAAAAAAAGTATGTAGTATGTACTGTACATATGTGACTTATCCATTCTTGCGGTTTCAAAAGTATAGGACTGGAATTTGACATCTGTCAAACTAAGTTGTTAAACCATTTTTTTTTTCAGCTGAAAGTCTGACATTTACGAAAATTTATCGCTTAACTATCGCACAATACATAAAAATTGTTAAGACCTACTACAAAAATGGTGATTATGCCACAGCAGATAGATGTGTGCTGGCCTGCCAACCTTGTGGTCGCAGGTTCGATTCCTGCCGTTGCCTATGTCGTCTTATTTTCCATAAAAAAACAATTCTAAAAGTAGTCATAAACTGAGTTGCTGTTTACTCATTACATGCTGTTCAGGCATAACACTAACATGTGATTGAGTAAGCTAGTATACCCATAAATATGACAAAGATAAAAATAAAATAATGCGAATTATAAGAGACATTAACAAATCAGACACGGTAATTTTCTCCGCATTAGTTGAGCCGCCATCCCTGGAGATAAATCTGAGACAACAACCACCTCGCGCCACAAATCTTTCCTATCCCACTTTCTCTTTTTACACATGATGCCCGCGGTGTGTTAAAAACATATAAAAGGGTAATCATAATCACTTGAGCGCGTGAAGATTATAAAAAAAAAGTCACATATCGTGCTTTAAGAGGAGATTATGGTTTACATAATCGTCCAACTACGCAAGCAATTGGCAAAATTGTGAAGAAATTTGAAGAGACTGGATTGGTTATAAATATTGTAAGGCCTGTGCGTTTCGCTCGTACCACTGAAAATATCGCCGCTGCAAGTGAAAGTGTTGCCGAGGACCCGAATGAGTTGATTCCTCGTCGTTCCCAGGAATTGGGACTGTCTTACGGCACATTATGGTGTATTTTGCATTTAGATCTACACCTACATCCATATAAAGTCCAGCTCACACAACAACTGAAGCCAGCTGACCATTCACAACGTCGTAGATACGTCGAATGGGTGCTTGAACAACAGGCGGTGGATGTCGATTTTTCAAACAAAATTTTCTTCAGAGACGAAGCACATTTCTCACTCGGTGGGTATATTAATAAACAAAATTGTCGTATTTGGGGTTCTGAGAATCCTCAAGTAATTGAAGAGAGGCCATTACATCCACAAAAAGTCACTGTTTGGGGCGCTCCTTGGTCCGGAGGTGTAATTGGACCTTACTTTTTCGAAAACGAAACGAAGGAACCACTGTCACCATCAATTCGGAGCGTTATGGTCATATGATAACCGACTTTTTTTGCCTGCTATTGAAGAATACGACTTGGAGAATATGTGGTTTCAACAAGACGGTGCCACATGCCACACAACTCGAGCGAATATGGCTGTATTGCAAGAGACATTTCCTGGCCGCGTAATTTCTCGTCGTGGCGATATCAACTGGCCACCAAGATCATGCGATTTAACACCGCTGGACTTTTTTTGTGGGGCTACGCGAAAGACCGTGTTTATGCAGATAAACCTTTATCTCTTGAGCACTTGAAAACCAACATTCGTCAAGTTATGGCTGAGATACCGCCCAATATGTGTCAAAAAGTGGTCGAAAATTACCTTAAAAGAATCGATACTTGCAACAATTCGCGTGGTGGACATTTATATGATGTGGTGTTTCACACATAACGTTCAAACTTTATAATAAAAAAGAAATATAATGAATTTGAATTTTATTTGGCCCAATGGCCATTGAAAATTAGTAATATTTTACAGTTCATGTTTTAATTACATTCAAAAACTGTTCTTGGAATTTCAAATAATAAAAGATTTTGCATACACAAAAATTTGAATTTTAAATTGATTTAAGTTGTTGATGTTTCTAATATTTAGTGGAAGATTGTTGTAGGCCTGTAGTCCCATGTATAATATACTGGCTTGTGCCATAGTTGTTCTGGTTCTGATGATGTTAAACTCGTCCACATTTCGCAGGTTGTATTGAACTTCTCTTCTTGCAGATATACTTGATTGAAGGTATTCAGGACACATATTATGTTTAATTTTAAAGACAAATATCATTGCCATCATATATAGTCTTTGATTTATGTATATCCAACCAATTTAGTGATTCAAGCATAGAAGATATTGAGGTATATAGATCACACTTTAATATTGTACGCAAAGCTTTGTTTTGGAGTTTTTGAAGTCTTGCTTTTTGAGTATTGTTTAACAAATAAAGAAGACTTGCACAGTATTAAAAATGGGGTTTTACAGTCAAATTATACACTTTTATTGCACAATTTTTAGATATGTTTTTGCGTGTTCTTCTAAGAACACCTAGTTTTTTTGAAGCTTTTTTGCAGATGAGATCTACATGTTCATTAAATGATAGTTTGCTATCTAACACAACACCGAGGTATTTAATTGACGCTATTTGTTCTATTTGTGTATTATTTATTAATATATTTGTTTGTTGTTGTGGGGAAGGATTATTGAGTATTATAAATTTAGGTTTGTTAGTATTTAGGACAAGCCTATTCATATTTAACCACGTATATATTGCACTTAAATCTTGTTGTATTTTGTCTTTTAGTGTGTTAAAGTCTTTTCCAGTTATATAAAGTAGACCATCATCTGCAAATAGCACAAGCTTAGAGAATTGTATTACTCTTTCCATATCGTTTATATAAAGGATAAAGAGAAGGACCCCCAAGATCGTTCCTTGTGGAACTCCTACATTCACTGTTGCCGGGTTGGACACATTGTTGTTAACTGTTGTTTTCTGGGTTCTGTTGTACAAAAACGTTTTGAACCACTTTAGTTCTGTATTTTTTACACCACACTTTTCCAGTTTATTTAACAAAATAATATGATTTACTGTTGCAAAGGCTCGTTTAAGGTCTAAGAAAACGGCTATAACACAATTTTTACTGTCAATTTCACTTTTCCAGTCACTAACCACAAAATTTATACAAGTTTCACCCGAATGATTCGAGCGAAAGCCAGATTGGTGTATGCTTATTATGTTATTATTGTTGAGATTTTGTTGAAGTTGCTTCAATACAATTTTTTCTACAACTTTTTCATATAAAGGGAGCATACTTATGGGACGATGATCACTACACTTAATTGAATTGGAGACTTTCTTTTTTGGGAGTATAAGAGATTCTTTCCAAGTTTCGGGAAAAACACCAGAGATGAATGAAGTATTTACAATACGGATAAGGACAGGACCAACAATTTCTAAAGCATCTTTCATCATTTTCACATTCATAAAATTAAAGTCATTTTTAGAGTTTATCACAGTAAGGGCATTGCTAATATCATTGGTATCAACTAAAGTAAACTTAAATTCTATATTGCACTCTTCTAATATACTAATATATTCGGAAAATATCACAGAATTGGTTATATGATTCACGCTTTTAATGAAGAAATTATTAAGTTTTTCAGCGATTATAGCACTACTATTTTCTATATCACAGTTCTCAAATTGCACGTCAGTTATTTCATCTTTGTTAGTTTTTAGTACATATTTTTTTAATTGACTCCACATATCTTTTTGATTATTTGCACTATGTATTTTATTAGATATAAAAGTAGACTTAGCAGTCTCAATTTGTCTTTTGTAGAAGTTTCTATACTGTATGTTATATGTGTTTAATTTACGTTTACTTTTGAAACCGCAAAATGGATAACCCATTATTTTAACGCGCAAAGAATATTTTGGAAGAAATAAAAACTTGTGAATTTTATACAAATTGAACATGAGTACTAAAAAACTACGGAGACCAAAGAGAACAGCGAGACTCGGTGAATTTCTGTACCAAAAATATAGTCTCGTCTCGGGTGCTTTTAAAGTAGTCTCGTCTCGCTATCTTTGCCAGTCCTTCTTCTGAAATTTGACTCTCGCTGACTACTAAAGATCGTACACATGCACTTAAGAAATGGAAACAATCCTCCTTGGCTTTTAAGTTACAAACATTACAAAACTAGACGAAGCTCCCGTTAAACGGTATTCCGTTAATTGATTTGCTTTTTTGATCATCTGCTCTTGATTAGTGTCTTCGACTTTTTGGATTATTTAGTATAATTTTAGTTTAATCTGATTAGCTTTGCTATAATCCAACGACATTTGTCCCCCATAAGAAGCAGCGATTTTAACAATGTCGACGTATTTGCAATCGCATCTGCACTGTCATGTCTAAAAGTAGATGAATCGCTTAATGAACTGATAAATCAAGTGCTGACTATATCAGAGTTATTAATTCAAAACTGGGTGGTTTCTCCGTCCTGTATTCTGGACCCAATTCATTCATCCTCAAGCTGATCAAAAGCTAGACCTAATTTAAGAACAAATGTGTCAACTGCTGTAGGTTATGTCAGTTGTTGAATTCTAACGTGATGATTCAATAAGCCTCTGGAATGCCCGGAGAATGGGTAAATGTCCCGGAAATCAATTCATTCAACCTAACTTATATATTAATCATAAACTAAACCGTAAACAATGTTCTAAACCAATATCAGACTGTGATTTTAGATTGAGCCCCCACCTATCAATGAATTAGCAGATTCTTATTGGTATTTGGCAATAAGTTCATTATGTGTTATTTAATTCAAACTCGAACCCGATGCAGAACTGCACCATTTCGACAGACATTTTATGTGTGTTTTATTGTTTTGTATGAAAAGGCGGCATGATTGAAGTGTGGCTATCTATATAATGTATTCTTTTCTATTTAATATTCTTTTTTCAACATTTCAGACTTGTTGATAATAGTTGTTTTATTTGTATTCTACATTTTATTGCTGCATTGTGTTCATTATGTTCTTTGTTGTTTTTTTTTCATTCACGTTAATTTAAATGAATGTTCTGAAAATGATAAGATTATTTGTAATTGATAAAACTGATAAGATGGGAACGTTTGTATCTTTTATTTTATATAAGGTTATAAGGTTACAAAAAAATAACTGCTGTTTTTTTTTCTCTCGACAAATAGTTTATTTATTTTTGTTTTGGGATTTTTTGGGATTGTAGGAATGGTGAATCAATAAAAAAAGTTATTCATCTGTCCGATTCTGAACTAATTACAAAATTGTGGAGAAACAGTTTTCGTCCTTATTTTTGTAGAACATTAAAAAGAGATATCTCGTCGCAATTTCATATATGCCAGTCTGTCTTTTTTTTTCTTTTCTTTACTTTACTTTTCTTTTCCGCTACAGGCGTTTTGCCATAGCTTTTCTGGAATAAGAAAATTTGTTATCGCATTTATAGTGTAACTTTGAATTTCGAATTAAGATATTCTGTAGCAAATAAGTGAATTATTAAAATTTCTGTAAGTAATTTCATTCCAAGCCAAACTAACAATGGTAATTAACGGTGACGTTTACAAGTTTCTAATTTCTTGACGAAGTATGGACCCCACCAGACCAAAATACACACTATGCAGTGGACTTTTGTGGATGCAATCTTCTTAAATGTTTGCATGTGTGGATTTTCACTTTCCCATTCTCGACAATTTGGTTTCCTTAGTTATCAAAAAAATGCTTTGCTCACCGTGAAATCTATAAATTTAGATTTTCTTCAACGCTCTCACACAACAGCGCGGCAATATTTTTGTAGAGCTTGAATTTTGATGATGAAAAGGAGGGCTGCCTTTAATATGCGCACTGTGGGTCTAAATAATTATTCACATAAGATAGAATTAAGGAATTAATTGAAAGTTCGTAGTAATAAGATTGCAATTTGAGACGACTTTCATTAAATTTTATTTTGGCAATTAAAAAGCTAATTTTGGTACCTACGTAAACATCGATACAGAAACGTCCTTTTTTCTCCATGTTTTGTTATGTTAAATAAATTTAAAAAAAATATTTTAATTTTAAAATTATAAATAAGCTATTTAGTTTGCAGGATTAGCCGCGTAATAATTATTTAGTATTTAGCGAGTTCAATACTGTACTCACCCTGAAACGTTATAAAGCGGGCAATCCTGAAAACTAACTATGTTATATGTAAACAACCGCGAAAACCTTAAGAGCTACATATAAATAAGTTATTTCATTTTTATCCACACCATTAATTTTCTTAATGTACTTTATAAGTACTAAGCGACTCTCTTAACCCCTATGAGTGAACCCGAAACTCATCCCTAAATAATAGAATAAAATAAATAAAATACACCACTGGATCGCACGAACTTGCTCTTATATTCGATCACATCGTATGCAAAAGATTTCTATTAAAAATCTAAATATATTTTTAGAGTCGTTTATATAAAAAAATTGCTATGACAATCTTAAATATTTAATAATATAAACTTTAAAATAAAAGATTAAATCGGCTTAATCAACGAAAAAATAATTCAAAAAATACAAACTAATTTGAGCCCAAAAAAGAATACGCCATTTTGAATTTATGAGAAAAATATTTTAAAAATCTGTGGAGCGATTTTTGAGGAAAAAAGTTTTTTTTAACCTTTTGAAAACATTTTTCAAAAAAAAAAATCAAAAACTCCAATTCATACGTATTCAGCAAATACATATAATTATAATTTTTAAAAAAAAAATAAAGTTTTCAAAAAAATATTAATTAAAAATATCGATATACAGTATAAATTGGGCTACATCTGTATGTGTGAAATTTCTAAAGAATCGATTAAGACTTTTATGAGATAGTCGAAAGCAAAAAAAAAAAACGGTGATACCGTTTTTAAACATTTTAATTTTTTTTTCAACCATATGATCGGTAGTACCTAAAAAGCTGCACTGATTTTTTAAAAATCGTTAGAGCCGTTTTCGAGAAAAATAGGCTTTAAGGTAACAGTTATATGGCAGGTACCGTTATTTTTTGAGCTTAAACAAAAATCAATTTCCCCTCTGTACAATGGGGGTGGCCGTGGCGCGATAGTTGTGTGCCCGCCTATCAACCTCGTGGTTGTAGGTTCGTTGTCTGTCTTCTTATATTCCATTTAAAAAAAAAAAATCTAAAAATTGTCATAAAAATAAGTTGCTGCTTTGCTCATTACAAGCTGTTTAGGCATAACACTAACAACGAAATAAATAAAATAATGCGAATTATAAGGGACATAAATAAATAAGACACGGTAATTCTCTCCGCATTAGTTCAGCCGCCGCCATCCCTGGGGATAAATCTGAGACATCAACCAGCTCTAGTCTCAGAACATCGCGCCACACTTTCCTATCCTTCTTTTTCTTCTTCCACCGGATGCCGCGCTGTGTTAAGAAAAAACATATAAAGGGTATTCATAATCCTTTGAGCGCGTGCAAAGTTATAAAAAAAAAAAAAACCTAAAAAAAAAAATTCCATAATCGGCTGTTGGTAACTGACTATACAGCCTTCTCGAGTTATCAACAGCCCGATGATGGAAGTTTATTTCCGAAACGCATAGTAAACGGTAAATTTTTTATAAAGTTGTGATTTAGTAGTCAACAAAAAGATTAAAAATAAAAACAAAAAATGTTCAATAATTTAATTTAAAAAAAAAAAATGTTGACCCGTTTTTTTTAATATAATTTCATAATTGCTTAAAATCATACTTATTCATTAATTCGTCGGTCGTTGGTTGCTTCCAGAAACTCATCACTTCCTGCTATACTAGAAATGGTCAAGTTTACATTCGTACGTCTTCAAGTCATACACCCATACTCATCAATTGTGCTGACGATCTAGAAAAAACTATTGGAAATATTGATCTCACGCATTCCAAAGAGAGCCCATCAACATCATCATCTTTATCATAAATAAGCTAAAACTTAAAAAAATAATTTTCTTAATCAAAACTAATATAATATAAAAATAATTGTTCTCTTTGCTTTAAAATCTGTTTCATAATCCACATAGTCTATAATTTTTTTTTTTTAATTTCTGTATGAGTAAAATCTTCAGTTCACTTTCTTCTTTCTTGTTCAATTCCTCTTTTGATTTTTATTTTGTTTTTGTACTCGATTGAAAGTCTGACATTGAAAATAATTTAGTTTTTGTTTTTCTTTTAAATAAGATGGCCAACCCACCTCAAATTCATAACAACGTAAATTAAAATTCAGGTGTTCTTATTAATATATTGTGCAAACAAAATCGCGGAGTGCATATTTGTCATTTAAATGCCCAGAGCTTGGTGAATAATATGGATGAGTTGCGTTTAATCTTTGAATTGAGTGAAGTGGCCGAGACTTGGCTGAAACCCACTATGAACAGCAAATATTTTTCAATAAAAGGATTTAGAATTTTTCGCGCCGATAGGGAGAAAACTAAGGGTTGTGGAACTGCCATATATGTCAAAAATTGGATCAAAACAAATCTTGTTATGCAATCAAACATATCTCATAACATTGAGTTCATTTTTATTGAAATTTTCAGTGGATAGTATAAATGTACCATTGGTACAATTTACATGCCTCCTCATGTTGCGGATCATAGAATTTTAAGCTCTACAATCGAAGAGGTATGTAATTTATCGCCAAATTTAATTATCTGCGGTGACTTTAATTTAAATTTTCTTAACCCTACGATAGGTTCGACGTTAAAACATATTTTAAATGCCTTGCATTTATCGCTTGCCAACAATACCTATCCTACACACTTTATGCCTAACAAAACACCTTCACTCATTGATCTCATTCTTATTAGTAATCCTAACCTACTTTTCCATTTTATTCAAATATCATTTCCTGGCTTCTCCTACCACGATCTTGTTTTTGCAACTGTTAGTCTAAGTATTAATACAAGATCTCAACCTGAGACTTTTCAATTTCGTGATTTTCATAGAATAGAGCTAGTTAACTTATTCTCTGAGTGTAATTTGTTAGGGTGGGATGAAATTTTTATCTCCCTTGATGTAAACCAGCAAGTTGAGATTTTTAATGAAAATATTAACTATCTTTTTGTTAAATACGTACCACTTACATGTCGTAGAATACGAAATAGCTCACATCCTTGACTTAACGATTCAATAACTAATGCGATACGCCTGAGGGACGATTTATATAAACGATTTGGCTGCTCAGATATGCATGTTGATTTCAAAAGGGCTCTAAATAATGTTGTCGAAATGGTTAGGAAAGCCAAATTAAATCATTACACGCAAACATTTTCTTCAGATAAGTTTTCCAAATTCTTTTGGAAACAACTTTAATTTGTGTTTAAAAAAAATCAATGTGCTGAGGATGAAATAGATGTTGACGAGTTGAACTCTATTATAATTTTCGAATTCAAACACCAACTCTTTTCCGGTATGGAATTGCTCTGAAGATGGTTACACTCTTAATAATGTAGACATGTTTTTAGTGGGGGATGCAATTTTTGCAATTAAATCTAAATGTATGGGTCTAGACAACATTCACCCAGATTTTATTAAGATCTTACTTCCAAATGTTATATCTTATATTGTTCATATTTTCAACACGATCATCATGTCATCAACTTTTCTCAATCAATGGAAAATATCGAAAATTATTCCAATACCTAAAAAAGGAACACACTCTGAATTCAGGCCTATTGCTATTCTCGCTTTTCTTTCTAAGGTTTTTGAAGTAGTTGTTAGTAAGAAGGCCATTAAAAAGTACATCGAAACACACAAATTACTATCACCTCTACAGTCGGGCTTTTGTCAGGGTCACAGCTGCATCACAGGGCTACTTAAAGTAACAGATGATATTCGCAATGCCTTTGATGACAATCAAATGATAACTGCGACACTGCTGGAATTCTCCAAAGCATTTGATTGTGTCGATCACACTCTGCTGTGAAATAAGTTATGTAACATTTTTAATTACTCAATCTCTGCTAACAAGCTGCTCTATTCCTATTTGTCCTATCGTTCCCAAGCCGTATTAACTAAAAGTAAGCTTTCTTCCTTTCTCTTTACTAATGTAGGGGTTCCTCAGGGATCAATTTTTGGTCCTCTGCTGTTCTCCTTATTCATCAACGACCTTCCTTCTGTCTTAAATCACTGCTCTTACCATATCTACGCTGATGATGTACAGCTGTACATAAGATTCTCATTAAAAAATATTGTAGAAGCCTTTACTAAAATTAATGATGACTAAAAATTAATTAGTGTTTGGTCTTTTCGGAATAAATTGCTGATAAACCCAACAAAAACAAAAGCTATTACATTTTGTAGACGTCGAATTGACATAGACAGTTTTCCCCCTATCTTTTTAAACCACATATGCATCGAAATGGTTTCAAGCGTTCGAAATCTTGGGATTTTGATCAACAATAGATTGTCTTTGGATGATCGTATAGATAGCGTTGTTTCTAAGATATATGGTTCATTAAGAGGTCTCTCAGTAACCAAAAATGTTCTTCCTTTAATTAAACTTAGTGAAATCTTTAATTGTTCCTATAATCAGTTATGGATGTAAGCTTTTCGGAAATCCTGATGCCAATTCTTTAAGAAAACGCAAAACTGCTGTTAATTCCTGCTCTATGTATATTTTTAACCTTCGTCGATCCGACCATGTTTCTGCACACTCTAAGATTTTGTTTGGATATTCACTTGAAAACTTTTTAAACTTCAGAGCATTTTCAATGCTTGATAATTTCTCACAGACAGATAGATGTCTTACACTAAGACCTATTAAGTACAAGTCATCTTACCATCACAACGGCAATTTTTTGTTTACACTGTTAGAATCTGGAATCAACTACCAGTCTCAATCAGATCAACCTTCAACCACAAAACCAAATTCTTAAAGTTAACTTTTTCTTATCTTTCTAATTCAAACTGATGATTCTCAAACTCATTTAATTTTGTATCTTACTACTCAACTAAATATTAACTATTAATTGATTAATTTGTTTTTACTTATTATTATTAACTTTTTTCTATTAATTTTTTTTATATTCAATTTGCAGAAAAATATAGGTTCTTAATTGTAATAAACATTAAACATATGTTACCTGTATTATATATAAGAGAAATCTTTTTATACAGCGATATTATTATTAATAAAATAAAATAAAAATAAATAATAGGGTCAGCGATTTAAAAAAAAAAATTAAAATGACAAATCTCAAACTAAATGAGTGCCGAATGACTGTTGGTTTGACTTATATGATTGAAATTAGGACTACTACTGCAAAACTGAAGAAAGGGCCAGTTATATCTTTCATTAAAAAAATTGTCTATAACTTCTGAGGCATTTAAACAAATACAACTGATGTCGTTTTGGTACCAAAATGAAGCTGATAAGATACATATATATACATACATACATACTCGTATATATATATATAAATTTTTTGTCATAAAAATACTTTATTTACTCTACCACTTCCTTGTTAAACCATTTTTGTTTTTTCAATGATGGACAACTTTTTAAATGGAACAGCTGACATTTTGTTCCCAAAAGTGGAACACAGACGTTCCAATGATTTGTGCTCCCTTCTTTACCTGTTCTCATATGTCAGATTTTCCTTCAGTGATCAAATCTAATCTAAAAACTACATTTGGCTATGAAAGATCTTTTCAATGATGTACTTCTGACAGCAGGCATAGACCCAGAGGACGCCATATTGGACGATGACATCTTTATAATCGAAGATCCGCAGGAGAAAGTGGAGGCTGTGGGGGCTGCTTTGCAGCAACTGTACAAGGTGAATGCTAGCATTCGCCCGAATCTTGACCTGGACAACAGAGCTTTGCTTCATCACTCATGGCTCCGGAACGATATAACCGAATGGCGATCTGAGAACCTTGGTTTTACCGGGTTTAATGATGAAGATTTGGCAAACGCCATAATCGCCGACCGAACAGTCCCCTGTTAATTTCGAAGAATGAGCTCCAGCTCATCTTCGATTCTTTAAAGAAAAAGAAGCCAGCAGAAGTCGATGGTATATCCAACGTTGTACTGCTACATATGCCTCAGGAAGCAGTTGATATTTATATCGCACTGTTTAACAACCCGCTGAATAATGCATATTATGCAGTGCGGTGGAAGAAATCTGTGGTGCATCCTCTCGAAAAAGGGAAGGGACAGCTCCAATCCGGCGAATCTCCGGTCGAAAAGTCTTCCTCCGAGTATCAGCAAGGTATGTGAAAAAATTATTAATAGGGCTCTGTTCAAGTCAACTGAGGACAACAATATCATACCGGATAATCAGTTCGGTCTTATGGCTGGACATGACACAACTCATGCCGTGTCTAAACTGGTTTCTGATATCCAATGGAACAAAACTAAAAAGCAGTGTACGGGTGCATGTCTGGTTGATTTGGAGAAGGCCTTCGACACCGAAGGCAATTTTTAATATTAAAAATGGTCTTCAGCAGGGAGCGGTTAACTCGCCGATTCAGCATTTACACCAGCGATCTGATAGGTAGTCTAACTCAGGCAATTGCGTACGCCGACGATCTAATTGCGTACAGAACAGTTCATACAGTTGAGGTCATCAAAAATCTTTTGCAGAGTGACTTCGACAAGATTCAGCGATATTGTGATGACTTGAAAATCAACTTCCAGAAATCAAAAATTATTCTGTTTAGGACTCCATTGTCTAGCGCCTCAAGAGATACGAGAAAGAACTGGCGCAAGCTGGTGGAAATCCACTGGCGAGTAAAAGTGCAGTAAAATACCTTGGCATCTGGTTGGATCAGTTCTTGTATTTCGACAGACATATAGGTGCTGCTCTGGCCAGGGCTAGGGGAGCCTTTGCCTGACAAAACGATTGTTTTATAGCCACCGCTTGCAAGCAGATTGAAGGTGATTTGCTACATGGCACTCATCAGATCGATGTTTGCCTATGGATGGCCGGTGTGGTTCAACGTTGCCCCATCTCAAATGAAAAAGATTTGGGTGTTTGAGAGGCAATGTCTTAGACTTTGCCTTGGATTACACAGAACACCAGAGTCGGAGTACACAGGATATTATTTCAACCAGGTTCTATACAACGGAACCAACATAAACAGAATAGATAATTTTTTGTTTAAGCTGATTCGGGGTCACATTGCAAGATCGATGTCCTCAACAAACACCTTAATTTTTCGGGCTAACGAATATTTTGAGAGTGCGCGGTTAAGTGGCTACATCCCTCCCGAGGCATTCCGCTTTTTAAACCGTAGAGGGCTGATACAGGATAGAATGGCGGTTCCGCTCATCTACCACGTCAGCCGGAAAACTGTGGACAGGTGACTCCTGTATGGTCGAGACGTCATCGCTGAAGGTGGAGAAGAGCGCCTTCGGTTCAGTAGGACTGTGTCCGACCAGGACCGAAGGGATAGGACGAAACAAGAGTACCAGTTCTGGTGGTTCTCTGAACAGAATTATGATATCTAAAGTCGATGAAGATTTTATGTTTTGGCCGACTTACATAGATTTAGGGTAATTAGGTATAAGAAACAGTCGGTGTGGCACCAAAAAAATAAATAAAAAAATGTATGTATGCAGGGGCATATGTGCACGTATCTGCGCATCTATGTATGTATGTGCGTGCGTAATATATGTACGTATGTACATGTATGTGTGGGTTGCGTGACTCTGTGTATCTGCATGCGTATACAAAATATACCCAAACAAATTTAAAAAAAAAGCAGAAAATGTTACTGTGGCTGTTTTTAGGTATCTTAAGTAGTTTAAGTTATTTTTAGTTAGTATATAAGTTAGTTGTATCTAGTTTTAATTATTTTTAGTCTAGATTTAGGTAGTTTATAAGTAAAAATTGAAAAATGATACGAGACCGAGTTTAAAAAAAAAGGTTCTTGGTAAAAAAAATAAAATAAAATAAAATAAAATAATTAGAATTAATGAAAATAGTTTTTAGATCGAAAGACATTAGTATTAAGGGATATAGTTTAGTTTAGAGCGCCTGTAAAGGGCCAGTAAATTAGTTGTAAGTTATTGATAACTAGGCTAGTTTTTTGAATTTTATTCTAGTTTTAAGGTAGTTACAAGGTAATAATAAATAAAAATAAATTTAAAAAAAAATGAGATAGTAAATATCTAATTTTCAAATCTACTGCTAACGAAAATTCTTTCCTTTCTTTCCATTCTTTCTAACTAACCGCTCGCATTGTGTACAAACATTTTAAGGGAAGTCATAACCCCTTGAGTGCGCGCATAATTAAAAAAAAGTTTTAATGATACCTATAATCGACTTGCCAACAAAAATTCGACCGTTTCACTGATTTTTGTTTCAATGATGAATTTCATTGAAAGCTATAACTGGATCCTAACACGGTGTCTCCACGTTCTATATTTTTTAGTGTACTATCTGTCATTTTGATAGAAAGAAAGAAAAATAGAATGATAGAAAAATTGGCATTGGGCTTTTCATAGCATACTATTTCAATTGCACAAATGTCGTGAAGAAAGACGTATCGCTGTTCTTGCTCTAGTAGCTTTACAAGAATTTAAAAAGAACGTTCAACAAAAGGAATTTAAACAAAAAACAAGGAAATATAACAATAACGCACACCACAAACGTTAACCAGCCACAAACGGGAAACGTCAAAGTGAAAATGGCAGCCAAATAGCATACTATCGATAGAATGATATGAGCTGAGCAATGTCTTGTATGAAATTTTTTATACTATGCTATTTGTGCACTCCACGGAGCAATTTTCATAGAGTGCTTCTAGCTTTTTAGAAAATCTTGTTCGTGGATACCCATGTTATTGACCAGTTATAGCGATTAGGGAAACGTATGAGGAAAACATTTCTAATGGATAATTTATGATGTTTTCACGCCTTTTGAAATACAAATGTTACACTAGTCGCTGACAAATAACTCTGAGAATTTTTGTTATAAAATATATTTATTTATATACATATATCCCTGGTGAAAAGTAAATGTTCGTGCCAGCTGATTGCCATTTTGACACATAGCGGAACAAATCTTTCCAATGATTTGGGTTCCAATTTCACTCGTACAACTGGACAAAAACTTTTTTAGGGTTTAATCAGAAAAAATTGATGGCAGACTGGTTGGAAGGCTTGCCCACTGACATAATTTTCCTGTTTGCTAAAAAGACCATCAGGCAAAAATATTCACCCTCAGACTGTTTTTACTTTTCCTGATCGCTATATAACTGGTTCCTAAGAACAATTAACCGTTATTAAGATAAATCTACATATGAACATTGAAAATATGAACTAAAAAATATGTAGATTGATTTGTTTTAAATATTAGGTAGTTATATATGTAAATTCTAAAGTCTTTTTTTTTTTTTGAAAGCGCAAGAAAAAAATCGGTAATTTGAAACGCAACGCCATTATAGTAAGAGATTGAAATAACAACACAAGCTATTGACAGCAAAATCTAAAATCCGAGTCTTCTCCAGGTTTAGCTTAGTTCTTATTGCATTTCTCTTGGAAAAACACGCTTATGGTTTGTTATCTTTTGGCAAGCTTCTACAACTTGTTTTGAATTTTTATTCTTGAGATTTTACAATTTCATTCGAAATAAAAGACTCAATAAGGGGAGTCCCAGATTCTCTTCAAGTTTAAAAGAACTTTTCGATGAATTTCAATTTTTTTAATTTATCCAGACTTATCACGGGTCATTTTTGAGTTTTGTAATTGAAAATATCGTGAAATTCAAATTTAAAACTGTGTAATGTCTCAAATAGTTTTCGAAAACGGTCTATAACTTTTGCCAGCCTTCTTTAATTTTTAAGATAGAGGAATGAAAACGATTAAAAAAATCAAAACCAAGGATATTTTTTCTATAGAGTTTGATATCTTTAAATGCTCTCGCGATCCATTTTTTTTTCATTCAACATGTGTGCTAAAATGTGCTACTGCCTTTTGGTCTTAATGCGCGTGCGAGATGTTTCGATGATTATGATAATGCATTAAGATCGTCGTTTTTTTGCTCATGCACACAAACTCACATAAACCGAGACTCCTTAACCTAAAGTGCTGGTGATGCATGATTTTGCAAAGAGATCTTTCGAAAGCAACATACAAACAAAAAAGATAGAGATACTTTAAACGGAAACGAGTATAGAAAGGTGGAATGTAAAAACAAAATAAATAAAGAAAAAAAATAAAAAAAAGAATTGGAAAAAAATAAAATATATATAACAGAAATACAACTCATTCGTGCTGGACAATAGTTTCTGGACTTAACCTTAACAAGGTGCCACTTATTTCCATCCTACTTTCACTCATTGGACGGTGAACAACACTAGCATGATAAATTATGATGACCAGTTGTACTGTTTTTACTTGCCTTATATTTTATGTACTGTACAAGTTGTGTATAAGTTTAATAATAGCCGTATTTTATTTTCCCCGTGATCCAGATCAGATCATCTATTTACTTGCGTTACAACCACAAAAGGATTTAGTTTTGTTGTGGTAACGCTAATAAATAGATGATCTGATCTGGATCACGGGGAAAATAAAACACGGCTAATATTTTATGGGTACCTATTAAAATTTCTGCCAAAAATGTTTGAGGATTAAAAAAGAATCAAAATATTGTAAACGTATACTCAGTCTTTGATCAAACTATCTGTGAAATTTTACCAAATAGAGAATAAAAAATATTTTTCTGGAAAAAATATAAGCCAACAACGTTTCACTGCAAAAATAAAAATAAAAACAAATATGGAGAAGTGCTTAAAAAAATTTTCAAATTAGGAGTTCTTAGAAATTTCAAAAAAGGGTTAAACGAACACCGAACGTTCGGTATTCATATATACAAGCTTCAAAATTTTGGAAGATTTTGCATTGTCCTAAGTGAATTCTAGGCCTGAGACCAACAAAAGTCTCGCCTGGTCTCGAAATATTTCAGTCTCGGTCACGCCTAACCAAGTCTCGTCTCGGTTTTGGTCTCATCCTTAGTCTTGGTTTCTTTCGTGTTTCTTGGTAGTAAAAAGATGTAATATACGACTCGTGTTCAGATTGAAAAGATGGAGTACGGTATCTCAGCAGTTTGTTGGTAATTTCGAATTTCCTAAAGGTTTTGAATTTTGTAGAGGTTTTGTAATCCATTTAAATCGGAGCCATCCCATCACGATTTTGACAGTTCATGGCTTGATAGGTACGAACAAACTCTATTTTGACGTTTCGATAATATTTTTTACCAATTGTCACCTAAAAGACTTAAAGTCACTAGTCTCGGTCTCGTTGCCAGCTTTACTCAATTCATTAAATCTTATAGTGAAACAAGTTCGTGTGCGCCAGTCGTGCATTTTATTTTTAACTGAACAGTTGGAAATAGATCACTATTATGTTAAAACTATTTTTGTTCTTCTAAATTTATAATAGAAATGTTTACACAACGTTCTCTAGAGTATTGACGTCAAAATTTTCCATAATTCTTCTGTAGCTACGAAGTCTAAAAACACTGATCACTTTTTTCATAAAATTTGTTCGTTAAGCTTTTTGTATTTTAATTTTTGTTTGAAGTAGTAAATAAGGTCTAATATGAATTCTGTTCTATTAACAATTGATTGTTAATAGAAATATGTGTATAAATGAAAAAAAATATGGCCACCATAGACGATGACAACATAATGATAATTCTTATTTTTTACTAACGAAACATATCTACAGTCATTTAAGAGGACGATATTTTGCTGATCCTCTTTTTGTTTTGTTTTTATTAATAAACATCAAGTATATGTATGTATGTACATACCTACATAATATATAGAACTTATGTATAAGAGTACGTTTTTATTTAGATATTAAAAAAAAGGTTTCGTGAAGCAGGCTGAACCAGCGCTACCGTTTTGAATATTTGAATGGAGTATTTCAGAGGATTAGAGGGGAGTATTTTCGTGAGGAGTGCAGAAAAAAGCATAGCCCATTGATATCTACGAGTATTACCAATATAACTTATCTAAATATTTGTAAAATTGGTACTTCAACTTATTTTATTTATCACTTAAAGGTGAAATAAAAGACACCGCTGAAATCAAAAATATTAATGGGTAAAACAAACTTAGAAGAAGAGATTTTGCCAACAAAATTGCATTTACTGTGGCAATGCTTAAGCAGGTTCTATGTTTTGTTTTATTAAATACAACTGGGAAAAAACGCGTTCAGAATTGGCACTATTGTGAGGTATTTAAATTAGAGAACCAATTAATGTTTTCAATACGCTAAACATTGGTACACCAAGAGCATTTTTAGTTGGGAATAGATTTTACAAGAACTCTTCCGAACCCAATTGAAGAATTCGCTGTTGTTCAAGAGCCTTCATTCTTCATCTAGTTCCTCAGCATTATTAGACGTTAAAATATTTGGTAATATTGGTATTAGAGCAATTAGAGAACGACTCTCATACAATGAACTCTTGTCATTCATGTCGGTGAATAGATTTCCCTTAAATGTTTGCAAAAATATAAGTATTAGTAGTTTTTCGATTTTGAATGTGATCACAAGCCGAGCACTTAGCAGCCGAGGTAACGCATTCTCTTACAAAAATATGAATTCCATATTTAATGAATGTTTGCGAAAGTTTTGCATATTTTCGAGGGGAGTATAATTCCTGTGAGGATAGTACGGGAGTACAGTGAATGGCAGGGGAGTACGAATAATCCCTTAGTACTCACTTCGGCAGCACTAAGCTGCACTACTTTTCGATATTATTCGTTGTTCTTTTTTCTCATTTTACACTGATGGTCAAAATGAATGCGACACTCATAGATTTCTAACATATCATAATTTCCGATGGCATATCTGGTAAAGTGAAACTTAAAGTCTACGTTTAATTAACATTATCCCTTTTTTATTGGTAAAAATAGTGCCGATAGTAGTGTAGATAAAGCTTTGGAATATTTGGAACGGAACGACTCTCTCGAGTTGCAGACAAAAAGCTTGTGCAGCATTGTTGGCAGGCAGGGAGATGTAAAATATGAGTGTATATAAAAAGTGCATAATAGTTTTATTCAGACTCTCATTACTGCACTACCTATAGGTACGGTGACCATTCGTCCCGTATTTCCCGGGACAGTCCCGTATTACGCTCGACTGTCACGGTTAAATTTTAAGAAAACCCGGTAAGTACAACTGTCCCGTTTTTATTTTTTGTCCCGGGTTTGTCCCATATTACCATATATTTATATTATTTTAATAACGTTAGAAATGTTTAACAATTTTATTTACAATAATAATATTAGATCCAAAAAAGCTTTTAACGGCCTTTAGTCCACAAAATTTGTGATTCGTCCCGGCGAACTCACTTGGACACATCAGTTGGCTAGTGAGCGCCTTACCAATAGTCAGCCTTGCCAAGTTCAGTTCAATTTACATGGATATTTTGTCAAAAAAACAATGTGAACTATATCCAACAAGATTAAAGTCTTAATCATTAAAATTGGAAGATTTTGTCCTGGACCAGACAGTTAATAAGGTATTTTTTTGTAATACAATTCTATATACCACTGAAAGTATTCAGCCAAGTAGCAGACTTAGCATTATATTTAATTGGACTTGTTGAATTATTGATTAAAAATAGCTTTTAACGGCATTTAGAGACTTTTAGAACTTAAATTAAATTTGATTAAGAATTTGTTTAACAACCCTTCATCTGAGGTCCTTATTTCAGCATTTAATTCAATCCGAGTCCTATATCTTTCATGTGAGCATATTATTAGCAGAGTCGCAAAAATGTGCATGTATAAACTCCAATATTGAGCTGGCAATTCAATGCCTTAAATTAAAATTAAAATCTAGATTAGGAGAACAATTGATAGTTTTGTTTTTAAACAAATTGATCAATGAATAATTCGAAAAATTAATTAACCAAAAGTAATGTAAATATTGATCAATTTTACATAACGTGTTACGAATACTTAAATCATTGGGATGTATGTATCTTTTAAAGAATATGAAGTTTTTAGTTGGATCATTCTTCGAAACATTCCTATTTCCTACTTGGCCTGAAATAGAATCTTCGTTATATTTTGTCAAGCAAATACAAATACAGTGAACATTGGAAAACGTGAACTAATTACAACCGAGTGTGTTCATGTTTTTGAGATTGTTCATGTTTTGGAATGTAAGATTTTATGATTTAAATTGTATTCCTAGCGTATTGTCTTACTATTGCTGTTAAAATAAAACACATTTTCATTATTTTTGCTTGAATTTATGAATATTTTAGCTTATTCACATTAGAACGTAATAAATATGTATATTATGGGATCCGCTGAAGTTGTAAAAATTAATTCAGTGCATTTTATGTAGAAAGGTTGAAAAAGTTCTGTTCACGTTTTAGAGCACCTAATGTAAAAAATACAGTGTTCACGTTTTGGCGTAGTTCATGTTTTCCAATGTTCACTGTATACAAATATTGATGATTCCACCTTTTTTGAATTTGTTTGTCACAAAATTATAACAAAATGGATACAGAACAAAACAACTGTGGCCGAGAAATGGTAAGGCATTTTTTAGCCTTTTTGCAAGCAAAATGTAAACTCCAAAAATCTTTTACTTATTGTCGAGGCATCTGTCTGCCAGCTTCAAATGCTCCAACCGAAAGAGTTCCATAATGAATAATATTTGGACAAATGAAAACACACAACTGAATGTTGAAACCTTCAGAGCTATGTTAATGGTAAAATTAAACTATAATTTTAGCTGCCAGGAATTTAAAAAAAAATATTTAATAGGAAACGATAATATTATCAAAGAAATTTGTTAGGTAAAAAGTACCAATTACCAACATTTTTGTCGGTAAAAAAAGGTTGAATATTAGAAATAAAGCAACGTTTTTGCATTTTGTGATGTTTTTTTTGAGAATTTTTATGATTTTGTATCAAACACGTTTTAAAATTTTAAAATTTGCAAATTTATGTCCCGGGTTTTGCTCAGAGAAATATGGTCACCGTACCTATAGGTTACCAATAAAATACGGCTATTGTCACACCATGTACTTGCAAACACAATCTTCATTTTCCTTTCTAGCACAAATTCGTAGTAGCGAAAAGTCACACAACAAAGTAGCGACTATTAAAGTTTTAAGTTCGCCGCGCATCACACTCAATAATTTGGGCGTGGAAGCGATTCACTTCAATAGTGCTAGTGTACAAAAAATGCAGTCTGTTCCGATAACCAGTATTGGTAATCTTCTGCTAAGAAAAAACCTATCTCTTACTTGTAATGTGAAAATTTAGCCGCGATTTTAGCTGGGGTTTGTAGAGAAAAGTTAGGTTATCGTGGTTATTAGTAGCAACTAGTTACAGCTATCAGAAAAACGCATCAGGAAAAGTTGAAACAGTAGATATGAAAGTCAATATTTTTTCCAGATGTTTGTTTATAGCAAACACTAAAATTATGTCAGTTGGCAAGCCTCGCAGTCAGTCGGCCATCAAGTTTTTCTGATTGAGACACGCACCAAAAAGTTTTTCGTGCGCAATTCTGTCAGTGGAACGAGAGAAATTGAAACCCAAATCATTCAAATGATTTGTTTCACTTTGTGTCAAAATAGTAATCAGCCGGCAAAAACAATGAATTTTCTAATCAGATAAATACATTTGTTTTACAAAAGTAATTTTTCTATTGCAATAATTTTTGCTTTTGTTATTTGTTTGAGTTATTTGTAATCGATTAGTATAGAATTTGTATTAAAGACGCGTGAAAACATGATAAATTATCCATTAGAACTTGTTTCCCGATTCGTTTTCCTAATAGCTATAACTGGCTAAAACTTACACAAAAGTAAGCCCCGTGTGATACTCCACTGATCTATAGTTGAGTATCCTCTTAAGCGCCTTTCACATGAGCTGTGAATGCGAATACATTTTTCAAATGCAATTTGAAGAGAAAATATTAATTTCTTTTTTTTTAACTTTTCAAAGACGAAAAGAAAACACTACAAAACAATTGTTTAAATATCAAAAAATTACATTTTAATATTTTCTACGCGCTAACAACAGACTTCTGCGAACTGTCAAATGCAAATTCGCAATCCACAACAACAGGGCTCATTCCACAAATCGACTAATAAATAATTCGCTCGAATTTACAATACAATTTTAGACGACACTTTCTTTGGTTGCTTATTGAGTTTGGTTCTTCAAATTATTTTAAAAAGATCAAATGAGTAGTCCATGGAGAAATGGTAGAATAATTTTTAAATGACGAAAACTTACTCCAACCATAATTAAAAAGAGACAAATTGGGAACAAATATCTTTTATTTTGAAGGCCAAATAAACAAAAACTTGAATGTGTTGCTGAAACTAAGCGCTATATTATTTTAAGTAAAATTCGAATTATACTAATTACAATGTAATGACCAGCCTTTCTTGGGGAAATATTGCATTTCTTCCGAATCTCCATGGTTTCGGCTTTAAACCAAATTTCGTAATTTTTTTTAATTGTTATTCAGAAATATTAAAGGATTAGGATAGTTTTTAAGTAAAATATTCTTCATTATCGTGGCGATTCATGTAACTGCGTAAAAAACACTTTTTTTTAAATCAAGTTGTTTTGAACTCATTTTGCTGAGGCTATGCTTAACAAATTCGAAACTTTATTTATTTACATTATAATGATATTTGTCAGTTGTTGTCGGGGACGAACAAATTACTCATGTGAAAGGAACGTCAAATTTTGCGACCATTCGCAATTCGCAGCCCATATGAAAGGCATTTTACTCATCAAACTATGGCTGAGTTCATAATTGTAAAATATTTTCAGTAACTCTACTGTAACTTTACTTTAAAATTTTTATGAACACAAAACACACAGTATCAATGCAATATACAAACTGGGTATAAACTCCGTTCATAAAAGTATAAAGTAATTATACCCATTGAAATGCATTGAGATTTTTTTCCGAAGGTCTAACGCCGCCGTCGCGTCGGTCGTCGTCAGTTTGAAATGGATAGGAAAAAAATATTTTTAATTTTCTTTTGTATTTCCTTTTATTTTTTAAACGGATCTAATTTATGAAATTTGCATCTTTTTCAATGCTAAGAGAAAACAAACTATTAATCGCAAAAGAAGAGTGCTATTGAATTATAAAATATATTGCAAACCAACTTTTAATCAGATTCCGAAGAATACAGATTTTCTAAGAATAATATAGAAATATCCTAGTCGGTTTTAGAAGTCATTTTCGTTTGACCTTGTCGAAATTTTCAAATTGGTCCAAATTATTTGATCAGGGTAAGTCCTGAAATATTTTAATTATATTTATTTATCATTATTTAATAAAAATTTGTTCTCTTACAATAAAATATTGTAAAAGATGTACAAAAAACATAAGCATTACTCACATGCTTGCTTGTATACTTTTGTGTAACAGAAAATTGAACGATACAAGTTTGCGATACTTTTACTGTAGTTGCAGTATACCTACATTAATGAACACAAGTAATACCAAATTTCTAGAGAAATATTACTGGTTTTATACATTAATGAACGCGATACTGGTAGTGTTGCTGTATTTTTAAAATTACGAACTCAGCGTATTTGATGTTTCTAGTGAAACGTAGGAGAGAAAAGTGGAATCTAAAATTTAGCGCACGCAGCTTGGCTTCACAATAATATTTATGTTTGTCATCAAGTTTGAATAAAAGCAACCGTTGGTATAATTTCTGTCACGAGTGTGGTTTTGCAGTACTAGACTTTACTTACCACTCTAACCTAATACATACATCTACATACAAATATATCAAGTTGAAGCTGTATCTTCTGTTCTGTTCCCCTTTTTTTTTGGGCTAAATAAGAAATATATAAGATGCATTTTCTGCGGAATACATGAATAACGAGAGGCCGTCTGCAGGAATTTTCTTCTACAGGTTTTTTTTTTGTTACTTCTCTCCATGATCAGCTTCTGTTTCTTCAGTAGATCTTATTATTTTTGTTTAATGTTTGGTTTGGTTAATTCTTTTACCCATTTATACAGGGTGTTCTAAATTTCAATTTGAGTTATACAATATACAAATAAACACAATTTTGTCTGTTTATTTTATAAAAATAAGACAATATGTGCATATTTATGTGAAAATGAGATGAGATATCAGTATTTGATGCTCTACAAAAATACGGACGAAAACTGTTGTTCCACAGTTTTGCACTTAGATCGAATCGGATGTCTTTGAGTTATGTAGCTCTTGCAACACATGACGGATCCTAGATATTTATGATGCTAACTGGCTTTGTATGAGATTAGAATCGAGTGATGCGAAAACGTCGCGGACATTTGAATAATTTTATATTTCATTCATAATGGCAAGATACATATGATCCAGTTCAGTGGTGTCCAACCCGTAGTTCGCGGGCACTTGGTAGGCTGCTGCCTGTTTCTAGGCTCTCCCAAATCCCCTTGAATAAACTTAAGGTTTTCTTGCCATACAAATTTTTCTACTATCATAATTATCTCGAAAACGGGTCTAACGATTTTGATAAAAAATTGGGCAAATTTTTTTGCCTAGATATTTTGTTATTAACTGTACCTAAAATACAACAATTTTATTGCTTTTCGACTGTCTCATAAACGGCTCTACGGATTTCAATCAACATTTTTGTACAGGAGGTCCTTCAAATTCTTAATAATACTGCATTTCAAAATTTTCGAAAAATAATTTGTTTGGATTTTTGAAAAAAAATTTTTTTTTTTTTAAATTCAACATTTCGATAACGGATGGGCGACTGTTTCTGAAATTGTGTTTTTAAATTTATATTATTAAATATTTAAAATTGTCACACCAATTTGCTTTTAGAAAAAATTAAGAATTTTTTTTATAGAAAATTAAGTGAAAACGGCTTTAAAAATATGTCTAGCCGTTTCTATTAAAAAATCCTTTTCATACAATGTTATCAAACATAAGAGCAATTACGTGCGATCCAGACATGCATTTTATTACTTTTGCAGCTACATAACTAATTAAATTAACTGACATTCGTATACATATTTAAAAATACAAGCGGTTGTTGAACAAACGGTATCATTTAGGCAGTAGGGCATTCAATTATTTCAATTTTTTTATGAAAATAGGTACAGTGGACGCTCGTTAAATTAAAGCTATATCTATAGGGTTGTGCAAGAGTTACTGGATAAAGGTACACATTGTTTTTTTTTTGTATAGTAATTAATTTTAATGATTTTAAAGCGTAAATAATCTGTTTAGATTTGAGCAGCACATTTTGAAAAGCAGATTCTGAATAATTGCGAGTTCTGAAAACGTTTTTTTTTTTTTGTTTTTGAGTGGACAAATCGATACCTTTATCGAAGATTTCAATTGCATCCTTGTCCGTCACAAGATTTTGTACGTTTTGTACATCAGCAGAGACCTATTAATTTTATGTTTCTATGTCTTCTACTAAATCCGGAACAATTTCATCAATTATTCCCAGAAGATTATATCACTGATATAATCTTCTGGGAATTTGTTGAAAAACAATTGTTAGTACTCTTTCCAGCAAACAAATATTGTAAGGATTTGGTTTGGTCACTTGCCTGATTATTTCTCCAACGATCTCTGAGAATGGACAAGGGCGCATCGTCTTCTTCATTTACGTATACGTCACCGTCATCATTTAAGATTGGGTTCTAAATGATGATCAAGAATCTGAAACAACACCTTATCGCAGTATTTTGGGATGGTAATGGTTGACGAAAGCAAACTTGATTTATAATGTAGATTTGTTATTCTTAGTCTTATTCCATTTTGAACAATCGGTTGTATCATAGCTGTTACGTTTGTAAGAACATTGTGCATATGTTTCCATTTTCCGCCATTAATTCTTCTTCTATGGGATGGGAAGGACCATTATCGATAATCAGCAGTGCCTTAAGTGTAAAATTTTGTTTTCTGCAATTCTCCCTAACTTGAGGAACAAAACTGTTAAAGAACCATTCTCTGAAAATATATTTTGTCATCCAAGCATTCACGGAACTTTTGTACTCTATTGGCGCTCAAACATTTATAAAACAACTTGGATGTTTTGACTTTTCAATGATTAGCGGGACGATTTTATGTGAATCTGTGGCATTGCATCCCAACAGTACCTAATGATAACGTTTGTTTTACTATTTTCGCACCAGGAACATTTTTCTCTGCAAAATAAACCTAAGTTTTTCTTGGTTTTTCAAAACAATGTGATTTTATCTACGTTAGCTTGTAATCTCTTTCTAAATTGCTCGACTAGTCCCGGTTCCGCCGCTAGTTTTTCTCCACTTATGGTCAGCAATTTTGTCCCTTTTGAAACACCAACTGAATCCGTTGCGATACTAAGCTGATTCCGGTCCTTATTTAATGCACTAGCAGCCTTAAAAAATTGTAAAATATATTGGTAATGGTAAGCATGTGATAAATGTTTCAAGGAATCTACATTGATTGTGAATACCTATTTTACGCATCCCTCTCATTACCAGAGTTTAGTGATAGTGCAGGAATTTCTTTCTAGATATTTAGAAACCGACTTTATCTTAAGGGGCTTTAGCTTCTCAGCAATTTTGACGAAGATGTTCTAAAATCTAAATTAAATGAATCTCAATAGGATTATACGAAATCCATTCCGTCTTTGTGAAGGCAACGCAGTACGTACTTGGTCTTACAATCGATTACATCGTAAGCACAACATTCAGCAGTGTGGAATGGTGAAAATTTATCCGAATGGCTTAGAACTAAATTCGGTTTGAAGCAGGGTTGTCCATTAAGTCCACAACTTTTCCCACTTTTCTTTTATGATCTCACGAACTATTTACGAGGAGGTGTATCTTATGCTGAAACATGTGTTAAAAGTTGGATGTTTGCGGATAATGTAGTCCTTCTGGCCATCACACCAGAATCACTCCAGCTCATGATAAATAGACTATACAAGATTACGGTAAATCTTCCAAAATCTAAAGTCTTAATATTTTTTTTTTAAAGGTGGCGACGACGTTGCAGAAGTGAAAAATCGATATTAAATGGTATGGAGGTTAAGGTGGTTAATCACTATTAGTACCTTGGTATTCATCTTACAAAAAACCTAAGTGTGGAAACCCACATCGAAGAAATGCTCTCTCAGGTAAAGGTAGCAATCAACACATCGCAACGTGGAAAGGATGTTTTGGAAATTCGCAACAAATTCCAAGTTTTTGTAGCATTGGCGAAGTCAGTTTTATAATATGGTGTATAAATCAGGGGAAATAAACTGTACAATTCAGTAGAGAAATTACTGCGATACTATCTTAAACCAGTCTTTGACTTGCCTTAGAACACCCGAAATTATTTACTGGATGATAGTAACTGGCCTGTCGCCCCTCTTCATTAAAACCTTAAAATTGCAAAAAGAATTAAAGTACTAAACATGGCGAATACAAGACTCCCAATGAAAATAGGATTGTAAAAATTTGAAGCAAATCAAGCAGATTGGCTGGAGCTAGAACAATGTTCTGTAACTCAGGCGATAACTTTTCCTCACTTAATGCCTCTGAAAAAATGTGTTTTTGTAAGTTGAGGTGATACCTTAAGTTTTTAATTTGTTTAACTGGGATCTTCCAATGGAAGGCGATAAATTGAAAAAGTCATTTTGGCATCTTCACAACAAAACAAATATATTTTTTTTTGTTTCTCGACTACTTTATCGATTCGAAAGTTACAGAACATGGGCCCAGCATTGTATAATCTTTTAACCATAAGGTTGATGATTATGTATTTAAGTACAGAAAGGATGCCGCGGAGTCAATACACAGGGGAATTTACAGCCAATTGAACCACAATTTATTACAGAGCAACTACTTTAGGGATGAAAACAGTGTGCAATTAATATCAATCATAATGATACTTCGAGGAGAAATGCTCTGTCTAAATTATATGCCACCCAGGGATGACTTACCTTGCGTTTATCATTTTGCAACCCAAAAGAAAGAGGGGATAACTTGCACTTCATGGGAAAATGTCCCATTCAGCGTGAAACGAGAAGTTTTTGGGAAATACTTTCTTAGTGAGGTGGAATGTATGGGACTTTTAAACGACCTTAATATTGCACAACTATACAGCTTCTCTAAAATAGATTTAGATTACAGAAATAAAATAATAAGGTGCCGTTCCGACACCTTGGTTTGGACAGATATTTTTCATTATTAAACGTTAATTTAATAAATTGCTAGTTAAGCTAACAATTTGTGCTTTCCGATAGCTTCCTAAAATTTTATTGACTATTGATCTATGAAAAATATCAGGTTTGGAAAGTCCTTACAAAGGATGATATAAGGATTTTAAAAAAGTTCACCTTTAAACCGACACATTGTGCCTACTTAGACCCCTATAGATTTTATATGAAAATCAATAAAATGAATGTATTTTTTAGTTTACAGTCTGCATTTTGTGTTTACATATGTATGTATGTACGTATGTATGTATTTGTGATAGATGTCATAGGACGCTTGCCTTTCACTCTGATTGTAATAGATGCCAATTAGTTCGTACTGTTTTAAAGCCGTAGTAAGCATACTAAATTCCAATAAACATAGTAGTGGTAACTCTGATTGAATGTGTTTATTTTTAAAGCACACAACGAGTTTTGAGTGTATGTTGAAGGCACACAAGAAGCAGTGTGCACTTCGATATGCAGAATGTAGGTAATCGTGGAATACTTAATTTTTACAGTGGTTTTTTTTTCAGTGGGAATTTCACCAACAGGCACCAGTGTGTATTTCGAAAAGCTCTCCCACAAGGTCTGTACTGACTATTTTTGTTGGACAGATTATAGAATAATTTCCTTTTTTGAACATCATCACATCTACCAGAAATATTATACCGATGTTTTTGAAAAATGGTAATTTTTTTCCAATTGCTTGACAAATTTTTTTCAAATGAAAAAAAAAAGTTTACACGCCCCAGATGTAATTCTTCCTTAAATTGAAACAATTTTTCTTTCGTTATTCTAAGTCAGCTACAAACATATTTCAATTTCATGGAAACCGGTCAAAGAACAACGAAGTAAACATTTTTTTGTACCGGCCTCGTACTTGCATAAATACATCCCCCATAACGATCCCATCTTCCAATTTTACAAACTTTACCGTTGTTCGAACTTTGATTCATTGTTCAGCGATTTTACATTACATTACATATTATACTACTTCGTGTATATAAGTCTACGAAGTAGATACATTGAAGCACTACGGCAACGAGACCATCGATTTAAAAATTACACACATTACGGAGAAAGCCATAAAAAGAAGGGACAATATTGTGGATACCTTTTGAGAGCGTGTCGTGTCGTGTCGTCGGTTTGCAAAGCTTTAGCCCAAACGCCACAAAAGAAAGTTTACTTCAAATTAAAATTGCATGTCAACATTTTTCAAACAGAAAGAAATCAGTTTTAGCTTTTTTTTTAATTTTAAAATGGAAAAATGTAATTTCTTTTAGTTTCTACATATTCTCCTACTTTTGAAATTACCTACACTTTTTTGTAGACTATCACATTTTACCACTTTTTAGCCTTTACCTAAAAATAAAATACAAAGAAGACACATTTTGTAGTGAAATTTAATTTAAGAGTATAGGTATCCGAATCCGAAAAAAAACTTGTTCGTTTTGTCTTAAATCTCTAGATAAATTTGAAATTGTTTTTATATTACAATATGTAAAAATGAAAAATACAATGTATTTTTTAATTTTTTAATTTTAGTTAAGCCGATTTCACACACCGTTCTCATACCAAACAAAATTACTCAAATCAAAAACCGAAAAGAAATTTAACAAAAAAAAAAAAAATGTTTAATACAAAGCAACATATCAACATCAACTCTAGTGTTTCACTAATTTCAAATATGAGCTTACAAAATAACTGTCACAGTAAATCTGCGTATATTTTTCGTTACACGTAATTTCTTTATGTACAAAGAAAAATAATATTCAACATTTTCAAATAAAAAAAAAACAATAATAAATCAAAAAGTGCAAAAGCCAATAGAATGTAAGCAGCGATAACTTAAATCTTAAATATACAGTAAAAAAAAGTGTGTTAAATAATAGAAAAAAAAAATTCATAAATAAATTTTGGCAGACAGTCCGAATGATATGCTGTACTCTAAAAAAAAGAAGTTACTTAACAAGTGAAACCATCCGAGATATGCCACATAATAGTCACAGCACGCATTCTCGCCATGCTGGCTCATCCGGAGACGATTTGGGCAGTACAGATGAAGTGAAAATCTTCAAGGATGAAGGCGATCGAGAGGATGAGAAAATTTCGTCGGAAAATCTATTAGTTGAAGAGAAGTCTAGCCTTATTGATCTGACAGAGAGTGAGGTGAGTTGGAACCTACTCAAGCCATCTAAAGTAATTATAAACACATTATTCATTCATTTTTTTTAAATTTTTTATATTTTCGTTATGCAAATTTTAATATATCTCGATAATTCATTTTAACAAATTGATTTAAAAAAAAATGTGTAAAATTTTGACTGGTCATTTAAAAGGATGATTGTTATAATGTCAATTTGTACTAGTAGTGACAGAATTTCATTATTCATATCTACTGCCAAATTTATTAATTTTATCCAATATTTTGACAGTTTTCTGGCACTCTTGTAAATCAAAATTCAAAATCGAACAGGTCTTTTGGCGGAGAAAAAAAATTGCATTTCGACAGTATATAAAATTGTATTAAGGCAATTAGAGCTTAAGTCAATGATTCAAAAAATTCTAAAAGGGCCAATCCTAAAATTTGGCTTCTGCTTGTAATACCTATAATTGAAAATTCTGAAAACCATCGTTTGAACAGCAATCAGAAGGCGTTTTTCTTTTTAAGCTCAGAGCAGGGAACTGAGTTGTGAAAAAAATCTGTGTTTCTTTGTAAGCTCAGACACATTAGAGCACTCAGGTCGTGTTTCTTTTTTCAATCACAGCTAGCTTGGAGCACGCTCTATGAGCTCAGACTAAAATGACCGAGCAAATGGAGTAAAAAGCTGATGGCGGCAAACTTAACTTTTTTTGTGTGGGTTGACAGACAGACGTCAGAAAAAAAAACAAAAGACAAATAAAAATGGAGATCGACGTCGGTTGTTCTTCCATTGCTGGCAATAAATATGTATTATTTATTAAGCAACAAATTATATTTTTTTTTTGTTTTTATTCTTACTAAAGCTGCGCCAGGGACATAAGTCACAAATTTGCAAAAACTAATGGGCCTTTTGTTTCGTGTTGATGGGACAAAACTCCCAAATTGTATAAGACGTAAGTATGGCCACATGACATATTGTGAAATCTTTATTCAAAACATAAAATAGATTTCAAATGTAAACAATAAGTCTTAAAAAGCTCGGCGCTTAAGGGGGCCATTCTGTCCCCTGCAACCCTCCTGCTTAGCCCAATATAGGATTTGGGATGGGTACAAGGTATATGTAAATTTTTTTTTGGAACTTTTTAAAAAGAAATCTTCAAATCCAAAAAAAGTGCATATACCCAAACATGTACCCACCCCAAATCCTACATTAAACCAAGCAGGGGGGTTGCAGGGGGGTAGAATGTCCCCTTACGCGCGGAGATTTTTGTACGCCGTGAACCTTATTGCAAACACAAAAAAAATCCCAAATATTTTTTGTGGGACTTATGCACCGATTACGGGCATAAGTTCCAAATTAGTTTTTGCTAATTTGGGACTTATGCCCCTTCTCCACAAAAAGCTCGGCACGTAACTACCCTGCTTGGACCAATATATGACTTGGGGTGGGTTTTGTTTTTTGGATATGTGCCAAATTAATTTTTGCAAAATTGGGACTTATGCCACGTGGACTGACCCTGCGCCTTTTCCTTCAACAATTCTGCCTTACCCATTCTTGATTTTTTTGATGAAAACTCGGTAACAATTTTTACGTTTGGTCGAATTCTGAAACTTTTGACAGTTCAGCGCTGTAGTAAGTTTCATAAATAAATCGGAGAGCTCTGATTAAACTCTGCTTAGAGCGTCAAGCCCTGCTCAATACTATGCTCAGAGTTAAAAAAGAAAAACGCCTATTGAAAAGAATCATAGATTTTTTTGTTTTTAAGTGAAAGTGAAGTCTAAGACTAAATACTCTTAAATGCAGTGCCATTATCTTGCTGGCCCGGAAAATAGCTGTAACTCGAGCTTAAATTGACAAAAAAAATAAAATAAATAAAACCATGACTTAATACCTCTTCTGGCCGGACGTACATTTGCATTATTAAAATTTATTTACTAATATTTCTTTTGTATCTTTTTATATTGAAAACTTCAGGAAAAAGGTGGCAAAGTAACGACGCGTTCGGATCATAGTCCTGTATTCAGTAAGTACAACAATATGAAATTACTTTTTTATGTACTATGTATGAAAGATCAATTATTTTTATCTCAACTTTTGTAATTTATAAACTTTAAATCCTAATATTTTAATTTAAAATAATAATAAGTACTAATAAATACTATACAAAAAAAAAAAAAAAAAAACGGGGAACAAATTAGTTACAGGCAGACATTTAGCATGGATTTTAGTATGCAATAGGTACGGTGACCATATTTTTAGGGAAACTCCATTGGAGGCACTTGCATCGCAGAAACCGATCAGCAACAGTCCTTGGCATGCGCATCACAGATTTACAGACCAACCCTTATCGAATGACCACATATTTTCGATGTCATCAAAAATGCTGCAAAGTGTTTGGGCTTTCGTCGAAGATGCAAGAAATTCTTCTCCCCTTCTGATCTGGCCTCCATTCGTCCAGAGCTCGACTAAAACTCTCACACTTGGTTAGGAGCTCCCAAAACTCATTTGAGTCTTTTAGATAGAATTCAAAATAGGAATTAAAGAATGATAGGCGTTAGAACTATAATAAGGACATTTATATCTCTCGAACACCGTCTTTATTTTATCACTATTTTTATAAGCAATGTTCTAGCGAAATAGTCAGTTGCATTCCTCTCCTTAAACTATGCAACCGTAATGCTCGTGCTTCTAGGAATGATCATCAGTTTACCCTTGAGCCAAAGTTTGGACGTACTGTTAAGTACAGAGATTCTTTCTTTAGCCTAGCCGTACAACACGATTGTGGAATGCTTTGGCTGGCTCTATTTTTCCGTCCCATTTTCATATTCCGAATTTCAAAACTAATGCACATTGGTATCTCCTTTTAAATCCTTCCCTACTTTTCTAACGCTCGCACTGTGCTTGATCATTTTAAGGGTAGTCGAAACCCCTTTAGCGCGCACACCATTATAAAAAAAAAGTGTCGTACTTAAAATGTTAAGCCATTTTTTTTTTATGAACCACGTTTCGTCAGGCTTACACTTCATGTCATGGCCACGGGTCAAACGGTGCAATATAATCAAAAATAATTTTAATTAAAAACAAGCAATAGTGCGGTGAGTCCGTGGAAAAAAAACAACGATGAATTAGGTCAAATATAAAACAGTTAGGTATATGTTGGTATGTACCTACCTATTATATTATGTAATCGAATATGCATGCATATATGTAGGTATGTTGATCGCCTCTAAGCAAAGCTAAATTAGCTGAGCAAAAGGCAATTAATGGGTAATTTAACGTTAATTGGTCGTTAATTGGTTGTGACAATATCAATTTTATCATTCAATGTTCCATCATCATATTCATTTTTGGAAAGAATCTTATGACTTCACTTACTTGTGCAATTACCTATATATATGTAATGGTGTTTATATTTAAAATGAAAAATTGCTTGTTGCCACCGTACTTTGAAGGCAGTCTTACAACAGTAGAAGAATATATAAGCCATATAACCTAAGAAACAATCAAGACCTCAGACCGATGCGAAGCAACAGAAGTAACACTATGAACTCATTGATGTATTCTGGTTTAAATTTTTTCAATAGCTTGCCAAGTGATTTGGAACTAGAAAAAAATCTAATGTCCTTCAAACGCAATCTAAAATTATTTTTAAAATCTGAAATCAGTGTAATCTAAACATGATGTTACATCCTAAAGCTTTTAGTATATCTTTCATGAATGCTTTTGCACTTAAAATCCGTTATATAAAATTAAAATGCTAACAGTCTAGAAATTTTCTAAATATAATACCAAAAATTGAAAAATGATTTTGAAAAAGTTCATTGAACTAATAAATAAATATTATTATTATTATTATAGATATTTGTCTCATCCTCGAAGAAGAAAGAGATGAGAAAATTTTCCAAACATCAAGGCTCGTCATCGTCATATTTCTTTAACTTATAATCCTAACGCTTTCTAATTCTTTTCGGTCATATAATATGTATTTGTTGTAGGTACCTACTCGTTAACTCAGAAAAAAAAACAAGTTATACAAAGAATCCTATAAACATAATCATACACATATGTTTGTTGTTGCTTAGATATTTTTAACACGATAAGGAATTTTTTTTTTTTTATTAATCAAAAATACCCATACCTATGTATGTAGATATTTTTGTATCTTAACAATGTACCTTCCTCGGTGACGAAACAGGCAACACACAAAAAAATTGAAAAAGAAAATAAGTATAAGATAATAAAAATAAACATAAAAAAATACAAAACTCCTGTGGGATGCATCACAGTTCAGTATAGGCAGGTATTCCACAATGAAGAACAACATACCCATTGAAAAAATAAACAGACAAGTTAAAAGTGGTTAACGCAAACCTTGAAGAAGCAGCAGACAGATATAGGTACCTGCGTAGAACAAAGAAAAATACGAAGAAAAAGATCGAAAGTAAAAGACTGTGAAAGAGAGCCTAGAGCAGAAGAGGAAGAGCTAATATAAAAACCAAACTTAACCTAACCCTACCTGAATTCTTTGTGAAGGATACCTATATCTAATGTTTGCAACCATTTGTACTTATACATATTCCCCATTTTTTTCATTATTATTTTTAGTTTTTGTTATTGAAATAATGTAGGTAGGTAAGGTATGCGTAAATTGCATTTGAATTTGTACCTACGAGAGTGAATATGTTCTTAACCCTGTCGTTATATCCAGCACAAGACCAACCAACCCATGCCAGCAGCAGCTTCTAACCATAGTTATCAATTGGGTAAAAACTAAAAACTTTAAAAAAAAATGGAATACCTAGTAATTTTGGAGTTAATAATAGCCGTGTTATATTATCGTCAATAAACCATATGGTTCACCCCGTGAAAATGAAACGATCTAGGTTATGTACTTACATGTAAACTCTGTTTGCCGAATTTAATACTAATATTTGCAAACCCAGATAGAAACCCCGATAGAAACCTGGATCTCGTGTTGCTTTTGTAATACGTGTTAAAACATAATCCAGACCCAGACCCGTAGATAATAAAACGTAGCTAATGTTTAAAAAAAAATATTTTGTTTGAAAATTCTCAATATGTAGTACAACCTTACCTAGATAAGGGCTACCAGATCCAAAATTTAAAACCCTTATGCCAGACCTACATGAATGGCAAAGTTGACAGTATTTCTGCCAAAAGAATGGCAAAATAGTGGAAGAAATATTTTTTGAATGACATTCATTTCAATAAATGGCAGATTTCAATGTTGGTATTATTTTGTTAATATTTATTGGCAAGGATAGAATTTTTGTAATTACACGACTGCCATAAACGAACTAAAATAACGGGATTTTTTGAAATTATCAAGAAAAAAAAACAAAATCTTAACACACAAGACTATAAACTAATACGGAATCAAGAACTAAAACTATTGCTCTAGGAGCATTCTTGATTTTAGAAGATCTTAAAGCTTAACTACACTTGTACAAAAGTGAAAAAAATGTTTGCGATTTTTCCAATATACGGCTCAAACATCTCATTTCAGATTTTACAAAAGTGTTCCACTTTTGCACATAAGTGAAAGTTAAAAGTCGTCTAGTCTAACTTTTACTTTTGTACAATTTGAAATATAGATAAGATTGAGCAGTATGTTGGAACAAGACAAAAGATTTTTTTTTCACTTTTGTACAAAATGTGTTGAATGTAGTTAAGGTTTAATAAAATTCGACGTTTGAAATGGCAATTTGCCAATAAAAAATGAGCAAGTTTATTTTTTTTTTCTAGAATGGTATAATATGGAAAATGGCGTCAGTTCATTGTTTACACATAGCCGTTAAATGGAAGCATTTTATGCCAAATTCTCTGTACCATTTTTTTTGGCATAAATATTGCCAGTATTTAGAGCGTTTACACGATAAAAAGAAAAATGGCTATAATTTGACATATAAAATGGCATTTTGCCATTCGTATAAATACGTCATTACGAAATTTGTTTTTTTTTTTTCTTTTTCATAATTAAAAAAAAATAACTATAAAAAAATCAGATACGGATCTAATCGAACAGGCCGCCATATACATTTATATAGACAAAGATACTGAATTCATAAAGATACTTTTCTTTACAAACAAACTGAAGCCGTTCTGCCATGTTTTCATAGGCTAAAAAGAAGATTCTTCCCAAGAAAGTACATTATATGAAGAGTACTATAAGTTTATTTAATTTTTTTTATTTTATTCTGTAAGGCAAAAGTTTCTTGACGTCAATAAAATAAAAACGTATATATTGTTATGTATTTAATCATTATAATGTATATCAGTTGTCAAACTCCTTTTTTCTCAATTATGTATAAAATAGTTAAATTAGGTATAGCTGGATAGGAACTTACACATAACGATGACATTGCACAAAAACCTTATGTTACACCACGTTATTTTCTATAAATTTGGCAATTTCAATTAATTCAATAAATGAATAATTTGACATAAAGAATGCCTCACTTTTAACCCATCGAATGAGTGAAAGGGACAAATAGATATGTATTATTTCTGTACTTTAAAATTCCCCATTTTCGCGCTTGCACATTGAGTGAGTGGGAGAGAAACATTTTTGTGCCAGAATGGTTGTCACATATTCCTACATGGTACACTATCACGGCTCAGCTGATTAAGTCTGGGAAAGCTTTTGTTATACCCCGCATAAATATTACTCCATCTGACCCAACTATATATGCCTTTCCACAGGAATAGAACGCAGTTCCAACTGAAAGTTGCTTTGTTATTGTTTAAAAATAGGCTTTGTAAAACTACATAATTATGAAGTAATAAAGAATTTATTTAATTTTGTTCAAACATTCTATTTAAGTTTTGTTTAATTTGCAAAACCTTATTGAACGTTCGGAATTTTCGCACGTGTCTTCTGCTAAAAATATAAAAAAAATCACAGAACTCTCCATACCTATATGTATTTGTATGGAAGTAATCTGATTGTTTGCCTTCTCCAATATGGCGGCGTGACTTCATCTTTTGACGCAATGTAGGGTATCTAGATAGTACACAAAAACCTATGATCAAATGAAAATACCACATTAGCCACATTCAAAAATTGAACCATAACTATCTGGATAGGTTGGTGTTGTTGCGATCCCGTTTAAGACCACAGTTGATGACAAAATAGCTAGTGTAAAAAAAATAATCTCAAGCTATCCGAAAAACTTTGGTATCCATGAGAAATAATTTTTGTTGTTTGAAGCATTTGAATGCCCCCATTTTTCACAACTCTGTCTCTTTCTAAAAAAGTGATAACTAAAAGAAGAAAAATGAATGTGTTTACGGTGTTTGTAAGCCCCATTCTGACGCATTCAGAAAGATTTTTGAAACGTTTTTCTATTTTTTTAATTAGTTAAATTGATTATGTTTTGTGTGATTATCATAGAAAAGCCTGATAAAGCACGAAGCCTGGCGAAAGCCTGATGATGTTAAAATCCTGAAGAATGGTAAACCTATGTACCAAAAATTATGTTAGCAAAGCCTTTAGTCTTTATGATATTCAAAAATCTGTTAATTACCAAATTGAACTACAATTATTTTTAAATTCATAGGTACCTTACCTACCTTAATTATGAAGGTATGTGTGTACAAACTTCTTTTTAACTTGGGTCATTTCATAATTTCTGAAATTCCCTTCTTTGAATTGATATTTGTTTTTGTGTTGGAATTTTGTATTTCTTTTTTCCAATAAGTGGCAATCCTATCCTGCCTCGCTCGAATATACTTACAGCTAGGTCGTTAACAGAACAAAAACGTAAGGTAGATACAATAAGTCATAATAACAAAGAAGAAACAAAACTAAAAGATCTAAATTTATTGATTTTTTTGAAATCACATTTTTTGGTTTTATTTATATGTTGGTATTTTACTTATATATTCTATAATGCACAGGAAGATTTGGATTTTTATATTGGTGTTGTGAATTGTAAACTTTTATTATTGGAAATATGTTTACGAGGACATGACTCAGCTGACGCGACGCGATGGCGCTGTGGCGCCGTATGACTTAGTTTTCGTTGTTAAAATCAAGACTTTCGAACGAATATGGATATTTCTGGTACGTATGTGTATGCCTCCCCTGTTTCTTACCCTAGGCCCCAACTTAAAAGAAATGATTGCAAGAAATGTTTCATGTACTGAATATTTCTAGTTGCGGCCTTTTTTTCAGAAATAATTTCTGTATTTATTTCTTGTGTCCTCAGAAGAAATAAATGGAGAAATAAAATTTGACGTTTCTTGACATTCCAAATTAATCGTGCACACATTTCTCACAAGGCATTGAATCTTGACCATAGTATGCTTATTTTTATGTTACTCGTATATTCTAAAATTTCATTAAAAAAACAGATTGTCTAAAGCGTTTAGTGCTCCTTGGAGAAGAATAAAATTTCACGCATATTTTTGCACACGTGCTGATGTAGGAGAGCTGAAACAAGACTTTCTCGGAAAAAGAAATTAAATAAATGTCGCCGGCCGGCGCGCGGCGACACCCACACTGGCTCGTATATTATAACATTTTCGTAGAACACTTTAATAGTAGTTGTCTGGTTAAACAGGGGTATCCAATTTGAATAAATAGGTACAAGTAAGTGGTACAAACAAATAAAATGCAATAAGTAAACGCTGGAAAAAAAGTACATACCTACATATTTATATTTAAGAGAAAGGTTCAATAGGTACTTATTGCAAGTAAATATGCACCTACATACATTGGTACCCTATTAAATGCAACTAAATATATCTATTTTTTTATTTCAACTTTTAACATCTGATTGATCACCATCCCCCGCAAAAAATCGCGCTTTTTTTAAATTTTGATTTGTTCCGCTTTTTAGAATATACATATTTTTCTAGAAGGGTGTACCGAGTTTGTTTGAATTATTTATGTAGATATTAAGACACTTTTAGAAAGTAAGACCTTGAACACAGATGAGAAATATCAAGATTTGTAAATTTGACATTCGTTCCATGAATAGATGTGAATTCGAACAAAAAAAATATCTTAGTGCTGTGTTAAGAAATTCAAATTTTGATGGCTCAGACATAATTTAATAAAAAGATATATGGTATTGTTACCAAGAGGTCAATTCCCGATCTGTGAAGTTTTGAAGTAAAAAAAATATCATTTCAGTTTTCACAGAGATTATCATTTTCCAACTTCACGCATACGCTTAATGCGCTTTTCTTACAATAAGTGATAAAGTTTTTACAAAAAGTACTAAGGCCGTGTGTCAATTAGTTAGTTTAAATTTGATCCTTGTTAAATTTGATCCTTTTTTATGGGGGTGAATAAAATTGAAGGGTTTCGCTGTGTCAATTGCATTATGGGATTTTTTTAAACATAAGTTTCCTATATACAGTTTTTGCGTTAGCAAGAAGAAAAATAAAATGCACGAATGGATCGTACGAACTTGCTCTTGTAACTAACAACTTTAGTGTAGCTAACTACTGACGCTGTTAGTAGGTATAATTTGTCTAGTTATCCTTTGCAGGATTAAAGTCGATGTAGGTAAGATAACACTGATTGTTAATATAATAAATTGTGGAATACATATGATTCAATGAATGGTTACATAGGTACCTACCTACAAATGTATATTTAAAGGAATTTGAATTATGAAAATTAGGAGGGTATTATGTACCTACCTATATATAGAGAACATACGTATGTATAAATAAAAGTGAATGCTGTATAGGTGGGTAAAAATCGTTTTTTTTTTTTTAACTTATAAAAACTGCCAAAACCATCACTTTAATCGGTTTCTCGAAAAAACCAATAAAATCATTAGATGCCACCGATCAATGAAAATTTTATAAAGAAAGTATCTTGAAAATTGTAGGACGGATTTTGATGAAATCCGGTTTTTTATTTTTAGTTTTTTGAAATTTTTGCATGCAGTTTTTTAGAGTTTATTAATATACACGCGACCATAAAATTTAAAATTATTTTTTTTGATTAGTTTTAAAAATATTGATTTTTCAAAATAAAAAATTCAAAAATTAATTTTAATTATAAATAAAAAGTTATTTAAAATTTTAATATGCACAATTAGTTTGTCTACCTAGGTACTCTCAGATATAAAATTTGACAGAAATCCAATGTACAGTTACCGAGAAAGCCAAAAATGTAAAAAAAACGTTATATGAAAAGTACCGTTAATAGACTTTTCCCGTAAACTTGGTTCATATCAAATGATAGCTATTACCAACAAAAAAAATTCTCAAAAATTTTTATCAAAATCTTTGGAGCCGTTTTCGAGAAAAATAAGATCTTCCTTCAAGGTCATATGGCAGGTACCGTTATTTTTAGGCTTAAAACTAAAATTTCAATTTCCCCTCTGAGGAATGCCAAAATAATCACATATATCAAATTTGAAGATAATCGCTTAAGCCGTTTAGGCTGCAGCTCGTTATACATACAGACTGACAGACAGACATTTTTCGTCGATCACTTTTTTAGGCTTCTCTTTGATCGTAAGAATTTTTTTTTTACGAATGCATAACTTGCCTTATAGTACCTATAATCGAAAGTAAAAAGCTAACATCTAAGAAGAGGTAATCTTATTTTATGTTTTTCGAGGTTTGCTATATGGTTTGCTTATCTTCTTTGATATTTTAATTTTTATTTTATTTCGTTTTACTGCAACACAAGTTTAATACAAATGTCAAAATTTATGCACTGGTTAAAATTTTAATGAGCTCCTGAGTAGGTTTATTTTTTGAATCACCTCAATATTGTCAAAATTTAGCCATGGGATCAAATAACGCACTTTTAACGCAATTGACACACGGCCTAAGTGATAAATTCTGTCATTTCTGATCAGTTTTTCTTATTGGGAAAGGTAATAAATATTTCATTTCAGGTTCTTAATTTGCTTAAGAATAATGTACGGAATAATAATTCGTTGAATTATTAATAATAGACGATATATTCAATCGTGTCTCCGTTTTGAGTAAGATTTATTATTTTTTCCTAGGAATAATGTCAGGATATTGCGGCGTTCCCTTCGAATGGGCAGAATCCATTCGAAGTTACAACAGAGGAGCACTTTATTGAACTTTACAAAATTCCCGAAACATTCATGCATAGATTTCAGAGATGAATTGAAACCAATCTTAAAAAAACTCAACATATAAGTGCGCTTCCATGCCATGTGAAGGTGTTAAGTGCTCTGCGATTTTTTATCACGGGTAGTTTCCAATGTTGGACAAAATTCTTTGTCGTCTTGTCTCAGACATCAGTGAGTCGGTGTGTTACATTTCTACTGCGTTAAATAGAATAGCACATATACATACATATATACGAGGAATAAATTTCCAGCGATAAAAGCGATACTCTATCAACAATTTGATAAAATATAAATGATAGAACAACAATGTACTATTTTTTATTTCCGTAAGTAATTTGTCCAAAGTTTTTTCTTGCGATTATAGGTACTATAAGGCAAGTTATGTATTCGTAAATTTTTTTTTCTAACAGTGAAAACATGACATTACTATCCCAATTCCGTCTGTCTGTCTGTCTGTCCGCGAGTCTGCAGCCTCAACGGTTGTATTGATTTGCTTCAAACTTGGTATATATTGTTTGTTCGGTAATATGCCCACACTTTTTTTTCATTTTTTGTTAGGACGACAAATAACAGTAGCTCCCATACATTTTTTTCTGGCCAAAAATAAAAAAAACTTATTTTTCTCGAAAACGGCTCCAACGATTTTTATAAAAAAAAATCAATTGATTAATGAAACAACAGTGAATATTTTAGTAATTTTTGTTTTTGACAAAAATTGTTACTTTTGGTACCTCTAGTAGTACCATTTTTTTTGGTTTTCGATTTTCTGGAAAAAGGTTAATTTAATTTTTTTTTGAAATTTTTTGCGCAGAAGCTCCTGAAAAGTTTAAACACTATTTTAAGCCAACATTTTTCAAATTGTTTTTCATAAATTAAAAAAAAACTTTTTTTTGTTGAAAACTCAAAATTTCGAAAACGACGTAATGGATTTTTCCGAAACTTCGTATTTGGTAGTCTTGAAGAATTAAAAAAACGATCTTCCTAACATAAAAAACAACGGTACCTCCCATACAAATGTTAAAAAAAAAACGTTAAGAAAAAAATGTATTTCTCGAAAACGGCTCCAAGAATGTTTTTAAAAAAATTTGTGTGTTCTTAAATTAGTACAGCCCTCTTTTAATTATAAAAATATTTTTATTGCGTACTTATTGATGGTACTTCCCATTGAAGCACTTTTCATATTTTCCACATTCTCAATATTGGATGAACCGATTAAAACATTTTTTTTTTTATACAAATGCTCCCTAAAGTTGTTAATAAAACTGCATATCAAAATGTTCAAAAAAAAGATTTTCTATTTTAAAAAAATAAATTTTTCAAAAACCAGTCACAGAATTTTTTTGAAATTTGAATTTTATATGAACATATATTAATAATATCTTCAAAATGGCGTTTCAAATTTTTTTTCTAAAAATATTTTCAAAATTTTATACATACAAAATTAATTAATTAAAAAACCGCTCCAACGATTTTTGATTTTTTTTGATATATTCTTATTTATCCATGAATTCAAACTGCATCTTTGTTTTCCCTCAAACTATAACGACTAAGCAATATAAAAACATTTAATTATGTGTATTATCCATTTATTTCTACCTTATTATTATTCCCTTTTTACGAATTTTTGCCTACATCACTGATTACTAAATACAATGTATGCCCTCATATATTTATATACACATACATATATGTGTCTAAGAATCACATGAATCGTATGTATGCATAGTGCACCTAAATTATAAAGTTATATGCATATAGCCAGAGACATCCCTCATTTTCATTATGTACATGTTTACATACTTAGGCTCCATCTATATATCTATGTATATACATTTTACCTTCCTAACTATGTAAAATCCATTAGATTTAAACATACATTTGTAGGTAGGTACGTATGTAACTATTCCTTGTATCATCCATTCGACAATTCATTATACTAACAATCAAGGTTATATTACCTACATATGCTTTACACCTGCATAGGATAACTACACCTATCTAATTAAACCTCAATGGTAAGCTACATAAAAGTTGTTAGCTACAAGAGCAAGTTCGTACGATCCAGTCGTGCATTTTATTTGATACCGGCACCGTACTTGCAAAAATACGTCCCGCATAAACATATCTTGAACCCATTCACTTGGCCATTCTACTATACAGCTCTATTAAATTTTCTTTGATCGTCTCAATAATTTTAAAAGATCAAACAATCACCTTCCAGGGATGGACTTTATTTACATAAGGCATGATCGTTGTTTATTGTGCAGTTTTCAAAAAAGTATTTCATCTCTGACATTGTACTCATTAAAGCTCTTGCGCAAGCTATACAGACAGACATTATTACAACACAGAAAGCCATAGAAATAAAGAACAATATTGTTGGTACACATTTTTTTTTCGAGAGTGTGTCGTGTCGTGCTTGTGTGGTGTTTTCGGTTTGACAGCTCCGCAAAAAAGTTTTAATTCAATAAATAAAATGTAAAAACACAACAACGTCTTTTGATTAAACCAAACCGAAATACAAATATAAAACAATTTTTTTTTGTGTGTACAAATATAATATGATTAATTTTATTTTCTAACTCAAAATGTTTTTTCTTTTTTTCTTTTTTTTTTTAATTTATAGGTAAAGTGGAACCGCATGCGTCGAGCTTTAACATGGGATATCTAGTTTCTCCATATTCGTACACAAATGGTGGAGCAGGAGGATTACCTGTATCAATGGTGAGTCCAAATTGCTTAATATTTTATAAAAGGGAATTTTTAGAATGTTGTGCAATGCGAACATAATTTAACAATTTTTTTCAATTATTATATTATATATATGAGCTTTTTTTTTTTTAATAAAAAAGTGATTTTCCATTATTAAGTAGGTAAGTAATTCATTTAGGTATTTATATTTAGTTTAATTTATACAATGGGGGTTATAGTGAATAAAAATTTTCCAAGAAATTATTCTCCAATTCGAATCCTGGCATCATAATTGATGCTCAAAGTTTCCGTCGGAATTTATTGGTATTGGGAATAAGCTTTCCCATGGAATTTTGCTGTCATTTCATACGATTTTTTGTTCGAGGGAAATTTATTCCGTGGGAGATTCACGATCGCAGGAAAAATTTCGTGCCGTTGTTTATTGTTTTGATAGCGAATTATATAAAAAAGGAAAAAGTAAGGATTCAGGAGTATATTGTTATTAATAATAATCTAAACTTATAGAGCTCTTTAGGAAACTTGCTATTTCGTTTTCCATTCGTATTCGCTTACCCCCAATTTCACAGTGCAAGTTTAAACTCCACTTTTGGTTTAAACTTCAGATCAACAATTTATTCGGTTTCACAGTGTCTTTTAAGTTAACCGAGATGATTCTGCCGTTTAAGGTTCAGTTCAGCGTTTGCGACCACTTTCACTACTGTGACATTTCAATTTGACAATTGTCTTTCAAAGAATAGTGCTTGTGAAGACGGAGAAGTATTTACAACGTCGCAATATATTTTTTTTTCAGAAAATATTAAGAAAAAAAAAAACTGTATTAAAATGTTAACGAGTTATGAAAGTGATTTTGAAGATATAAGTGACGAGGAAAACATTGTATTAATTGCGCGTTATGAGAAGAGAAAAATGGATTCAATGGGTGACAGATCACTTTTTTACTTGCGATATGTAGGTATATGGCAAGTTATGGATTCGTAAAAAAAATCGAACTCGAGATTTTGATCGAACTTGACATTACGATGCAAAGAAGACGGAAAAAGTGGGTCCCGCAGTTCTGTCTGTATGTGTGCCCTCGAGTCTACAGCCTAAACGGTCGGAGAATTTGCGTCAAACTTGGTACATATTGTTTTTTCGTAAATATCTCCACACGTTTTTTCTTTAAATTTTTTTAAGACGAAAAATAACGGTGGCATACGTTTTTTTTGGCCTAAAAGGTAAATCTTATTTTTCTCAAAAACGGCTCCAACTATATTTACATATAAAATAAATGAATGACTGACGCTGTTAGTAGGTATAGGTAGTCTAGTTATCCTACGCAGGAATGCAGGTCTAAAGCCGATCTAGGTTACAATACCTTGATTCCTAATAGAATGACTTGTGGAATACATGTATATTTAAACGGATTTGAATTATGTGTGTAAATTAGGAGGGTAATATGGACCTACCTACATATAGTGAACCTAGGTATGTAAATATGTACATACATATGTATATAAATGAAAGTTAATGGTGTATAGGTTGGTAAAAATCGTTTTTTCAACTTATAAAAACTGCTAAAACCATTACTTTAATCAGTTTCTCGAAAAAACGAAGAACGCCATTAGGTGCCACGGATCAATGAAAATTTTATAACAAAATATCTCGAAAATTGTAGGACGGATTTTGATGAATTAGAGTTTTTTATTTTTAGTTTTTTGAAAACAATTGTTTTTTGAAATGTTGGTATGCAGTTTCTTAGAGTTTATTAATATAAATACATGTGATTAAGAAATTTAAAATTATTTTTTTTGGAGTAGTTTTAGAAATATTGATTTTTGAAAAAAAAAGTTTAAAAAATTAATTTTTATTAGAAATAAACAGTTATTGAAAATTTTGATATGCAGAATTAATTTGCCTACTTAGATCTTCCCATATGTAAAATTTGAAAGAAATCCAATGTACCGTTACAGAGAAAGCCAAACATTAAAAAAAAAAAGTTATTTGAAAGGTACCGTTATTAAACTTTTCCCGTAAACTTGGTTAAGATTATATGATAGCTATTCCCAACAAAAAAATTCTCAAAATTTTGTATCAAAATCGTTGGAGCCGCTTTCGAGAAAAATAAGATTTTCCTAAACGGTTATATGGCAGGTACCATTATTTTTAGGCCTAAAAATAAAATTTAAATTTCCCCTCTGAGGAATGCCAAAAGAATCACAGATACCAAATTTGAAGGCTCAAGCCGTTTAGGCTCTAGCTCGTTATACATACAGACGGACAGACTGACGGACAGACATTTTTTGTCAATCCCTTTTTTAGACTTCTCTATGATCGTAATGTCATGTTTGATTGTTAGAATTTTTTTTTACGAATGCTTAAGTATAGTATAATCGCAAGTAAAAAATCAGTGAAGGAAAAGGTACGTTTAAGTAATTTTTTTCTTTTTTAGAAAAAATGTTTTTTTTTTAAACTGTGCGCGCACTAAAGGGATTTTGACTGCTCTTAATATGATCAAGCACAGTGCGAGTGTTAGGAAAATAGGGAAGGTTAAAATGTAGATACCGATGTACATTAGTTTTGTAGTTTAGAATGTCTCACTGAATTTTCTATAAATTTGAATTTTATATGTTTATTAAAAATTACTTCAAAATGGCGTTTACATTTTTTTCTAAATCTTATAACTTACATACAAAATAACATACCTATGTTCCATCCATGTACATATTACTCTCCTAACTTAAATAATTAAAATCCATAATCTAGATGACAATTCGTTGTACCGAGAACCAAGGTAATCTTACCTACATCAGATTTTAACCTGCATAGGATAACTAGACTACGTACCTACTAAGAGCGTCAGTGGTTAGCTACATTAAAGTAAGCTACAAGAGAAAGTTTGTACGATGCAGTCGTGCATTTTCGTCCATTTCTTGTTTCTTCGTTAAAAAAACAACTCAGGACTGTTTTTTAAATTCTTTTTATTTGTACAACGAATTTATTTTGATATTAAATATCTTATCTAAATCTTCTTATTTAAATAAGAAAAAAAATTATTTCGTTTGAAATGGCCAGGCATTCCTTAAAAAGAGAAAATTTATATGGAAAAAGAAACTCAGATCCCTATGAATCCCTGGAATATAAAAAAAAACAACGTAAATTGCTTTTATACAATTTTTTATTATTATTTTTGCCGCTGTGTTTATTGTTATCCCTCGTAATCTTTTCAAACCTTATCTTTTAAGCATTTGATCCTTATTCCCTTAATGCTGCGTTCTTTTATCTGGTGCCCGAACCCACTTAAAGGTAAATACAAGTAAAAAAGAGAAAAGTAAAATTGATAGAAATAAGAAAAAGAACATACATACTGAATGAAAAAAAAATGTGAAGTAGAAAAAAACTTTTTTTTTCTTCTTTGGCTGAGATTTTTCTTTTTTTTAGGTGTACTACTTTATTTGGATTTTCTAGAGGGAATAAAAGTAAAGTACAAAGGGAAAACCTTGAAGGATTTTGTGTGTTTATATAACACGCACTGTGTATGGATTTAAGGTTCATCTACTTTTCTGGCAAATACAAAAATATACACATTCAGCCGATAACAAATGAATGGAACACTAACTTAAGAATTAAGATTAATTTTAATATTTTTATTTTTTGAAATCTTGTGGAAAACAGCCATAGTGTTCATTCATATTATGAAGAAAGGTGTGAATCTTGAGTCCTACTATAATTGGGACCAATCGGGAATCTAGGGGCGTTGATAGTCATAGCAAAAGCAACTTTCAGTGGGAACTGCCTTCTAATAATGTGGAATGGCATATAGTTGGTTCAGATGGAATAAGATTTATGCGGTGTACAGAACAAAAGTTTTCCCAGAATCAATCAGCTGAGCTGATTGATTCTCATGTAGGCATGTGACAACCATGGTTAGGTTATAGGTTAAGTTGAAAAGCTGCGTTGCAGCTGGCACACTTACACCAGAATTGGTCCCTTGTGATACCACATAAATCCAGAGATAATCTGCCTATTCGTTGATCTATTTGGGGCTCCTAATGAAGCGATATAGACTGCAGATGTTTATTTTGTGTAGATCGCTGATATCATCGAGGAAAAATTCTCCAAGATGGAGCCTACGTCTCTGATATAGGTCAGGGCCAGTACACAGGAGATGAGGAATTAATTCCACCTCTTCGTCCGTCCATGCAGCTTGAATAAACGTCAAGCCTCGCTGCTTACAGAGCTGATGTGCAATCTGCTTACACGCGATGAATTAAAAAGCAAACGCAATAGCAATAGCAGAAAGCAGGTAGCAGATGGAGAGACAAATTTTCTTTGTTGGGCATTTCATAGCATACCTTTTTAGTTAATGAAGAATGTCGAAGGCAACTGATACTGGTAGAAACAACAACAACAAATGATATTTGGAAACGCCATAACAAAATGAGAGTTCTCCTTGCGATAAAGCAAGCGATGAGCAGTATGCGATGGAAGCATGCTTTCCATCGCATGCTATGAAAATAAAGCTGCAATTTCGGGCTCTAGATTCATCGCTAATGGAGACCGCATGTTAAAGATATCAAACACTTGGAGCGTTTCCATCTTAAGTTTGGCCTTTCTAAAGCATCTTTTTCCACCATTAACTTACATGTAGCGATGGTAAAGTCGTTCCACTTTTGGCAAGTTCATCAGCCTTACAGTTACCTGGAATATTCCTGTGTCCCGGTACCCAACATATAGATAAATATTGAAGTGCTGCGTCATCTCCATAACAGATGAATTGTAGTTGAAAGCAGTTATGGAGTTTGTAGAGGATGATTCCAGAGATTTAATAGCCTTCTGACTATCTGAGAAGGTACGGATATCAGTAGTTTTCTTTGAGCCAGGACAGGATTCCTCAAATTGCCATAATTACCGTTTGGAATACGTTACAATGATTAGGAAGATGGAAAGAGGGAATTAATTTTAGTCTGTTTGAGTACACACCCCCACCAACCCCAACATCAGTTTTTGATCCAACAGTATAAAAATGGATAGCATCATCTTCCAAGAAGCTTAAGTTCTCCCAGACAGATTTTGGAGGAATGGTGACTTGGAAGTTTTTGCCGAATTCTAGTTTAGGGATGGTGCAATCAATGTGACTTGCGAGTGATCCGACCGAGTTCAGACTAATAGAATGTCATTGATCCATTGTAAAGAAGCTTTTAGTCGGGCGGTTGTATTCGCTGTTGTCTGTTTGGTGAACAAATCGAACGGTAGTAGATGGAGTAGAACGTCTAGTGCTCCGCTTTTACACATAGAAGCTGTTCGTTGGATTTTGCAGCGTTTTCAGAGCGGTCCACCATACTGTTACGCCATAATTAAGAATCGAACTGATTACCGAAGTACAGAGCCAGTGTGGAATACTGGTTTGATAGGTGCCATTTATTCCCTATAGCTGTTTTGCATGAGAAGAGTGCCACTGTGTTTTTTTTAAATCTCTCTCTATTTTGGGTTTCCAACTTAATTATTTATCTAAAAAAAGACCCAAGTATATTTGCTTCACCTGAGAAAGCTAGCGGAGTACCTACTTGAGGAATTTTGTATTTTCTTGAAAGTAGGACAAGCGCTTCAAGGAGTGCACATAAATTCACCCATCAGGCCAATTTCGGACGTACTGTTATGTACGGATATTCTTTCTTTAGCCGTAAAACAGGAATGTGGAATGCTTTAAAGTGGTTTTATTTTTCCCCTGTCATAGTGCATCGGTATCTCCTTTTAAATCCCTTTTTATTTTCTTAATGCTCGAACTGTGCTAGTACGGGTAGCCAAAAATCCTTTAATGCCCGCACAATATAAACAAAAGTATTTAGAACTGCTTTCAATGGAATCGCAAATTAATAATTACGTTCATAAATTTTACTCATTAAAATTTCTGTTCTTAAACTTTTAAACCAAAAATTACGTTGTATAGGTTTTATTTCACTAGTGGTTAGTCGATTTTTGAAATTTGACTTTCTTATCTAGCTTAAATTTACTTTTTCCTTGCCTTTTTCCTGAAAATCTGTTAAGCATTTTTAAAATTACACATGTCGAGTGGCCATTTCAATTATGAATATCATGTTAGTTTTAAACTAAAAATAAAAAATAAAAATTAAATAACAAACTAAAAAGGAAATTTTAATTTGCATATTGTTTATTTAATTTTTAATTAAGATAAACTTTTTATTTATTTTAATTTTAAAAAATTTGCGACGCGTTTTAGAGTGTAAACTTCATCTTCGGGCGTACTACTTTGTTTTATTGCTGGTGTTGTCAAATGTTAAGCTTAATTTGTATCATGCTATGTTTCTATGTTTCCGTTGTTGTTATTGTTATTTATTTGGCTGATGCTTTTGTGCCGTCTTCTTTTATCTATTGTTTTGTTGTTGTTTTATTGCTGTTTCATATAAGATGTTCGTCTGAACTGCCAAATTATCATTAAGCAATTTGTCTTCTTCTATTTTCAATTAAATCGACGTTTTCGTGAATATACAAATTGACGGATTTTTTTTAGTTTGAAGAGCATTTCCCAGTTTGTTGATTTTGCTGATTAAGACAGAGTTTTTGGTAAAATGTGTCATCCGGACCCATTCAATGAAATTCTAGTACAAAATGTATATTGCCATTAAATTGAAATGAAAATTTATTGAGCTGATTGTTATGGATTTTGTTTCGAGAGTACCTTCAATTAAAAATAAGTATTTCAAAAAAAAAAGACAACAACCCCTTAAATTTAAAATTACAGGCACATGCCGCGTAAAGATCTAAAAAAATTGATAAAACTATGTAAAGGTATATAACCACTTCTGTGATGACAGATGAATAGAAAAAAAAATAGTTGCAGGTTCTGTATAGCGATAGCCGTGTATAGTATAAGTATATCCATATCCATTCATCTAAACATGATTTGGTTACAGTTCGAGATACAATATAATAATTTGTCGGTCTTGTCCTCTGTAACCCCTAGGGTAAGTGATGGTGCACCAATGTCATATATGGCATTATTATAAAAAGGGGCACTCGAGCCCATACTCGTCTCGTGTATAAAACCATGGGTAGTTTAGAGTTTTTTATAGTGTACGTTGGTGGTGCAATTTACTAAATTCACCAGGGAATCACATTATTCACGCAAGGGATTTTAAATGCAGCAAGTTCACCACTTGAAATTATTATACTACAACAATTATGTTCCGGTTGTGTTCTTCAATTGCCGGTATTCTCCTCATTCCCTCCCATGTGCGAGCGAGTGAGTGGAATCCCTGTAATTTATGTTTCACAAAAAAAAATAAAATGTTAGGATCGAGAATCGGACTCCAACCCCCTTGGTAGGTATTTATGTTTGTGTTGAAAATTTAAACGGGTGATAATTGAGGGGGTTTATACCGCTGCGTTGCGTTTCTATTATAATTATATGTGTTATTAAATTGCTGTTGTTGAAAGCAATATTCCTAATGGTAGGTACATCATCACTTTGTCTAACATTTTAAACACAGTGGCGCAAAATTTTAAACGATTTAGTAATATGTTCAATTATTTTTAGTATGATACTAGGTTAGAAAGAGGATTTTTCTAATTTCAAACGGGCTTAGTATCGTATTATCTTCTTGACATTTTACTAAAGTTAAAATCACCAAATGGCTACTTTAATTTTTTAGTGTCGTACTAAATCCATAATGTCATCTGAAAGTATATCAGCTTTGCACGCGGGGGACCCAGGTTCGAATCCAGCTGGTGTACATTTTTTTTTGTTGTGTAAATAATAAAGTTAAATGTTTAAAATATAAACATCGAATACTTATTTAGAACACACGTTGGGGTTCCATCAACGTATAAATAATTTACAAAACATAAACACAATAATTGGGTTCATCAAAATTTAAACCCTACAAATGCATAGCGATGCATTTTAATTTTGTATTTCGTGTAGAAAAAAAATTAAATCCTGACATTACGATGCAGCCCAAAAGGTGGTTTTTGCCACTCCGTTCCTTACGAACATACTTCCTACTTGCTTAAAATTTGGTACATACATATAATATAACATTTTTATATTATTTTTATATTATTAATTAGACCTAAATTTTATATTATTAATTAGACCTAAAGGAATTTCAACATAGCATTGAAATATTTTTTTGTATTAAGGCAAAACCGGTTATCGCCGGCTGTACTTCTTCAAAGTAAATAAAATAACTTCTTTTTTTTTTTTTAATGGGTGAAAAAAAAACGAGTGTAGCTTCGGCTGTGTGGCACGTAGCGCCGTCCTGTTGAAACCAAATATTGCCAATATCCTCCTCTTCAATTTTTGTGAATAAAAATTCGTTCAACATGGCCCGATAACGATCGCCATTGACTGTAACGGCCACTCCTTGCTCATTTTCGAATTATGCTTCTGGACCAAAATCCGCACCAAACAGTGACTCGGTTTGGGTGTATCGGCTTTTCAATGTATGCGTGCGGGTTTTCTGTGCCCCACATGCAACAAATTTGCTTGTTTACATACCCGCCAAGATCAAAATGAGCTTCATCTGAAAAGATGATTTTTTTTGGCAAAATCGGCATCTTCTCTAAGTCGATCGCAGGCCCACTTAGCGAGCGTTGTTCAAGCGTATACACAACCATATTCGTTCAGCGGAAGGATAAAACTAATTATCTGTCAAATCAGACATGAGCTAAGTGTTACCATTGACGAAATAAGCACTAGTTGAAAAAAAAACGTTAGATGGCGGACCCGTTACATGTACATAGGTAATATAGGACATGTTTTGCATTTGGAAAAAAATCTAACTAGAGATTTTAATCAAACTTGACATTACGATGATAGACAACACCAAAAAAGTGGGTCCCGCAATTACTTCTATGTGCCTGTTATCGGCTGAAGCTATTTTCTTTAAACTTGGTATTTAAGCGTTTAGGTGATTAACTCAAATAGAATTTTTAATCATTTTTTTCGATGTTGTTAAAAAAAATATGTGCGCACTATATGTACCTTTCTACATTTTGCTAAATTTTGTTTACATATTTTGGTATTAAAGGAGGTAGGTACCTGCCATACAACAATTATTTTAATTTTGAACTTTCTCATAAACTCCTTCAAATTATAAATAATAATGCATACTTTTTTTTGAAAATTCAATATTTAATTAATAATTTCGAAATTATATTTGTAAGCTTATAATATTAGATACATAAAATTGGCATTTATCATTTTTTTAGAAAAAAATTAAAGAAATTTTGTATATAAAAAAAAATTACTAAAGACGACTTTAAAATATATTAAGCCGTTTCTACTAGGAATCTTGTTCATACGGGTATATACGATGTGGTCGGACATAGGAGCAAGTACGTGCGATCCAGTCGAACGTTTTATTTTATTTGTTATGGTATTTATTGAATGAAAAGTCAAACACATAAAATAATTTTAAAATCAAAATTTAGGATCACACAGATGTGAAAAATTCAACTTTTTGTTATTTCTTACTGAAATTATATACATATATTCCATTTTAATTGGATTTCTTATTAGTTTTTTTATATGCATTTAATAGCAACTGTTGGGGATCGTTTTTTTTTTTGTAAAATCCTGTTGTGTTGGAGATAGATTTCCCAACAAAATTCTTTTAAAGATATAGATGTATCTATGTATGTATAACAATGGACTAGGGAAGATTTAGTACTTATTCCGTGAATTACGTACGAAATGCTATTAATAAAACGGAATTTCTACTATTTGACATTTGCAAACTTAGTCCATATACTTGATAAAAGGGTGTTTTGTTTTAGTGAACAAGAATCTCACACCAGATACTATGAGCTCATAGTTTCTATAAAGATTCTTCAACTACCCACGCAAAAAAAAACCAAAACAGCACAAAGTAAAAACCCATTCAAAACAGAATACGTATACCTACCTATATAATTTCTTTAGCTGTACAAAATGTCTAATCAATGGGTTTCTCTGTCGTTTTTTCCAGATTTAAATCTTTCTTCAAGGCAGCAAAATCAAAATTGCAATACTTTCGTTATGTTAAATGTAAATATGTGCGAACGTATGTACCTTAATATCTATGTATACCCTCTCCCCCATAAACATACAAAATGTGTGTTGCCTTGGCTTTCGTTTGTCATAAAATGTGAACATTGAACCCAATCTGATATAATGGTGGATGAAAGAAAAGCGTAAACTCTGGCTTATCGTGCCGTAAATTTACACACTCTGTTTGAACTAAATAGAATCCTTATAATATAGAATTATGGCAAAATGCAGATACATCTCGTTCCAATTTTTTAATTTTTGTTTTCTTTTTTCAAGACATCAAATGCTTCATTGTTTATAGTTCTTAAGTTTGGTTGTGTTGTTCATTTCGTTTTTATTTTTAGTATTCATATTGGTGATTTAGTATTTGTCACCATTGAGCCCTTAAATTAATACAAAGGCTTGACTTGATTAATAACTTTACTACCTAATTGGTGATGGGTCTTTACAAAATTAAAAAAAAACGTACACTTATAAATAAAAAGCAATAAATTATCCGAATGACGTTCTCTTGTTCCCTGTACCTAATCTTTAAGAGGACAATGAAAACACTGCGCGAAAATATTTATAGAAAATTTCACTAATTGTAAAAAAATGCACGACTTGCTCTTATGTTCGACCGTAAGCATAATATTCTTAGTAGAAACGGCTTAATATATTTTAAAGTCGTTCTTAGTATTTTTTTTATATACAAAATTTCTTTATTTTCCTTCTAAAAAAATTTGGTATGTCAACTTTCTGTATTTAATAATATAAACTTAAATATAATTTCAAAAAAAATCGTCATACGATCCAAAAAAAAAATATTTTTCGAAAATCTTGGTATCTTACTATTATTTATAATTTGAAAGAGCCCCTTTATAAAACATTTGATTGAAATCCATCAAGCCATTTATCAGAAAGTCCAAAATAACAAAAATTGTACCGTTAATAGCAAAATATGTAAACAAAATTTAAACCAAATAGTAATGGACAAATTTTTTTAATCAAAACCGTTAGAGTCGTCTTCGAGATTATTAGATTATTATGCTAGACAAAATTGTTATGCAGATACCATTAGTTTTGTGACAAAAAAATCGATTCAAAAATCTATTTGACATAATATCCTAAAACGCTTAAATACAAAGTTTTAAGAAAATCGCTGCAGCCGTTTAAAATTAAACGGGTGCTGAATTGTTTCATTTTTGTATACGTTCTGTTCCACCACTCTCATTTATATGACACGTGTAAATGCTAAGTTTGTAAGGAAATTACAATTAACGCATGTTGTTTTTCAGCTGTTTAAGTTCGACAAATGTAGTAAAAATTGTTTTGTAACACTAAGCCTGCTCTACTGAAATATTTGGTTAGTTATCTGATGTGCGCTTAAGCGCAAAACACGCATAACTGAATTTTTTTCAGATTTTTGTCGCTTCGCTTAAGCGAGTTTCACTGTAAATACATATTTATTTAATGAAAATAAATTTCATTTAAGGTGTAAAAATAAAATGATTTCAATGATTTCGTTTTAAAATTTGTATAATTTCACAAATTAAACAGGAAATGCATTTAAGCGGAGTGCATTTAAACGTGTATATATTTCTTATAATCTAGTGCTTGCTTAGTTTTCATGTTAATTAAACCGGGAACCCAAATCAGAGGTGCAACCCATTGAAAACTTGTTGTGATTTTTAAATTCTTATTTTACTGTACCATGACGTTGCACTTAAGTCACCGCAGTTTCGTATTTTTTTAAATTATAGGTAGCTTAAGGTTATATTTTTTTAAGAATTGTGTTTGAGTTTTGTAATTTTGAAAAGCCAATGTATATGTAAATGTCAAATTATTTGAGCATGCTTGAGTAATAATAAACAATAATTTAACAAATAAAAAAAAAATTAAGGAATTTAGTTTACGTCCAACTAAATTTATTATTCATTATAATCTTTTAATTGCTACTGTCGGTGAATAGCGGGGCCTCAAGTTCCAAAAAATATGTAAATATGTTCTAACTCAACAATTTTTTTTGTCAAATGCCATACGACCCAGTTATGTCTTTAATTTACGCTAACGTTTTTATGCCATATCTACTGTCATATTCCAAAAAAAAAATAATAATAATAAATAACAATTATATTCAACGAATAAAACTAATTGAAATTATTCATCCATCGTTGGTATTTTACAATGAGCTATATAGAGAAAGGGAGAAAGAGTCTTAATATTCAAGTGAAGTGTGGATCAATCTTAATTAACTAAGGTCAAGTTGACACTACAAACTATATATACATACGTTGCTCTGAGCTAGGCTAAGCTGATGTTGCCTTTTTTTTTTGTTAAAGTAATTAAATTTATGTATGATAGACATCGGTATCGGTGTGTAGCGAACAATTAAAAAGTGCCGCTCTATGAAAGCAATTTATTTCTGTACGTAGTATATGACTCGAAAGTCGAAACCAAGAGTGTTCTGAATTAAAATAATTTTCTTTGATACAATTCAATGCGAAGGTCGGAAATCGGAAATTTTTCGAGAGATAACGCGTGATGATCCACAAGACAAAAGCAAAGTAACATGGCTAAAAAAAAAAACAATTTTCTGAAATATAAAGGGTTTTCCAATAAGAGGTGTTATTTTGATATTCAAAGAAAAATGGCATTTTTGGAGATAAATGATCGGATGTTTATTTCATTATAAAGAGGAAGGTATGCCGTTAATAATGGAACACAACATCAGCCAAATGGCCGCCAAGACCACGCTTACAGGACCATATCCTTTTCATGAAATTTTCCATAACCAAATCGCAAAGTGGCTGCCCTATGTCCTCGATAGCCTCACGAATTTCATCTTTGAGGTCTTGAATCGACGCTGGGCTGTTGGCGTAGACCTTATCTTTCACGTGGCCCCAAAGGAAGAAGTCGCAAGGTGTTAAATCACAAGATCTCGGTGGCCAATTGTGATCACCTCTTCGAGAGATAACACGGTCCGGAAACTTTTCCCGTAAAAGATCGATGGTTTCATTGCTTGTGTGGCACGTAGCGCCGTCTTGTTGAAAGTAAACGTTGTCCTGATCAATACCATCCAATTCAGGCCATAAAAAATCATTAATCATCTCTCGATAGCGCAATCCATTGACCGTAACTGTTGCTCCAGCCTCATTTTCGAAAAAGTAAGGTCCAATGACCCCGCGGGACCATAAACCGCACCAAACAGTCACGCGTTGAGGATGGAGAAGCTTTTCAACAATAACTCTTGGGTTTTCCGAGCCCCAGATGCGACAGTTTTGCTTGTTGACGTAGCCTCCGAGGTGGAAATGGGCCTCATCAGTCAAGATGATTTTTCGATGAAATTCCGGTTCATTTTCATGCATTTCAAGGACCCAATCAGCAAAGACACGACGTTGTTGATGATCAGCCGGCTTGAGTTCTTGTGTTAACTGAACTTTATAAGCCTTAAGACCCAAGTCTTTATGCAAAATACGGTGTAATGACGTTTGTGGAATGCCTAATTCCAACGAACGACGAGGAATGGACAAACCTGGGTTTTCTTCAACACTTTGGGCTACAACAGCAATATTCTCAGTTGTTCTTGAGCGACGTGCACGGGTTTTATTCTTCACATCACTAACTTGTCCCAACAGCTCGAATTTGTCCACCAATTTCTGTATTGCGGTCCGACAAGGTGCTTCACGACGACCCAAAAATGTTTTAGTTTTACGAACCGTCTCTGCCAAATTTTCACCATTTTTATAGTGAATTTTAATAATTTCAATGCGTTGTTGAAGCGTGTATCGTTCTATTTTTATTAATAGCGTAGTTTCTACTTGTCAAATGTCAAAAAATGACAGCTTCAAAAGTGACAGCTACCGAAATAGCGGGCTATTCAAAATAACACCTCTTATTGGAAAACCCGCTACATTTATGTACAACAACAGAAAAATAGGTCATAAACTCTAAGTGCATGCAAATTCAGGGCCGGCCCAATTATGGGCCCTATTTCCGCAATCACACCAAAAACATAAATGTTTAAAAATTAGCAAAGTTCTTTCTTCTATATACAAAACCTTTGCGTAACAAGTCAGCCGTGTAAGTGAGATGCAAAAGTTATATATGAAATATTTTACTTAAAGTATCTCAAAACCTCAAAAGTATCAGAGAAATCTGTTATTTAGTTATTACTGACTTTAATTGTGTGGGCTTGGTAATTTTGCTTTTATTACCTAATTACTCAATTTTGAAATGAAAACTTATGGCGGGTCATTTAAAATTTTCCAATATCTGCTTTGTATCGACCACATGATCTACCAGTCTACCAAATCTTATAATTCTGCAACAATCCGAAGTGATCCATATAATTAGTAACGACTCTGAGCAAATAGGCGGATGCCTCACCCCCTGAATGTAAAATTTTATATTTTTTTTTTAAATGTAACTATATGCCTGTAAGACCTTAGGTCTTTTAAATGCAACCTGAATTGCACGGCACTAGTTTTTAAATTTTGCCTTTGCATGCACCTAAAGCCATACAGTGGTATATTTCATCATTCTCCGACAATCAGAAGTGCTCCTTATAATTGATATCAATTCTATGCAAATGGGTGGGTGCCACGCCCCTGAACGTAAAATTTCAACTTTTAAAATTCTGCCGAAATTTCATCGTTCTATGACAATCAGAAGTGCTCCAAAAAATGAATATCAATTCCCTGCAAATGGGCGAGTTACTGAATGGAAAATCTAAAAAAAATTTCGATTTTTTCCTTTGTATACACCACAAGGTCTACCGTTGTGCCAAATTACAAGATACATAATACGATGTCGGAAAGTGCTCCATAATTTTGATGATCTGTCAGTCAGTGTGTGAGTCAGTCAGTTACTTATATCTCGGGACCACTAATACTAAAGAATTGAACTTTGGTGAGCTTAGTAAATGCTGCGAGTTTGAAGTTTCCGACTTTATTGGTACTGAAGTTAGAGAAGGGTAGAAAATCGCCTGAGTTTGATCCTGTAAAAAGTGCCAGAATTTGGCCTTTGCTATCATGCTACCTAATGGGTAGGTATACCTTAATAGCAGGCTTACTAAATTTTTTCGTCATGTAGGTATATATGTATCTTATCAAAATCTAGTAGCTAGAAATCTTATAGTATTAACATCTTGTAATCGAACTGTATCTTTAAAATAAAAGTGTACATGTTTTTTTGATAAAATAATCCACTGTTAGCAGTAAAGGTATTTTCTTTTATCACGACACGATTATAAAAAAAATTACCTATTCCTCTTTGGAATTGTCTTACTCTAGAAGAATATAAACCAACAACAACAACAACAACAAACGAAGCAAAATAAGAGTTGCCCCATGTCCCCAGTAATTTGGTTTTCTCACCTTGTTATGGGAATGGACAGAAGAGCTAACCATGGTGCTAACTGATCATTGACTTCTTGTAGTCGGCTGTCCTTTTCAGCTGCTTCTACTTTCGTCGCTGGTGCTGGTGCTGCTGCCAAATAAAGCGTGGTAGTGATAAAGCGCGAATCTTCTGCCAAATTGTTTTTTTAGTGTATTTTTTTTTTGTTTTGTTTTGTTGTGTTCTTCAATCATCGACTTTATTTATTTTTTAAGGACTTGATTGTGTATTACCTGAGTAGCAGTTATATATAGCACCACATCAGACATAATGCATAAACGGGATAAATGACTGTGCGAACGGCACCATGATGATGGCGCTGATTGGGTAGGCTGGCTGGAGAATTTCATTTATTCGTCGTCGTCGCGTCGTCGTCCGTCGGTTGTCTACGCTCAGTGTTTGTCTTCTGAGATATTCTTGATTCTTAGGTTTGAGTTTGTGTCACGACTACTTCGTATGGTAGGATGTCTGGCTCTGGCGGCTGTATATCGAGTATACATTAAGTTTATTGTATGGATTTTTCCGCGAGTCCACTTGAACAATTAAGAAACAAAAAACTAGGGCGCAAAATTGTAAATGATTTAGTAATATGTTAAATCATTGTTAGTATGATAATAGGTTAAAAAGAGGATTTTGCTAATTTTAAACAAGTTTGGTATCGTATTATCTTTTTAACATTTCACTAAAGTTAAAATCACTAAATGGCTACTTTAATTTTTGAGTATCGTACTTAGTCCATAATGTCATCTGATAGTATATCAGCCTTGCACGCCGGGGGCCCATGTTCGAATCCTACTGGTGTACATTCTTTTTTTTTTTTTTGGAAATAATGAAGTTAAATGATTAAAATATAAACATCGAATACTTATTTAGAGCACACGTTGAGTTTCCATCAGCATATATCTAATTAATTTACAAAGCATAAACACAATAATTGTGTTCATCAAAATTCAAACCCTACAAATGCTTTGTTATCCGGTTAGTTAGCATTTTACTAGTAAACAAAAGGTTTAAAATTTATGAAAAGTTTATAGACTACTATGTATACAGTAAATTGTTAACTAGTACCGTGTTAAGGCCTTAATAATAGGTGTTTAAAATCTTACGCCTATATTTTTACTTACTGAAGACTAATTCACATCCATCGTCGTTTTTTTTGTTTTACCATAGCAAAATATGAACTGGCAAATTTATAAATTGCCTTATAAAATAATGAATGACAATCAATTTGCTAATAATAGGATGCAGGTAGTAGACAGGTAAATACCTACAAATATTACGCCGATGTCTTAAGTTCTGAAACTTGATTTTATTGCCTTTTTTTTTTTGGCAGTATCTCCAAATCTGGTTCACTTTTTGTTCCCTACCTTGAGCTAAAGATAACAATCTATTTTTGTTTTTTGAAAATGTATTTCCACAGTTCTTCAACCCAAATAGTGATTTAAGTTTATAGACAACTAGAGATCCGCTTATCGCAGCAGTTACGTAATATTCACTAGCGATTTCAATATTTTGCTCTTCAGATTTTCATATCCCGTTAGGTACATGCCTATATGTACCTGTAACCGGGCTACCCATCCGTCTCTATTTTACCTGACCCGTCAAGCTTTGGCCAGGCTTCGTGCTTTGTCAGGCTTTTCACAAAACGTAATTAATTAACTAATTAAAAAAAAAAGAGAACGTTTCAAAAATCTTTCTTGAATGCGTTCAAATCGGAATGCTTACAAAGCACGGTAAACGCAATCATTTTTCTTCTTTTACTTATCACTTTTTAGAAAAAGACAAATAGTTGTGAAAAATTGGCGCGTTCAGGTGTGGGTACAATATCCTATCTAGATGGGTTAGTATCCATATAGGATCCCGAACAACTAAACTCCTTTCGGATAGTTTGAGATTTATTTTTTGGCAGCAGCTGTTTTGTCATCAGCTGTGTTCTTACACGGGATTACAACAACACCAACCGGTCAATGTGGTATTTTCATTTTATCACAGATTTCTGTGTACTATCTAGATACCCAGCATTGCGTCAAAAGGTGAAGCCAGGTCGCCATCTTGGAGAAAGCAAACACCCAGATTACTTCCATACAAATATATATATAAGAATATAATACAAAATATTCTTATTAAATACTTAACAATATGTATATACTTTTTTTTATTTTATTGACGCCAAGAAACATTTGCCGCAGCAGAATAAAATAAACAAAGGTTAAACTTAAAACAAAAATTAAATAAACTAACAGTACTCTTCATAATTTTTGTACTTGCATGGAAAGAATCTTCTTTTTAAACTATGAAAACATGGCGGATCGGGTTCATTTTGTTTGTAGAGAAAAGTATACGAATTCAGTATCTAATATATACATAAATGTCTATGACTGCCTGCTGGATTAGATAATGTGCTTTTATATAATTATTTCTTTTTTTTTAATTGTGAAAAACAATAAAACAAATTTCGTCAGGCTTTTCTCCCGACAATCAGGTTTTTTTTCTCTACCGTCGAACTTTTTAAATTTTTGGGCTGGTAACCTTATCTACAACGAGAGACGCAAGTACATTCTATTTAATGGTCAGCTGAAACTTAAAACTTAACTCTAGCTAGTAAGACCTCAAATAAATTTAAAAATTTGTTTGCATGAAAAAGATGTGAGGTAGGGTTTCCAGAATCTTGATTTGTTTTATTCTGTGGTAGCTTACCGATTTGCCAATAGTGATTTTGATCCAGAACTGCGGATTTTTCTGTGCAAAAACAACGCAAACATTTCTTTGTTTGACGCTTTAGCAAATTTTGCTTTAATTTAATTTGCGTTGAAGTTATGGTTACTATTCGTCCCCCTTTTGGAGGGACTGCCCCTCTTTTTTACCTCAAGATGTCTATTGTCCCCCAAAACCAAAAAATAACAAAGGGGGACACAAATGTCCCTCTTTTTGGCACATACTATGTAATATTTTTTGCACCTTAAGGCAATACTTGTATACTACCTACTCTTTGCTATTTAAAAAAAAAATCTTAGGTTTCCAAATTAAAGCTGTGAATACTTCCATCATAGTAAATACAATTTTCACAACTGGAACATCCATTTACTTCATGCAAGAAAAGTTGCCAACGGCACTTCAGTTGTTCTATATCTGTGAATAACAATACATGTTCATTCAATAATTCTTAGCCATAGTTATAACTCTGCCACTTGTACAAGCTCCCTGTTTCCGACAATATTCACGAACTCGGAAATTGCGGGTAAGTAACACCAACAGAATATATTATAAATTAGTTTATATGATAGGCTTTTTTCTTAGGCCGATTTACTTGCGGTCGCACGAAATGCCAAAAAAAATGGCAACATTCTTCCAATAGAAAATCAAAACTCAAGTGCCGAATTGTTGTCACAAGATCATCCATTTTCAATCGCCACGGACGTATCCAACAAAAAATATTAAAATATTTCCTCTCATTATTCAATATTATACTAAAGAATAAGGAATAGAAACGAAATTATTTAGATTTTATGATTGGCGAGGTGAAACGTCAAAGACATATAAAAATGTTGTTACTTCACTTTTTTTTGTTCGGATTTTGTATTTTTCAAAACCATGTTTTGTCCCTCTTTTTGAACATTTGTCCCCCTATAAACCACGGTATGTCCCCCTTTTCAACATTTTCAATATGGCAACCCTAGTGCAAGTGCGTGTGCCATGTTAAAATCTGGATCTTAATTTTGATCGCGAAAAGGACGCGAAAACTGATCAAAAAATCCATGAGGGATTGATTTTTTGGTTAAAAAAAATTGGCAATTTTGCTGATTTCGAAAAAAATGCAATGTGAAATTTTCTAATTTTATTGACATTAACATTAATTGATGTTCGATTAACTGGATTAAAAATCGTAAAATCGTGGTTCAGCCATGGTTCAATATTTGAATTCGGTTTAACTTCTATGAAGTGTTGTACAATCGAAGTTTAGACTTAACTCACCTCTGAATTTTCGATTCTCTTTTGTGCTCTTTTTATGCTTTGTCTTCCAAATTTCGTGCGCTATTAAAAAGGAAGATTTGGTGTTGTTTTTTATTTACGTGTTGGTTGTTAAGAATTAAACCGAATTAGATCATGTGAAAATAAAACGCAGCTAATTATTTATAGTTTATTATATCAGACTACTGTTAGATATTAAAACGATAAATGTCAAATCTTGCTAGAAATGTAAAATTTGTTTCGATGGAATAAAATCGTTTTTGTTGAGAAAATTTTCGATTTTTTTCTGAAAAAAAAAATGATGATTAAGAGGGAATTCCACAAAAAATAAAACATGTGTGTCTCGGGACGCCCGGCAGAAGTGATAACTTAAACTAATCTTAGTTGAACTATTTATTATTGAAATTGTTTAACTTGAGAAAAGCCTCAAAAGTTCTCCGTTAATTTGATTAATTTCAAAAGTTCTCCGGATGCGTTAGAGAGAGGGAAGCCAGACAGACTGGATGGCGCCGTAAAGCATTACGTAACAAATTTCGTTTATCCCATTATGATTTATCACTTCAAACAAACAATATTTTTTTCCAAATATTTTGGAATGCAGCATTATTTATAATTTGAAGGACCTCCTATATTAAATTTATTTTATCGAAATGCGTTGAGTCGCCTATGAGAAAGTTAAAAATCAAAAAAATGTAAATGGTTGTATGGCAGGTACCGTTAATACAAAAATATGTGAACAAATTTGTATACCAAAATGTAGAATATGCTCAAATGGTTAAAGCCGTTGTTGAGATAATTAGGATAGAAGCAACTATTGTAAGGCAATTACCGTTATTTTGGGGGTTAAAAAAGTAAGTTTGAAGAAATCTCTCCAGTGGTTTAGAATGTAGAGGATCTGCAGACAGACGGAATTGCGGGAAACACTTTGTTGGTGTTCTCCATCATCGTAATGTTAAGTTTGATTAAAATCTCGAGAACGATTTTTGCCAAATGCAAAGCTTGCCCTCAAGTTAATCTCAATGGTACAATTGGAGATAACGTGCATAGATAAGAGAAGAGATGTGGCCAGATTAGATGCCACCAAAAGTCTTAATCTCTTTCCTACATATTATTTTGTACACACGTGTAGGTATATACATATATGCTATAAAACCTACCCATCATATAAGAGATACCAACTCCATTTGTAAAGATCTAAGCATTTACATTCATATATATGTGCGTATACTAAGTACATAAGATACTGTCTTGACTTTCAACAACTTAATTTGCTTTAATTTAGTTGACACATTTGTAACCTTACGCTTTTTCTGATGCATATATCTATATGCTTTCGCCAGCACTTTTGTAGACGATAACTGGGGCAATAACTTTGCGGAACACTGTTTTTTTTTTAAATATTGAATTTGTTTTATCAACTTTTGCATTTATAATGTCAAAAACGAATAAAAATCGAATAAATTTGTTCTTTTAACAAAGAACTAAGATACATAAGATATATATATTTTAGGACACATTCCTATTATTTTTATACCGGCATATAGCTACACGTCTTACCTCAATTTTAAGACCTAAACCGTAAAGATTTGACTAATAGAACTGGCGATATAAGCTAAAAACAGCCACCACATCTTTTATTTTTAGTGAATTTTCAAACTTAACTGTTCTTCTACACTGAACATCGATGATTGGAGTCGAAATAAGCAAGCAATTTTAAATGTTTTTCTCCCGTTTTGATATTTAGATTGCCAAGCTTGTATAGCTCATAGAGTAATGTTTGAGACAGCAAAATAATTGTCATGGAACCACTCAAAGGTAATAAACTGATGTATGCAATCTTCTCAATATTACAGTTTTCTTACGTTTATTGACATTCTAGGAATCCAATTTTTTTACTAAACATTCATCGCAGTATACTCTTCATTCCTGAAGATTTATAGGTCGACTCCCTAAAAAGATAGAATACTTTTCGTAACGAAGCGACTTACGCGCATATAAGAAATTATCACTTCAAAAAAAAAAAAAAAACTATATATATATATATCTCCAAATGTGTGATTCGAACCCACGATCCCTCTCCAGAACCAGAGCTTAAATCTAGCCCCTTAGACCGCGAAGCCAACCTGACTTATGAATAATCGCTGGCAAAATCAGGTTTTATCCTTTTTGTATTGTAAATTTGAATTCATTAAGTAGTTAAAATAAAACCAGGCAGACGCTTCAATTAGAACTATAGATAGTTGAAATATTGCATTCTACGTTAGAATTACATTAACTTTGTTTATATCAACAGGTAAATCAGATAAGTTTATGACACCAGCTTTAAGAATTCGTCTAATGAAACCCAATAATGTTTCAATCGTACGATTCCTATCGAAATATATTTTCTCTCTTGTGTAAATTTCAATCTCCATTGCATTATTATTGGTTTCCTTTCTTAGAGATATGGTAGAATTGCGCATTAATAATTCCTTAGCAATATAGTATAATGCAATATCAACAATTTCATATGACCCTACTGGAATTTCAATTTCATGTTCTCCGATATGAAACAAATTGTTTTGTTTATCAACATTGGGCATTTAATTATATGTTTGAAAATCAACTAATGTACAAACGTATAATCTTGCTCCAGATTCAAGGGTTTATTGGTACCTCAGTTCAAATTTATTATTATATTTCTCATTATCTCAATAGTTAACAAATTATTACTACACGCCATTCAAATTGCCAATAGCCTAGTGGGTGGAGCATACAACTGTGTGGTTCAACGTTGGCCGATCTCAGATGGAAAAGATTCGGGTGTTTGAGAGGCAGTGTCTTAGACGTTGCCTTGGATTACACAGAACACCAGTGTCGGGGTACAAGCGATATTATTCCAACCAGGTTCTATACAACGGAGCCAACTTAAACAGAATAGATAATTTTAAGTTGATTCGGGGTCACATTGCAATAGCGAAGTCCTCAGCCAACAGCTTAATTTTTGGGGCTACTACCCCAATAATGAATATTTTGAGAGTGCACGGTTAAGTGGCTACATCCCTCCCAAGACATTCCTCTTTTTAGACAGTCGAGGACTGATATAGGATAGAATGGCGGTTCCGCTCATCTATCACGTTAGCCGGAAAACTGTAGATAGGCGATTTCTGTATGGTCGAGACGTCATCGCTCAAGGTGGAGAAGAGTGCCTTCGGTTCAGTAGGACTGTGTCCGACCAGGACCGAAGGGATAGGGCGAAACAAGAGAACCAGTTCTGGTGGCTTGCTGATCAGCATCATGAAATTTAAAGTCTATTAAGATGGCATGTCTTGGCCGACTTACATAGAATTAGGGTAATTATATTTCTTATATTTATTTATTTATTTATTCAAATCTACGATAATTTACAATCTACAGATTTCGCTATATCCAAAATAATTAATTCAATATTCAACAAAAAATTGTTTGAAATAGAATCTTGCAATAAATATAAAAGAATTGATTTAAATTGTTATCTTGTCATACAGAGATCAAGATCATTGTAATATAAATTAAAAAATCTACTACAATGGGAGATTGGCTCACGCTGTCCATAATTTGTCGAATGAGAAATTTCGAAAACTAAATGTCTCATCCTCAATGGTCTACTCGGTGCATAAATATTAACTGAAGAAAGTAAAACACTACAATCAATATCATTACAAAGAATATCACGAATAAACATAACACTATACATTCTCCGTCTCGCATCAAGAGTTTGCATTCCTAGCATCAAACACCTACTTTTATAATTTTGATCGGTATTACTATTGAAAGAAAACTGCCTCAATCCAAACCTTAAGACATTTGTTTGAACTTTTTCTATCCGTTATGTGAGTTTTTTGGTGTCAGGTCTCCAAATACCAGAACAATATTCCAACAATGGTCGAACAATTGAACAAAACACAGCCTTTAAAAGTATACGGGTCTTTAAAGTCAGAAGAATTTCTTTTGAGAAACCCCAACATAGAACTGGCTTTCGAGACAATGTAGAAAACATGAGACTCAAACGTCAATTTTTCGTCAAATACTACACCTAAGTCCTTCATTTCACTAACTCTGCAAAGACAAACGACAATAACTTAAAATTTTGCACTAGATATATTAAGATGAAGGTCATTCTGCATACACCACGCTTCAAATTTAGATGTGTCTTGCTGTAACGCCAGACAATCATTATAACTTCGTATTACTCTAAACATTTTTATGTCATCGGCAAACATTAAACCATCGGACAAAGATAAAACTGATGAAAAATCATTAATAAATAAATTAAAAAGCGGTGGACCCAGATGACTTCCGTCAGGAATACCCGAATGCACAATTATCGGGTTAGACTCCAAATCACCTATTTTAACAATTTGTATTCTACCAATTAGATAGGACCCAAACCACTTAAGTAGAGCGCTATCAAAACCATAAGTTTTTAATTTTTTCACTAAAATTATGTGATTTACTCTGCTAAAAGCTTTCACAAAATCCGTGGAAACCACATCCTGGTATAGGGAACTGTCGGGGTGGCACAAAAAAAAATTAAAATATGTATGTATATATGCGGAAGCATATGTGCATGTAGATGCGTGTCTGTACATGTATGTGTGTACGTACATGTATGTATGCGTATGCGTATACAAAATATAAACAAAAACAAATTAAAAAAAAACGAAAAAAAAATGCTGCTGTGGCTGTTCTATTTTTTTAAGTAGTTTTAAGTGGTTTTGGGTATTTTTAGGTATCTTAAGTAATTTAAGTTTTTTTTAGTTAGTTTAAGTAAGTTGTGTCTAGTTTTAATTATTTTTAGTTTATCTTTAGGTAATTTTTAGTAAAAATTTAAAATGATGTGATACTGAGTTCTTGTAGAAAAGTTTTCTTGGTTAAATAAAAATAAAATAATTAGATTTAATTAAAATAGTTTTTAGGTCGAAAGATATTAGTATTAAGAGATATTGTTTAGTTTAGAGTGCCCGTATGGGGCCAGTAAATTAGTTGTAAGTTATTGATAATTAGGCTAGTTTTAAACATTTTTGTCTAGCTTTAAGATAGTTTTAAGTTAATGTTAAATAAAAAATGAATTACAAAAACAAAAAAAAAAACAGCATATAACTATCAATCCAGATGTACCCAGTTCAAATCCAACAAATTAATCCGCCAAGTATTTTTATTTCATAATTTAATTCAGAGAAAGGAATGCTGACCGTAACGCGTTACGTAAGGCATCGGTTTACCGTCCCATAAAAAGTTATCACTTTAAAAATATACGCTTAAATCATTAAAGATGAGCCAATAAATTAATAATTAATATAGAAATTTTTTTTATAGAATGAATTGCTAGATACAAATATTTTTTTTTCAAGATTTTTCACAAATATATATATAATTTGTATTGTATCATTTTAAGTAATTCCTAAACATATTCGAAAAATGTAAATAAAATTGCATTAGTTTAAAAACTTTGATTTAAGTTATTATATACTGCTACTAATTTTATTTATTTTTATGTAATTCTAAATTGAAATGATAATATGTACATTTAAGGTGAGGTTATCACTACAAAAGAAATGCATTATGATTTCATGGTTTTGAACATACCCACCGTTTTCAACATATCGGATGGATAAGAAAAATGGATGGCGGACGGATGACATTCTATGCGTTTATAGTTGTATTCGTTAGCAGCTTGTATATATATATACAATTTTATTCAGCTCAAATTTTTACAGTGTTACATATTTACAAATAATTAATTCTTAAGTCTAACATTATATATCTGCGAGCACAGAAGGGGCTCTGCTTCGTTAAATTGTTGGTTTATTTTATACATTTTATTTTAAAAAGTGTCTTAAGTCTAACATAGGTTTTTTTTAATAAAATTTGAATTTATCTCGTCGGCTTGAGCAGTGCTGACTGTCGTTGAAATGGGGTTGAAGGGCCTTAACTCCTCTTGCTTGTCAGCCGGTTTGGTCCTGTGGTGGATTCAACCTCTGTTGTACTGCGTTCCTGCAGCTACGTATAAGTTTCCGAAGCTGTCATCTGACCATATTCCAAATGCTGGATCCATTATGGATAGCACGTGAAGGTACGGGTCTTCTGTGTCTGGGTCACCTGTAATTAAATTAATAAGGGGGCTGGGATGGGTGGGATTTTTTGAAGCATCTTAACGCCGAGGTTGTACATGTATTTGTCTATGGGGACAATTCCTGAAGCTTCGTATAGCCTTGAGTTGCTATAAAACTTAACGGAGTTTGGTTTGCGGAAAAGGGAAGTGCAATGGCGAAGAACTTTTCGCTCGAAAATTTGCAGTTTTTTCATGTATGATGGACTTATGGTGTACCATATAGGAAAGCTATAAGTTAAAATGGGACGAATGAGTTGCTTATAAAGCAGAAGTTTCGTCTTTGTTTGGAGACCGCCTCTTACTTGCATAAGAGGTCGTACTAGAGAAAATGCATGGTTAGCCTTACGTAGGGTGAATTTGGAGTGTTGATTAAATTTGAACCTTTCGAAGAAGTGAACTCCTAAGTATTTAACCGTTTTCTTCGGCTTGATAACTGAGTTATCTGGAAGGGTCAGAGAGAGGTTATTGCATTTTTTGGCTAGGCCATTTTTCGAAGGCGTCCTAAAACAGATCAACTCTGTTTTAGTAGGGTTGATTTTTATTCCCCACTGTAGGTATTATTCCCAGAGTTTAAGGATATGTTCCCTTACTCTTCGGAAGGCTAGGTGTGGGCTAGAGGATGCGCTGTAAGTGATGGAGTCATCAGCAAATAGTAGGGTATTTGTCCTAGGTATGTTTGGTGGTTGGTCAGAGGTATATAAATTGAAAAGATCGGGTCCAAGGCGAGATCCCTGAGCAACACCAGCGGAAATGCTCATGAGGCTTGAATTTGAATTCCCCACTCGTACGTAAAATTTACGGTTAATGAGGAAACTGTGGATGATTAGGATAAGATGTCTGGGCAAGTGAAAAGACTTCAACTTGAACACCAGGCCATCTATCCAAACCGAGTCGAATGCTTTTTGGATGTCGAGCAGACAAGCTACGGTCGTATATCCTTTGTAAAGGGCCAGCGTCGTATCAGCATGTAGCTTCAACAACGGGTCGAATGTCGAGTAGGATGCTTTGAACCCGAATTGGTTATGCTGCACTATACCCATGGATGAGCAAAGTGAGCGAAGTTTGTAAAGGATCAGCATTTCAAGAAGTTTGCTGAGGTTTGGAAGAAGGGAGATGGGTCGATAATTGTTAACACAATTTGCACCAGGTTTTTTTGGTATTGTGAAAATTTCGGCGATTTTCCATTTATTTGGGAAGTAACTGTTGTTAATACAGTTATTAAGTATAATCGTGAGGATTATAATAGCTGTCGGCGGTAATTTTATTAGATAGTTAGAAACCGTGTCAGGTCCTGAAGATTTCTTGGAATTGCCGTTTTGGATAGAACCGTAAAGGTTGATAAAAATATCATCTGTTGTCGTGAAGACTGATGAATTTTCTTGTGAAAAGGTGGTAAGCGGGCAAGGTTCTGAGATATCAGTTCTGTAACTTCGTTGTTTACGTTGGAGAGAAAGTCGGGTAAGTGGATTGGGAGATTAGGTTTGAAATTGCTTTCAAAGAAATCTGCGAAGGCATTCGTTTTTTCTTGGTCCGACGAAAGAAAGGTGTCATTATATTGCAATTGCCTGACTATAGGGGATTTCCTCCCTATGATTCGGTTAATTTGCTTGAATGTGTCCGGTCCAGGTTTTATGACGTTAAGTCTTTTCCTGAATTGGGAGTCTATGAATGCTTTTGTGTTTTGGTCGATAAGGGTATTTAGGCACTTGAGTTGAGAGAAAACACTCTGGTATTCATCTCCGTGTGTACTTAGAGTACGGTGAATAGCAGCTTCTAGTCAAACAGCCGAGGTTTCCCATCTTGGTATATTTCTCACCTGTGGTTCGATTGCGATAGGAGACCGCCCGAAACCAACCACGTACTGTTGACATTATGTTTCTTCTGCTGTTTGTTCTTCTTTTCTATGCCTCTCTCTCTCTCTATCTCTCTGTTGCATTACTGTACCTATGCAAAGTACAGTAAACTGATGGGATCGTTGCCAGTGCTTCGTTGTCTCTACTTCATAGATTTATCTACGGAGTAGTACAATATGTAATGTAATGTAATTCTAATACACTAATTCCTATTACCTACTATTAGTTAATATAAAATTATAGATTTAAAGAATTATAACAACATTTATTCCAATTTGCTGTTAAACCTTTTCAGTATTACCATTGGTCCACTGTGTAGTCGCCATCAGGATCGTAGCGTCGCGTCGTTACCTGGATGGGATGGTTGTTCATTATTCCCTTTTTCATTATTCTGCTGTTAAACTCTTGTCTGATGTTAAATTCTTCTTTATAATTTCCAACAAATTATCGATATTTTGTGTGTCGATAGCCGAGTCAGTAGGTAGGTACTACGCTTTTATATCTTTTTTCATGATTATTGTTTTTTTCTTCTACCTACTTTACTACCTAACTATTTTTTTTACATACGTCTTATAATGAAGAAAGAATATGACTACAACCGTAAATGTGTGATAATCGTCGCCATGCATGCATTAGCTACTTAAGTATATGATTTTTAATTCGCATGTTCATATAAATGTATGAGTAATTTTGTCTTGATAAGAAGTCTTGTTAAAAACAAATTTTCTCAGATCATTCCAATAACATGCTACCGACATTATAGGTACTATTTTCTTTGTTTTGTTCAGAATTTACGAAAATCCTTGATTTTAAATAAAATCAGTCAACCGTTTGATCCAAAGGCTAAAGGTTAGTGTACACGATTGGAAGATATTACAATATTGTCAGGTCTGTCAGTGAAAAATGCTTACAATATCGTACAACTGTTTAAAATTACAATAAATTGTCAGAAAATTTGTGTTACAATTATTGTTAGATCATTGCCTAACAATTGATTTGAAGAAGTACTACAATCGTGTGTGCGCTAGCTGACAATCGTGTAATCTTACAATTAATTGTCAGAAATTCTCTATGACAACTAAATGTATGATGTAAAATTGGAAGGTATATGATAATCATGTACACACTCAATTTGTAGTAAGGCGTCTCAATTTGTGGCGTTGTCTGACGTTTCTGACAAAGAAGATTTTGTACGATGTAGTTTTTTTACATCATAATTTTTTTTATTTTCAGACAATTTAAATTAATTTTGGATGTCGCGCAGTGTTGCGAACCCATAGAAATGTTTACCAAATATACTCGCAACCAAAGTGTTTGAATTATTGTTGTTTTTTTGTTTTGTTAAATTGTTATTATATAAAAGGATTCTGATAATAAAAAAAATATATTTTTACAGTTACTTTTGTAGCATAATTTAATAAAACACTTTCCAAAAGAATTAAATGAAAACATTTTTTTCATATTTTTGAGTGTTATCTGTGTGAAAAGTGGTCGTATTGAAATGAAACAAAAAGCATTTTAAAGTTTTGTTTATTAGTTTTGATATGTATATATAGTTATTATTAATAGTACATGTATATGTACATATGTATCTTATTTTTTTTTTATTGTAATGCAATTTCGGCTTTTACTTTCTGAAAACAATTTATTATACAATATTTACAATTTATTGGTAGATATTCAGCAAGCTACCTGAAAATAAATTGTCAGCCAACTTCTGACAGTAAATTGTAAGACATTGGTAGATTTTCTAACAACCGTGTACACACATAATTAATTGTCAGCTCATTGTTAGATAATTGTCAGGCATTTTTAGGTCTGACAATATTGTAAGTTCTAGCTTTTACTTTCTGAAAACAATTTATTATACAATATTTACAATTTATTGGTAGATATTCAGCCAGCTACCTGAAAATAAATTGTCAGCCAACTTCTGACAGTAAATTGTAAGACATTGGTAGATTTTCTAACAACCGTGTACACACATAATTAATTGTCAGCTCATTGTTAGATAATTGTCAGGCATTTTTAGGTCTCACAATATTGTAAGTTCTAGCAATCGTGTACACTAAGCTTAAGTCACCTAAGTAACATTTTTCCTCTACAAGTACTTAATGAGACTAATTTATGGGAAAGTAATCTTGAAGAATTCTACTCGTTTCGTAACATCCAAAATTAATTAATTTTGTTTAAATATAAAAATAAAAAATTAACAATTAAAATTTTAAACATGTAATACCTATTGTAAATCCGTTTTAAAATGGGCGTCGACTCTAGAAATTAGTTTTAAAATGAGAGTTAACTTTTTGATAATTGTAAACAACAAAAAGTATAATTTAATGTTAAAGAGGTCTTCTAACTTTAAAATCATCTAAACGCTTCTTTATCTTTTAAAGAATACGGTATCGAGTTCCCAATAATAAGTCATTTTTAACAACAAAAACAAAATAACCAAAATTTTTTTGCAGATAATTGGACAAACTGTGCAAATCTACGGAAATTGCTCACTGGAAAGGAACAATAAAATAGATTTTTTTAGAATATTCTTTAGGCGTTTTTCAGAGCAGTCTGAGTTCTCAAAAAATAGTTTGTGTTTATTTTTCACTCAGAGCATTAAGAGGTCCGAAAGTGTGTTTATTTTTTCGTTCTGCACATGTTCAGAGCGCGATCGATGTGCTCGCACATAATCCTCTGAGCATTTTGAGTCGCTTGTTGATTTTCTGTATCTGATGTGTATCTGTGTACAAAATTTAAACTGGCTTGTGTGGTTCAAGTGTGCTTAAAAAACAAATCAAAGTGTTCACAGTTCGTTCTGTTCCGAACAAACTCAGAGCATAGTCTATAAGCTCGAACTCTGTTTAAAGCTCTGCTCTAAAGGACATATGAAAAACGCCTTTTATTCTGTTCCTTTTACCTCATATTACTTGTAAATTTTATTGGCTGACTATAATGTTGCACCATGTGTGCCTAATTTATTTGTTTGTTGTTGTGGTTTGTCTCTTCATCGTTTCATATTTGTTCTCATTGTTGAACCTAAATATGCTGCGTTACGTTGCGAAATGCATATTAGTTATAAACCAAATAACTTACGTTTTCAAGGGATTTGCTTTAATCTTGCATTTAAAAAAGTATTTTGCTATTGAATAACGACTCATTTGCAACGTATGACGACGTCCATAAAATAAATGCTCTATATACAAATAGCTGTGTCATCAGCGCAATACCAAATTATTGAATAGAATGGCGCCAAGTACTGTACCTTGATGAATTCCGTATTGAATATTATGTATAGCAGATTTATGTCGTATTGAACTTTTGTTAAAAAATTTCTCTCACTTAAAAAGATTTGTATAATTTTTACTGTCGCCATTGAAAAGTTAAATTGGACATGTTTATGTATCAGTTCGTCATGTCAGACAGTGTCAAATGTCTTTTCAATATCCAAAAGTACTATAAGGCAGTTGACTGTTTTGTTTTGAACTTTGCATGATATTTAATTCTCAGAATTTGGTGGTTGGTGTTATGGAAAGGTCTGAATACAAATTGATAATCAGCAGAATAGTGTTCGCAGTCAGATGATTATCAATGTTTTCCTTGATTATTTTTTCTAATAGTAACGAAGTTACAAATTTAACCTTACCAAACAATCGACATTCAAATTTCTATCCCACATCGCATTCATCGGCAAGATAACTGGCACTTCAGCTTAAATCGAATTTTCAAATCCAAGAACTATAAAACCGTCAAAAAGCAGATATGCAGAGCATCGTCAGTAAACAGACACGTGACCATACGATTTATAGTGAATGCAGAACATCATCATCAAGTCAAACATCATGCCATATTATTAACATGCGACAAGTTTTTCTGCACTCTTACAATTCACACTTTCTTGTTACTGAAAATATATATCAAGAGGAGGTTACATTTGTATGGAAATGCAAGGACTTTTACCTAGGATGTCATATGTACCAATCTAGTGTACATAAGCGAAGTGCCTAAGAACATACTGCTGAGTGGGTGGTGCAGCTAGAAGTATCGCAGTTTTTAGCCTAGTGCCGTACATTTTGTGCCTATGGTGAGTTAAATGAATGTAATAATAAAAACCGAATAAAAATTGATATCTAAAGTGAGCTCTGAACATTTCACGCTCCGAGATTTATTACTTTCTTTGGTCAGACTTTAGCCCGCTGACGCTACCTGAGATATAGACTAAAAAAACAAATTGCAATTGGTATTACTATGCAATTAATATAAAACAAGCATGGTATTATCATTATTATTATTATTATTATTATTATTATTATTATTATTATTATTATTATTATTATTATTATTATTATTATTATTATTGTCATCGAGTCGAATTGTATAAAAACTACTAAATCAATTACACTATTAAATTGTATTTGCATCTACAACCCTGCTTTAAGCTTCTTGATGTTTCAAACATAATAAAATAAAATTATTTTGGATTTGAAAGAATAATATTTCTAATCCTGCAAATCAAGTTTTTATTTAATTTCGTTATTTTATTTTATTCTGGTTCGGACATTCCTCTTGTTCAAGCAGTAAAATACACCAATTTCGTTTGTGATGTGTTGTATTTGGAGGATTCGTTCCAGAACAAATACATATGAGAAACCATTTTTTTTGTGTGGAGAATTCAACAATGGAACATAGCTATAGTTCCGAGAAATGCAAAGCTATTGACGATGATTGTATGGTATCTTGTGACCAATGCAGAAGATGGTTGCACTATGCTTGTGCCAATTTTGATCCCAGCAAATACGACACAGCTACTCCTTGGCTCTGTGAGGGTTCTAGTTGTAAACCGCAGTAAGACAGTGATACAGATTCGTCTTGTCATGAATCTACAATGATTCAGTCTACCGCTACAAACTCTGGAGCGTTAGATGAATCATTAGAAATTTTAATCGAAGCAGCTGCTCCACCTCAAGTAGCATTACCACAACGGGATGACGAGCTTTCAACTCTTCGCAAAGAAATGGAGGCAATAAAGCTGAAGTTAGCCAAAGAGTCATCGGTTCAAAAACAAACGGTGGTCGAAGTTGCAAGGAGCTCACATATTGATGATGCCGTCAGCGAAAGGCTTATGAGGATTAGGAGAATCCAAGAGAACCACAAATCGTTGTTAGAAAATTTGGTTCTTCCCAGCCAGTCAAGCCAACCAAAACAAAATGATTCCCCAGCTGGACCCTCCTCAGCTGATTCGTCATTTCGCGATTCAGATATGGCGAGTTTACTTACAATTTTGAAGCGCAACAACGTACAAGAAGAAGAAGTTTTTAAATCTACGACACTTGAAGGTCGAAATAGCGGCAAAGAAAATGTGTCTCGACTGCGTAAGACTCTACAGGGCCAGGCTTATCAGCTAGTGAGTGACCGCTTAAAGTACTCATCAGATGCGGATGCTATAATGGATTCATTGCGAGCAATTTTCGGACGTTATTTTATCTTAGTTCATGACCTTACTGGTGATTTGCTAAATCTGCCACGGCTTACATCTAAATGCGATCCTCAGCTACGTCTATAGGCTGTTAAACTCAACGGATTTGTCGCTAATTTAAAATCAATGAAAAGAGAAGAAGATTTGGATAACGGGTATGTTCTTACTTGTCTTTCTTATAAATTAGGTGCTGGTCTCTACCAAGATTGGATCAAACACAAATCAACAAACCTTCAAATCAATTTAGTTGATTTTGCTAAGTTTTTGGCGGAGAAAGTTGTTGACCTTCCTCCTGATCTACTTAAGGAGGCTGAACCGGGTTTAGCAGGAAAACCGACCAACAACCCGAAGTCTTCTGGTGGTGTTTTGACTCACAATCCTACATCGGCAAGTGACTCTTCCATTGGCTGCATTCTTTGTAATCATAAACATCTGCTCATTCAGTGTCCAGGGTTTGAGAACATATCAGCAGAGCAGAAATTGAATTTTGTCAAAGGCAAACGTGTATGTTTTTCCTATTTGGACCCGGCGAAGCATAACTGGAAGTCATGTCGAGAGAAGACAACATGTGGATTTAAAGGTTGTTCTAGACGGCACCACCTTCTCTTACACCATTCCGTTCCATCTAACAATTCCCAATTGGGTGGTTCTGCAAATCCTTTTGTGCCAGCACAGTATATTCACTCATCGCATGTCGGAGCCAACGCTAATTCAATTTTGTTCAAGATTGCGCCTATTCGCATCTATGGTATCAACAATAGGTTTGTAGATACATATGCATTTCTTGACGATGGTTCGTCACTTTCAATGGTTGAAAAAGATATATTTGATGAGCTTGGGCTTACTGGTAGTGCAGAGGATCTTGTACTTCAATGGACTAAAGGATTTTCAAGACGAGGATTCGATCCGTACTTCTTTGTCAGTTTCGGGTATCCGCAATCGCAAGCGTCATCAACTTGGAAATGTTTATACGGTTAAAAACCTGGAGCTTCCTTTACAATCTATCGATGCGGCCAATTTGAAAATTGATTATCCGCATCTGCGAGGCCTTCCACTTTCGGATATAGTGAATGCTAAACCAAAGATTCTTGTTGGCCTAGATCAAGCCAAGTTTTTATGGGGCCATGGACAACGGCATGGCAGAGACGAAGAACCTTGTGCCATCAAGACATTGTTAGGTTGGGTGGTTCTTGGTAAATCCGCACCAGACTACAATCTTTCTTGCTTAAGTCAAGCAGCTAAGCCAACGATGCATTGCCTCATGCACGATGCAATCAAGACTGACGACGAACTGCACGATCTTGTAAAACACCATTTTTCCACTGAAGATTTTGGTGTAAAACCTCTCAAAGAGGATTTGGTAGGCAAAGAAGTTGGTCGTGCAATAGATGTCATGCAGAGTACTATAAAACAAGTCGGTAAGCAGTATGAAAGCGGCTTACTGTGGAATAATGACGATGTCCAACTCCCGGATAGTTTCCTAATGGCACTGAATAGACTTACAGGTTTGGAAAAATCATTAAAGACTAAGCCGCATCTACTCGAGTGGATGACCAATCATATGAAAGAGCTTATTTCGAAAGGTTACGCCAGAATAGCGTCAGATGAAGAGCGTGCAAAGAGTTGGCCTCGAGTATGGTATGCCCCTACTTTCTTAGTATATAATTTAAATAAACTATCACCAAAGCCACGATGTGCTTGTGCTGTTGCTGCCAAAGTGAAGGCTGTCTCTCTAAACACTTTTCTCTTGAAATGCCCGGATAACCTAGCGCCGCTCCACACTGGTCTCTTTAAGTTTCGTGAACGGGCTATTGCAGTTAATGCGGATGTAAAGGAAATGTTTCACCGAATCCATATTAAAGAGGATGATCAACAATGCCAAAGGATCTTGTGGAGGGATGGAGACTGCACTCGAGAACCAACTGCTTACATTATGGAGGTCATGATGTTTGGCCCAAGATGTTCGCCAATTTGCGCTCAGTTTATTAAGAACCATCATGCAGAAAAATTTCGTCTGCAATGTACAGAAGAGGTCGATGGTTTGGCACAGCGTACATACGTAGACGATAACTTCAACAGCCATGACTCTGAGAAGGTGGTTTCTGTTACTGCTGATGCTATTTGTATTTGCGAGTCAATGAATTTTGACCTTGTAGGCGTACAGTCAAACAGTCATGATTTTCTTCAGAGTACTCCGCAGAGCAACGTCAACGCAAAACTTGTTAGTCTGGATAATAACAGTTGTGACAACATCGTTTCGAAGATATGGGAATGTTCTGGTTTCCTTCCTTGGACCAATTTACCTACAAGCTGTCCAGCACCAATTCCCTCGAAGAGATGCTTCTACCTGACGCAAATATAACAAAAAGAGAAATTCTAAAGCTTGTTATGAGGATTTTTGATCCTCTCGGACTGATATCCTTTTACTTATTCGTGGTAGGGTCATTCTCCAAGAAGGCATGGCTAGATTTCATCATGGAGCTGAAGAACATCGAAAATCTGATGATTCCGCGCAGCTATCTATCATGGAACCCAGATGATTCTGAGGTGAGTTTGGTTCTATTTGATGATGCTTCAGAATATGCTTTTGCTGCAGTAGCATATTTGCGTTTCGAGAAAGATAACAAAGTGGAAGTGGCACTTGCCGTGGCTAAGGCAAAGGTTGTTCCTGTAAAGAAATTATCGGTACCGAGATTGGAGTTGCAGGCAGCAGTACTTGGAGTACGTTTAGCCGAATCGGTAAGGAATTCACATTCAATCAGAACCCATAATTGTTTCTATTTCTCTGACTCAAATACTGGGTTGGCTTGAATAAACACTACCACTTTCAAGTTTCCATCGTTTGTTGCCGTAAGAGTCAGAGAAAATTTAGATTTATCACGTGGGTACTAAAGACAATGTCGCAGATGATGCTACAAGATGGAAAGATCCATCAGTTGGTGACACAAATACAAGGTGGTTTAAGGGACCGGAGTTTTTGACTGAACCTATAAGTTGTTGGCCTGTAACACCAGGAAAGAGTGTAACCATCAATCACACTACTGATATTCTGGAACCAAACAACGTTTGTGTACATGATAAGCAGGTTTCTATTTCTTTCAGCATATACGATAGAATAAAACCAAGATTTCGGGCTAGATGGTCTTCTTCAGTTCGCGTAATGGCCTTTATATTGAGATTTACGGACATATACAGGAAAAGAGATACCGAGATATTTTCTTTTGTTTCTCCAGAAGAGTATTTGAGAGCTGAAAGTTGGTTATTCAGGAAAATACTATTCGAAACGTTTCCAAATGAGGTACATTCCCTGTTGTCAAAAAAGAATTTCAGTAATTCAAGTAATTTAATAAATTTCTCACCATTCATGGACGAACAAAATACTATCCGAATGAGTTCAAGAAGCCAAAGGCATTTATTTCATATGCTGCCAGAAATCCAGCAATTTTACCAAAATCTCATCCATTGGTTGACTTGTTCGTCGCCCATCATCACGAAAAAAACCGACATATTGGAATAGCATCCATCATCTCAGACATTAGAGAACATGCGTTGATCATTAGCATTCGAGTTGCAGTGGAGAGAGTTCGATCTAGATGCAATATGTGCAAACATATTGCATCTAGCCAGTGATGCCGATAATGGGACAGCTTCCTGAAGCCCGTTTAGCTTTCGATAAGAAACCCTTCACCCACGTGGGAGTGGATTGTTTTGGACCATTGCTGGTTAAATTTGGACGAGGGACGGTAAATAGATAGGGAATGATTTTTACATGTTTGACATTTAGAGCAGTTCAAATCGAGCTTTTGAATGACCTAAGTTTGGACCAGTGTGCGATGGCAGTTCGACGTTTTGTTATCAACCGAGTTGTTACCAAGTATTTGTACAGCGACAACGGGCTTAACTTTGTCGGAGCTAAAAATCAGTTCCAAAAGGACGCAACAGAAATGGAAGCAGCTCTTGGTGATTTTGCGTCTAAGTATGAAAATATTCTGTGGAGGCTTAACCTGCATACTCGCCCTGGATGGGTGGGGCTTGGGAGCGTCTGATACAGTCTATCAAACGCAGTATCAATTTTGTCTTGAAAGGCATCGTTCCCCGTGAAGACGTGCTGCGTAACGCCCTACTGGAAGCACAAGGGCAAATTAACATGCGCCCTCTAACACATATTGCAGAGGACCCAGAGGACCCAAAGCCACTTACGCCAAACTCGATGCTTTTTGATGAAGACTTCCGAGACGTCACGGCTCCTGGTGTTTTTCGTGTGTCAGACTCTTGTAGCAGGCCGCCGTTGGTATGTTGAATACCTTCCAGAGATTACAAGAAGGTCCAAATGGCACCACGATACTAAGTCTGTGGAAGAAGGAACTCTTGTACTTATTATCGAACCCAATGAAATTCGTTCTTCCTGGCAGATGGGTCGAGTTATCAGAACATATCCTGGACCAGATGGAGTAGTCAGAACATCAGATGTGCAAGTCTTAAATGATTCCGTTAAGTTGAAAAGATCTGTGGGACGTCTCGCTGTTTTAGATTTGTCTTCATAGTTTCAGACTATTAAATTGTATTTGCATCTACAACCTTGCTTTAAGCATCTTGATGTTTTATTCCAATTTTCCATTCCTTATGTTTTCATTCGCTTTTTAAATTTCAAATCTATTAGTCTGGTTCAAACTGCTTTCAAAATTTTGTAATTCATTTTACGTTATCGAGAACGTTGTGGATGCCAGTTTGTTTAAAAATATTTATAACCAAGCGAAAGGAATGTAAGTAGAGTTTTTTTTATAAGATTATATTTTCTTAATGTACATTTTCTTTTAGAAAATAAAATTATTTTGGATTTGAAAGAATAATATTTATAATCCTGCAAATCAAGTTTTTATTTAATTTCGACATTACAACAATTATTATTATTATTATGATTTCAAAAGTTTCTTGCTTATAACGTCCATGCCAGGAGATTTTTTATTTCTTAAGCTTTGAATCAATATCCTTATTTTACTAGGATTTACTAAATGCAAGCCTGTTAGTTCGACACTTAACCTTATTTTAAATACTCTCCGAAAAAGCTTCTTGGGATAGTTATGTTTTGTCATTTTCGTTGTCATCGCTCACCAATACTCGGATTTGTTTATTTTTTTTTTTAATTTACATATAAAATATAAAGTGGTACCACTGGAACTTTAGCTGGTGCCAATTGATGCATATGGTAGGTATACGAAGATACACGAGAAGAAACTCATTTATATATAGCGATGTCAGTTTCTCCTTATCCTTTTATATCCACCTAGCTCCTCTATACATACATGTGTACCCATCTTCAACTTCAACCAAGTTAAAACTCCAACAAAATAAAAAATGAAATAAAAAAAAAAATACACACATCTTTTACTAACTACATGCGTACAACAGGCAAATAAGAGAACATGATGAAATGTATGCTTCGTCGAATTTATTTATTTATTTAATGGTCGAAGAGTGGCGGGGGTGGTCGGTGGTGCTATGGCCTATGGTGCGGTGTGTAACTGCAGCACATCACCGAGTATCATATATGAAACGGATAGATAGATATGGTGCTATGACGTTGTTGGTTGTTGTTCTTTTTCTATAGGAATGTATATACTTTTATATGCATGTACGTAAGTCGTCGGATTTGTTTTTGTAGCGCTCAGTAAGCACGTTGTATGATTGTGTGATTGTATTGCCTGTAAGATCCGATTGTAATTCAGGTGGAAATTCGGTAGAATTGTGTGCCATCATCCCAATTTATTTATGGATACCAGTTTTATTTATTTACATATTTTTGTAGTTGTTGTTCCTCCTTGTTTTATCATTTTCGTCCTCTTTTCATTTTTTGTTTGTTTTTAGTGTGACTTTTTTATTGTTCTTTGACGGACCTTCTCATATAGGTAGGTACTTACACCTACCTATAGTTATACCTACTCGTTCTCGTTTGTAGTTGTTCCATTTTAATGTCCTTGTTTATTTTTAAATCTTTTACATATAAGTTAAATAAAATATTTAAGTTGTATTTAATAAGAGCTTAAATTTATAAGTGGATAGGCAGGTTCTTGTACCTACATTCTTCTTGCATAGACTGTATTAAAATTAGTAGGTAGGTTGTACTAACTGTGCTGTCATGTACTCAAATAAGGTTTTGCTATGGTTTTTAGGGATTAGTTAAAACTGAAAGGTAGCTAGTTGTTATGAATCACGCTCTTGACAAAAAGTCCGATATACAAATCGAACTGAAGATGAGACGAAAAAAGTGGGTCCCGCAATTCATTCTCTGCCTGTCGAGTCGAGTCTACAGCCTAAACGGTTGGCTGAATTTGCTTCAAACTTGGTACATATTGTTTTTTTCGGTATGTATGTAATATGCCCACACGTTTTTTTTTCATTTTTTTAAGGCGAGAAATAACGGTACATTTACCATACATTTTTTTCGGCAAAAATAAAAATCTTATTTTTCTCAAAAACGGCTACAACGATTTTTATAAAAAAAAATCAGCTCATTAATGAAGGGAAAAGGTACTTTTTGGTAGTCCTTTTTTTTAAATTATTGTTGGTACCTCTAGAGACTTATTTTGTTGGTTTTCGGTTTTCTCGAAAACGATTGATTTGTTTTGTATTTTTTTTTTGTGAAGAAGCTCCTAGCAAGTTTAAACACTAATGAGAACCCAAATTTTTCAAACACAATTTTGTTTTAAATATAAAAATAAAATGCATGACAGGATCGTACGAACGTGCTCTTATGTTCGATCACATCGTATGCAAAAGATTTTGAGCTAAAAAAAACTACGCCATTTTATTTCTTGGATAAATTTGAATTTATGAGAAAAAAAAATTAAAAATCTATGGAGTGGTTTTTGAGAAAAAAAGTTTTTTTTTAACTTTTTGAAAACATTTTTCAAAAAAACAATCAAAAACGCCAATTCATAGGTATTCAGCAAATGCATATAACTACACTAACATTAAACAAATTAATGAACAGTTTTCAAAATATAAATTTTTAAATTTATTATGTTTGATTGTTTTCTCAAAGCTTTTTTTTTCGACCAATGCATAACTTGCCTTATAGTACCTATTATCGCAAGTAAAAGTCAACATATTTTTTTTTGAAAGCTCTATCGATTTTTTTCGAAACTTCATATTTAGTAGTTCCATGACATACCTTGAAAAAAAACTATTTTCCACTTGATGGATTTCTTCGAAACTTCGTATTTTGTAGTTTTTTTGACATTATCTTGAATAGTTAAAAAACTGTATTCCTAAAATAAGAACCAACGATACCTCCCATTAAAGTAAAAAAAAATTGTATTTCTCTTTCTTTTATACAAAATGTGTGTGTTCGTAAATTAGTACACTCCACTTTCAAGAATAAAAATATTTTTTTGTCGTACATATTAACGGTACCTCCCATACAGCCACTTTTCATATTTTCGACTTTCTTAACATTGGATGAACCGATTAAAATAATTTGTTTTATACAAATGCTCCTTAAAATTGTTAATAAAATTGAATACTAAAATTTTCAAAAAAAATTTTTTTCGATTTTGAAAAAAATGAATAAAGTTTTTTTTTTTTTTGAAAACTAGATTTTTAAAAACCAGTCACAGAATTTTTTGGAAATTTGAATTTTATATGTATATTAATAATATCTTCAAAATGGCGTTTAAATTTTTTAAAAAATGTTTTCAAAATTTTATACATACAAAATTAATTTATTAAAAAACTGCTCCAACGATGTTTGATATTTTTTTTGATATATTCTTATTTATCCACGAATTCAAATTGCATCTTTGTTTTCCCTCAAACTATAACGACTAAGCAATATAAAAACATTTAATTATGTGTATCATCCATTTATTTCCACCTAATTATAGATATTTCATTTGTACGCATTTTTGCGTACGTCAGTGAATATCAATAATACTTCGTAGGCCCTTATACAGTTATACATATATGTATCGTTAAAAGTACATATTTACGTACCTAGGTTCCATCTATATGTATGTAGGAACCTATCACTCTCCTAGCTTAAATAATTAAAATCCAAAATCTAGATTTAAATATATGTAAATTTATGGATAAATATGTAATTAGACACTGTCAATGACGTATCTCTGATTGTATAATCTACTCCTTGAATAATCTTACTATTAAAATGACAACACAAATAAACGAAGAAAATGAAAATGTAATAGATCAATTATTGAATATGGAGCACAGGGTGATAAGTAATTTACATGAATTAAAAAATTATGAATTATCAACAAATTTAATATCCTCGTGCATATATCTTAATATTAGATCTGTTAGAAAAAATTGGAATCTATTTATGACAAACTTACATGGCATAATTAATAACATACAAATTATCATTTTAGTAGAGATTAATATAAATGAATTTGAAAACAGTTTTTATCAAATAAATGGATTTACAGCAGAGTTCTTAAATAGACCAGTATTAAGGGGTGGCGGAATTGCGGTTTTCATAAGAAACCAGTTATCCATAAGAACAAATTTAAAAACGAAATTCTATGAAAATATTCAAGTGGAAATTGAAAACAATGGAGATAAATACACAATTATAGCACTATATCGCCCACCTGGATTCAGCATATCAAGCTTCATAGATGAACTAGAAGAGCAAATTAATAAAATCAACATAAAAAGTAAACTTATTGTAATAGGTGATATGAACATAGATCTAAACAAACGCAACAATAATCTGGTGAAAAACTATTGTAGTATGTTTGCCTCAAAAGGTCTATCAAATGTAATTAAAGCATATACAAGAGTAGATTTAAAAAAAGGAAGTAAAACAAGGATAGACCATTGTCTTGTTCGAATGGAGAACGAAAAACTGTATGCTTCTGTCATTGAAACCGATGTATCAGATCATTACACATTGTTCTATGGGATTTCAAGGAGTGTGATAGATAACATAGATACTCAAAAACAAAGTTACTATATAAACCAAACTATTTTGAACGCTTTAATTCAAAATACAAATTGGAACAATGTTATTGAACAATTTACCACAGCGAAAAGGCTCTATGAAGAATTTGACCACGCATTTAAAACAATATACACGAGATCAATACAGAAACAAAAAACAAGAAAGCGGAATGATACAAATTTATGGGTGGACTTCGAAATTCGACAGATATGCAAACAAAGAGATATTCTATATAAACGATGGAAAAACAATAAACGATGCATCAGATACGAAACCGAATACAAAAATTACAGAAACCTCGTCAACAAAAAAATTGAAAAAACCAAAATGACATTTTTCCGAGAAAAATTTTCAGAGTATCGCCTTGATCCGAAAAAAACTTGGAGTTTAATAAATGATATACTTGGAAGGAAGAGAATGAACTTAGATGGAGTGATCGAAAGAAATTTTGGTAGAGAAGTCAATTCAGAACAACTTGCGAACAGGTTCGCTTCAAGCTTTATAAACGAAGTTGAAACTGTTGTGCACACTTGCAATATAAAATCGTACCACACTGAGATAGCAAGCTCGAGACAATCAATCTACATATCACCAACCACAATAGAAGAAATCAAAAGAGCTTTAATAAAATTAAATATAAACAAGTCTCCAGGTTCAGATGGATTTAGAGCAAAAGATATTCAATTGAATGCTCACACTTTGACGCCAATAATAGAACGTATAGTCAACTTGAGCTTTGAAGAGGCATATGTTCCAGATGAACTTAAGGTTGCTATAGTACGACCTATATATAAAGCAGATGTAAAAACCGATATATTGAACTATAGACCCATTTCTATTCTACCTATAATGGATAAAGTATTAGAACAGATAATGGCGCATCGACTACAGAGCTATATTGAAAAATATAACATAATAAATAAAAATCAATATGGATTTACCAAAAACAAAAATACAAGCAAGCTTCTAGCAGAATTCGCTAATGTAATAAACAACAATCTGAACAAAAATTATCACAATCTAGTGATTTTCATAGATTTTAAAAAGGCTTTTGATACGCTGAGACATGAAAAACTTCTGGAAATGATGGAAAAAATTGGTATTCGAGATGTTAATTTGAACTGGTTTAAAAGTTATATGTCAAATAGAAAAATGCGAGTGAAAATTGGCGATTCACTAAGTGAAGAAAAAGGTCTTCAATTCGGAGTTCCACAGGGTTCCATTTTAGATCCTCTCCTATACATCATATATTCGAACCAATTATTTAATGTCTTGAAGAATAGTATAGGTTTTGCATACGCTGATGACACAGCAATAATAGTTAGCCACAGACACCTGGAAACAGCAACAAACATAATGCAAGACGAATTTAACTCAGTAATAAGATGGTGCCATGACTTTGGACTAATAATAAATGTAAAAAAAACCAAACTTATGCATATCAGAAACTCACACATATTAAAAACACGAATAAATATAAAGATCCATGATACAGAGTGTATTCATCAAAACGCACACCAAGAAAGTCTTGATTCAGGTGATAATTGTAACAATTTCATTGAAAACGTGACACATTTTAAATATCTGGGTGTAGATCTTGACTGTTACTTTAAATGGGATGTACATATAGCACAACTTGGTAAAAAACTTAGAAAAGCAGTATATGCAATCTATCACTTGAGTATGCATACGAATTATAATGTATTGAAGCAAGCTTACTATTCACTGGTGGAATCCTTTCTGAGATACGGAATACTAGCGTGGGGAAACACTACCAAAAGTTACTTTATTGAAATACAGCGCCTACAAAATCGAATCGTAAAAATTTTAATAAACAGCAAAAATAAAACAAACAGAGAACAAGATACGAATACACAAAATGCATACAAAACACTTGGACTATTGAACATAAACCAATTATTTGAACTCAGTATTCTAGAAGAGTATTACAACGACCAGCAATACAAGCAACCTATCGATCACCAGTACAACACCAGGAAAAGAGCTCACGGATTTCTACAAACAACACGTTTTAAAAACTCGTATGGAAAACAACAATTATCAGTGATCATTCCACATATTTTCAACAAGATGCCAAGAGAACTACTTAATATAAATTATAAAAGACTAAGGAAGAAACGTCTTAGAGAACATCTATTAAACAACTTGTAAATTTAACATATTCCAAAAAAAAAAAAAAAAAAAAATTATTTCAAAGCATGTTAAATTTTAACTTATTGAAATTTCAAGAATTATTGTAATTAAATAACTATGTAAATAACATTCTGCAGAAAAGCCCTTATAGGCTTCGCAGATACTTTTTTGTAATCAACCAAATGTGACTCTTCAGAATAAAGATTGAATTGAATTGAATTGAATCCTTTCGACTATTTCATTCGACAATTCATTATACCGAGAATCAAGGTAATATTACCTACATCGGCTTTAAACCTACCTAGATCAATAGACTGCCTACCTACTAACTGCGCCAATGTTTACCTACAAGAGCAAGTTCGTACGATCTGTAAGTGCGATTCGCATATATTGAGGGGAAAAAACCAACGCTTGTGAAATTGGGCCCCAGATGAGATTGTTGCACCCAAAAGATCGATTCTTTTGCGATAACACGGGAAAAAAATTTCAAAAATTTCAAAAGTTCAAAGACGTAAAAGATGGACCTGGTTCCGGAAGTCCAAAAACACTGTCCGTAGGTGATGAACGTGCTTTTGTGAGAGAAGTGCGCAAAACTGCTACGGTTTATAGGCGTAAACTTTTGTTGAGGCTTTGAGGCGTGGTTATTAAATAGAAAACCTAATGCATTGGTTCCATTTTTGTTAAATAAAAAGTATAAAATTACTTTAGGCACATTTAGATAATTCACACATTATCATCAACTCACCGTATGCCCTATTCCGATTCGATAACTGAACTTGTACTCATTTAAGAGAATCTATTATATATAATTCTCGTGGCACGTTGTTGTGCACGATGAGCTCCGAAATTATCAAACCGATTTTCATGTTTTTTTTTTAATGTTTATTTTTCTCGAGTGCTTAAGGTAGGGTAGTTTTTAATATTTAATACTTAAAAATAACGGTACTTGGCGTACAATTTTTTCTTCTATAGTCTATATTTTGGTAAAACATTTTTTTTGTACATATTATTTTATTTTCAACTTTCTCATAAACGGATAGACGGATTTCAATTAAAATTTGTATAAAGGAGTTCCTTCGAATTATAAATAATACTGCAAACCAAAATATTTTAAAATTTTTAATTTAATTTTTTTTTTTTAAATTCGATATTTCGAAAACGTGTTAATGATTTTTTTTTTCAAATTTCGTTTGTAAGCTTGTAACGGGTCCGCCATCTAACGTCTTTTTTCAACTAGTGCTTATTTCGTGAATGGTAACACTTAGCTCATGTCTGATTTGACAGATAATTAGTTTTATCCTTCCGCTAAACGAATATGGTTGTGTATACGCTTGAACAACGCTCGCTAAGTGGGCCTGCGATCGACTTAGAGAAGATGCCGATTTTGCAAAAAAAAATCATCTTTTCAGATGAAACTCATTTTGATGTTGGTGGGTACGTAAACAAGCAAAATTGTCGCATTTGGGGCACAGAAAACCCGCACGCATACATTGAAAAGCCGATACACCCAAACCGAGTCACTGTTTGGTGCGGATTTTGGTCCAGAGACATAATTCGAAAATGAGCAAGGAGTGGCCGTTACAGTCAATGGCGATCGTTATCGGGCCATGTTGAACGAATTTTTGTTCAGAAAAATTGAAGAGGAGGGTATTGTCAATATCTGGTTTCAACAGGACGGCGCTACGTGCCACACAGCCGAAGCTACACTCGATGTTTTGCGCCCATTTTCAAAAAAAAAAAAAGTTATTTGGCGGACCCTCTATTATTTATTAAATGCTTAACACTGACACAAAATTTTGTTTAGGAAAAATTAAAGAAATTTTGTAGTTATATAAAAAACTAAGCAAAAACGACTAAAAATATATTTAGGTTCTTAATAGAATTATTTTGCATACGATGTGATCGATCATAAGAGTAAGTACGTGCTATCCAGTCGTGCATTTTATTTTATATTCTATTTACGGGAAATTCCAGTTAAAGCGAAACATCAAAACAAAAGAAATGTACGAGTATCTGCGTCGTTGTTGGGAGCCAATCAGGGCTCACACTTCATTAATCTTATTTAGTATATAGTTTAATAAAAATAGAATGAAACCACCCTTTTTAATAATGGTTTTTGGTCTCAGAATAAGAATAACCAAAAATTTAAGAAGCGAAATTCAGTTTTCATATAACTCAACAAATTATAGGTACATTTATGGGAAATTCGTGTAGAGATTTCGTACCGTATAATTCACAGAAGAAAATTCAATGATTGGCATTAATGATCAGCAGCGAGGTTGATTATGTTATTTCCAGTAAATCCAAAATGACTGCACCAATGAAGTAATCACATTCAAACCTGAATGTGTACGTACTTTTATTTGCTACAAAAAAGACATATTTTTGGTGATTGTGGATCCAATTGCATGAAACTTTAAAATTGGGATTTGAGACAACTTACTACACATAAAACATATTTTCATTACAGTGTGTTTGGAAAAATGACACATACAATCTTTAACTTAAATTTTATGTTATTCAATAATTATTCTACGGATGTACTCCGCGGTTGTAGTTGTTGCTGTTGGAGACCCGGTATCTTCAAATTCCTCCAATTCTTCGCTGAAGGTTAAAGATGCTTCCTTCGCTTCGTCTTCAGTACTGAATACTTTCTTTAGGACACCCTGAAATCCAATTAAAATATTAGCAAATTACTATTTAATATACATAACATTGGTTGTGTGTTCTTACCAGCACCGTCGTCATCTAGCGTCAAAACGTAAATTTGAAACATTAAATTTATTCTTTTAAAATTTTTATTGCCAGGTGATTTGAGACTTTTAAGTCAATTGACACTATTATTGATGAAAGTGAGATTGTCAATTTTCCGACTGAAGTTTTAATTCTCTGATGGATATGCCAGGAATGCCGCCTCTGTCTGAAAATTGGTTCATTCTTTGGCGGAACTTATTAATGGATTTAAATGCACCAAAAATATGCAAAGGTGTAGGATTAGTCATCAGAAGATACCGGAAACGTACTTGAAGCAACGATATTGACTGGAAAGTTTAAATGAAAAGTCCTCCTATTACCTCGAATACCTATGATTCCATCAGAACCAACAATACATTTCAAAAAGCTTAAAATTCCTGCAAGACAGACAATTATAATTTGTGACTTGGGCTTAGAGAAACCGTATTTCTCCCATAGATGGGCAGCTGTATGTTGCATTTCCACGCGTCGGAAAACTATCAAATTTAGTTTTTTAACGAAAGACAGATTAACGAGTAATATCGTTTATCATTTAGTTTTTAACTAATGGAAATCACTGATTGCTACTATTTAGAATCCTTACCAATCAATTCCTTAACAATACCAATTTTAATGTCTAATAATTGTACGCAATACAATTAAGTCGCAACAACGCGCGGCCGGGTCTGCCAGTCCTACTATAATATTATAAATGTGAAAGTTTGTATGGATGGATGTTTGTTACTCAATCACGCCATAACGGTTAAACGAATCTGGATGAAATTTGACACAGAGATAGATTATAGTTTGGAATAGCACATAGGGTACCCTTTATCCCGGTAAAATGTATGGTTCCGGTAAGATAGGTATATTTTCATTTTGCATATAGTCCATATAAAATATCTGCTACAAATAGCGAACGTAACTTTTATTCACAAGAAAACAAAAATCTAAATAATTTGTTTTTAGGTTAGTTGTATGATTTTGTAATTAAATGTCAATTATCAATTGACAAAACTTATTAATATTATAAATGTGAAACAATGTGTTGATGGTTGATCCTCAATTACTTTACGGATTTGGATACAATTTGATAAATACGAGTAGATGGATGGAGCAGTGGATTATATCTCTATGTTGGTCATTGTTATCCCGAAAAAATTAACGGTACCCTTGGGAGAGGCTTAAATATAAAAAAAAATATTGTACTTGGGTGTTTGTTCCGCATTCACGTCTCAACGAGGAATGGTTTTTAATGAAATGTTGTAATTGGATAGACGATGTCATTAGATTCCCGTGGAATAGAAAGTCCGTATCATCGCACGGGTATCTGCTAGAACAAAATAGAAATAAATAAAATTTAGATCAAAATAACTACAAATGCCGAGTTCCTACCTTTCAACATGGATTTCTAGGTGTTTTCTATGTACCTACCTACTTAATCTTTCAATGGAAATATGTCTACAAGATCAGGATCTAGGTTAACTCACAGCTAATTTACGTAGTCTGATAGAGTGAATTGGCGAATTTTTACAAAACTTAAAATTCGAACGAAAATTTCAAAATATGATTATGTACTTGTTGTGGATAAACCACGTAAAACGTGATGGGCAATTAATACAAAATATCAGCAGATAATGCAAACATTTCGACTTTGAATCACACATTTCTATGGGCAAATTTTTAAGCTACAAGATCCCGCACAATATAAAAGGCAAACTCGGATTCCAGGAACACATTATGTGGCGTCGCGTATATGTATATCTATACTTTTCTATAAATAGCAAGAAAAAAAATGTGGTGAAGTTATAGAAATATAGGGATTGATAGAAATCCTAATGTAAATAAATACAAACAAAAGTTGGCCAAAGGGTAACAGACAAAAAAAAAACAAACAAAAGTAGATAAACAAAAGTAGATAAACATTGAAAAAAAAAGAAAACATACCTATCAGCTCATGTAGACTGAAACCGGACTCGATATCATCGTGCGTCGTCCCTACATAAATAAAAAAATGTATCGGAATATGTATACATATATATCCGTTACAAAAAAAAAAGTAAAAAAAAAACGAAGAATTTATAGTCTACCTAGGTATGCGTACAATAACGATTACACAGAGCATTGTTATAGGACATAAGAATTTATGTAACTTTTTTGTTGCGTTGTTGTCCTTCACAGCTATCAAAATAATTTAACCTGTCTCTCGGTCTATCTCCTCTCGAGGGATATAGAATTAGGATAAAAGGAAAACATCCTTTAAGAGCAAAAAAAAAAAGAAAAAATGTTGATCTAACGAGAGATATTGGTATGTACTGTACTTATAAGATGTAGGTATAGCTATCCAGTCTTGTGTCCTTTTTTATTTGTTCTTCAAGGATTCCAATAATATTTGTATTTAACAAAATCATTAAAGAATAACAAAGTGTCAATGTTTGTGCTTTTTCGGTCGTCAGTGGTATGTATCTATACACTGCTTGCTCCTTATGTTGTCCCTTCCTTTGAAATGACAAATTCCTATATATGTACGTAGTTATTGGTATAGCTACCCTTACCATAAATCTCAAAGTAACATATATATGTAGTGTACTATTATTTTCTTTTAATTCTTTGATAATATTAAATTAAATAATATTGATTGGTTGGAGGGGAAGGAGAAAGGACATTTTTTTGCCGGGCACTTAAATGAGATCCACACTAACCAATCATTCAATAAATTAACCTTCAACAAACCATACAACCGCTACCAATCGCCCGCCATGGCCGACACAGTCGGCACACATATACGCATCCATACACATAAACTTCCGGTCAGTGGACTCACAAAACCAAATTTTTGTAATGGACCAATTGGATTTCCTTTGGCGCTTGGGCGTAATGTGTTCGGTGTTCGCAGATTAGTTTAGTATGGCTTTTTAGATACGGAAGTTGTGTTATCTTTGTACTTATGTAGACATATATGTATGTACACTGAACCAAATATTTTATTTGTTGCTTGTCATAGAAAAGGATTCGATTAATTTGTATAAGGGAACAAAAAATGGACTTTCGGATTTAAAACAAAGATTATGTAGGTATAATTGTCTAATGAAAAAATTGCGCAAAAATTGTCACTCTAGAAGATGTTACTCACAGTACACATATTTTAAGGTAATATATTGCGCATGTTGTCAAAATTCGGTTGTCATATAAGAAAAAATGTCTCTGAGATTTGATACATACGCTCTGATGAAAGAAGATTTAAAATTTCTAAATTTTTATTTTGATAATCTTCATCATTAACAAAAAGAGCTATTTAACTTTTATTACTGATTTTTCAATTAGCAATTAATTTTGATTGAACCGAATAGCGGAATGTAGATGATAAAGTGAGGATTAATTAATTTTTAAAAACGAGTAGAAAATACTTTATCAATATTATTATTTAACTGACAATTTGTGATCCATAATTGTTTATTTCAGTAGCAGGTATTTATAACTGTTATTTAATAGTAGCAGTATCAGATATTGCAACTAGCAATTTTGCCCATGTCTATTCCCATGCCAAATGTTTACTTTTGTAAAACTTTGTTGCTCTCTGAGAGATTTTTATCCCCACTCTTGGGAAAATGACAGTCTTCACATTTTTGTGCACAAAGTACGGGAACACACTTTATATGTGAACTGTGAGGGAAATAAAAGATGCCTTTTGAATTGTTGGGCAAATGTGAATACATCAACAGAAAAAAATCGTTGGAGCTGTCTTTAAAAAAAAAAATAATATTATGTTATATCTTATCTAATTTCACGCGGTTCAACATTTAATTTGTTCAGTTCAAATAAAAAATTAGTTTTGTTTAAATCGAAAAAAAAACATTTTTTTTTGAAAATTAGAGTATGCAGTTTTATTAACAGTTCTAGAGGCCATTTGTATACAAAAATAATATTATCTGATGCATAGTAAAAAAGTCGAAAATGTGAAAAGTGTTTTTATGAGAAGTAGGTAGGTCCCGTTAATAAAAATACGCAATATAAAATATTTATTTACCTACTTAAAATTCGAATGCACTAATTTAAAAACACACATTTCTTTATCAAAAATTCTTACCAAGTTTGAAGCAAATCCATCCAACACTTTAGGCTAGGCTTTAGACTTGAGGACATATACACTCAGACAGAATTTCGGGACCCACTTTTTGGTGTTCTCTATTATCGTAATGTCAAGTTTGGTTAAAATTTCAAGTTCATTTTTTTTCCAAATGCAAAAATATGTATGTATAAATATGTGTACCTGTTGTAAAGATAAAATAAATTCATAATAATTAATCAGGGACGCAGGTAGCAAATTATGCAAATTTAATTTTTTTAATAGAGAGGCTCGATTTCGAAGGGGACATACAAAATGATATAACTTTTTTTTATGAATGTGACCCTTATTGCAACTTGTACATCGCTTATTCCAATTTTATTAATGTTGAAAAGCTCATTACATTTTGATGTGTCTAACATTCTAAGTATCTACTATGTGGTCTGTTTTTCTTTGTTTTTATATTTTTTTTAAGTGTACTACTAACTTCATCTATCATCATAATCAAACGAATCAAAACATCATCCAAAACAAACAAGAAAATCACATCTATCTCTATTTCCACGCCTATTTTATTAATTTACCCTCCATGTTATGTATGTCTAGAGATTATATAGTTATGTATATAACTATGTGAAAAAAGCCAACTATTATCATTGAGTTTCCTTGAAAAAGGACCCTCTTAGGATATTAATATCATTAGTTAGAGTACCTGTTACATTCGGTACAAGTTAGCAACACAACCACAATTCATTTCACGACCTTCGTCATCATCATAATAACCATCATCATCATCATCGTCGTTCTCGTCATCAGTGTCGCCTCATTGGATTCTCATTTTGAAATGAGTTCCGAACAAAAAAAAAATAAAATAAAATAAAATATTATTATAAGGGATGTAATGTAATTTACGAGGGTCCGTGAGTGTATAGAGTACCTTAGAGCTCTCTATATACCGCATCCCTCTTACTTGATGGGCTCATCAAAAAATCTTTTTCTGCTTCCATTATTAGGACAATTGATGATACCGCTGATGGTGTTGCTTATCATTATAATAATGATGGGTGAATATGTTTTTTGTTTTGTTTGTGTGTGTTGATCTTTCCACCCTAAAGATTCAGAATTCGTCATATTTTAGTGCACAATCGAAGAGTGTTAGAGTGAATGGAATCGGTCGGTATGATAACTATAACTGAACATCTATTATTAATAAAGTAACGATTATGATGTACATTTGGTTACTCCGATTAATATGTCATAATTTGACCGAATGTTGTGATTTAAAACTTATCGTATTCCCTTTGAATTGATAGTGATGTATATACCGCCGCTCCCCCGCCGTAAAGATGAAATGAAAATCGGAACTTAAATAAGACTTTTCTTCCTCATGAAAGGTTTTTAAATCGTATTTATTACTTAGGCACTCCAACCAGATCTGTCCCCTTAGCTAGCTGATTTAAGTATAACATTACAAAACTTGTAATTTCACTTGCATGCGCCACCCGAGTGACGGCGCCGTTCTCCTTTTTACGGAGTTCAACTAACAAAAATTCCATTCAGGTGTTTGAAGTTTCGATGGTAGTAGTAGTAAACTTTATTGAGATTTTTTAAACTACGTTTTACATAGATAATGGGCCCTATCATCGTAACCGATCGGAGAAAAATTTCCTCCGATTTGTACGAAACATACGAATTTTGTATCAATTTAAACTTTCCGATTCATCAATCGGACCTTCTTCCGAAAAAAATTGAAGTATGCGTGAAAAATTTAAAATCATAGCAACGCGTTGCGAATTCATCCGAAGCTTGACGATTAAATGTCAAAATCATGCGATGCATGGCGTCTCTGAGATTTATTTTTCTTCCGATTGGCCGGCTAGTTGAAATGATGACTTCACACCAACCCCCCATTAATAATGTGTACCGAACTTAAAAATTCTTCCCGTCATCAAGAGCGCCATCTAGAGCAATGCGCAAACCATTTTTTCAACAATATTTGTTTTGAAGTTTCTCATGAATCAAAGAAAACAAGATTACGACACTTCCTTGTTTTTCTTTTTTTATTGACGTCTCAATTTTCAAATCAATTAAACCTGGGACAATTGTTGAACTTCAATTAATCCACCAAATTCGTTGATTTAAATTAGCTGAAACACTGATCAAAATTTGAATTACTTTTGTAGAAGAAACCCTAAGGGCCATTCCCACAAACGTCAGTGGAACTTTGAGTTGCGGTTCAGCAATTTTATTCACCGATTTCGACGATTTAAGTGATGTTCAACGTTGGTAAAAATTGTGATCCGTGGGTTAGCAACTTAAACTCACGAATTTTAACCTAATGATTTAATCTCACCGATTTACATTAGCAGCCCTATTAGCCAATATTGAATGCTTATTACAAATCTAATCCATGAGTTTACTATTTGTACAAACGTATTTGTACCGTGATTCAGCAATTGAAATTCACTATTTCGGAAAAACTGGACTTCAACGATAATTCAAGTTGCAAGTATGTAATAGAAGTTTCATACATTTTAACCCATCGTTGAACCGCAGTTCATCTACAAAAATATGCAGGTACATTTTCTGAACCACAAATCAAATTCACCGATTTCGATGAGTTAAGTGAGCTTTAACTGTGGTTAAAATTGTGTTCCATAGGGTTCTCAACTTACACTCACGAATTTTAACCAAACGATTTAACCTCACCGATTTACCTTTGTAGCCCTATTAGTAAATAAAAAATACTTATTCCACATTTAATACATTAGTTAACTGAGGGCCAGTTGTACACATGTGGTTTAAATATTTGAACAGTGATTCTGGAATTGTATCTCAATCCAATTGAGTTCAACGATTGTTCAAGATGCCAGTATGTAAAAGAAGTCTCATGCATTTTAACCCATCGTTCAACCGCAGTTCATCCACCAAAATCGGCAGTTAAATTTACTGAATCACTGATAAAATATTTGAACCACGTTTGTAAGTGGGCCTGACACAACCATTTGGTAGTTATAAAATTGTTACACAAGTGACAATGGCCGAAAAATTTATCGGAGATTTGGCAAAAGAAATGATTCACAATGCCGAAGAAAATAGGACAAGATTCACTGTAACCATTTCACAATTCAATGGGATGAATCTTTTCACAACGAGTTTTAAGAAAATAATATTGATGCTAACTGAGTTGCAATTACTTTATCTATTGATTAAATATAACGTGACGACATGAATTGTGTATACTCCTCATAGTTTGACAACATGAATCATAGAAAACAAGATTACGACACTTCTTTTTTGTCTTATTTTATTGACTCTCCAAGCCACTCTTAGAAGCAAAAAATAAGCCAGCCTTCTTTAACAATTTTACTTAAAAAAATGCTCTATGCAACAACAAATTCAAAAAACCAGTTCATAAAAATAAGAAAAGTGGAGTTTACAAAGTTATTTGTAAAGAATATAATGGAGTTTACATCGGATAAACTGAATGATCACTGGAAAAAAAAAATGGAACATCTGAAAGCCTCAACATATCATGTTCCTTCTTCTGGTCTTTCCCAGCATCTGAAAAACACTGGTTATGGATGGTGTATGGACGATGTCACACTGCTACATAAACTTCCGGCTGGCAGGGTATTAGACGAATATGAGGTTTTTGAAATCAACAAATATAAACTGTTTAATGTTCTCAATTGTCAAATAGATTTGCCGAATAACAGTCCTTTATTAAATTAATTTTTTTTTTAAATTTAACTATATGCCTGTAAGACCTAAGGTCTTTATAAATGCAACCTGAATAGCACAGCACTAGTTTTTGGATTTGAAAACCAGGTAATGACTGTCTCATTTTAACCCATGGGTGGCATCCAATTGAAATTGGAGGTATAGAAAAGAATGCGCTTAGCGTGGGGATCGAACCCACACGTCTAAGTTAGCAATCAAGCACTTTATCCACTGCGCCATTGCCATTTGTTCTAACGTTTTTATATTTTTTTCAAGGTATAACAAAACAAAAGTTATTGTAATAATTCACCACTAGTACCTTATTTTGTATGTTATTGTCAGTGCCCTGAATATGTCCTAAGAAGACGAAACGCGGCGGCCTTTTTGTTAAATAAATATTTATATAAAAAAAAATGTTATACTGTGGAAACAACAAGTGTTTTTTAAATTATTTTTTCTAGAAATGTTAAAAATGAGTTCACTCAATAAAGGCCATTACGATTTCAATAAAAAAAAAACTAATACATTAAACTTAAAACTGGGTGCGATAAAGAGAAACAGTCATCTCGTCTCACTTGAAACACAGGAAAATTTGTGCAATTTCAAGTTGAAATACATAAGCGTATGTACACCTTATCTGTCGACAGTTATTATTATTAGAAGCTTTATTCACTCTTAATGTTTATAATTCATAACATATATATAATTACTAGTCTAATTCAAAAGTTTGATGGGCATAAGCCTCCCCCTTCAATTTCCAACTTCTTCTATCTGTTGCTTCTTGCCAGTAGAGCAAAAGGAATTGATGTCATCTCTCCGTCTTTTGTATTGTCCTCCAACATTCCGCTTCCTGTCTAATGGTATCCATTCTGTTGTCGTCTTGGTCCATCTTTCATCCCTTGTGCAAACTATGTGCCCAGCCCAGTCCCATTTTGATTTTCTAATTCTTTGCAGTACTTCTTCGAAATTAGTTTGACTTCTTATTGTGTTGTGGTTTATTCTTTGGGAGATCCGCATCATTAATATTGATCTTTCCATCGGTCTTTAGCACGTCTTTAATTTGTTCTCAAGGTATATTGTAAGTTACCACGTTTGGCACCCATACTGGAAAAATCAAATATGTATTTTCTTGTTTGACTGAAGATGTTAAGGTCTAGAAGATGTTAACGTTCCAAAACTGTCGCCAAGCATTTGTAATTCTTTGGGTAACATTTTTGGTATCTTTGTTAATAAAGGATATTATTTGACCCAGGTACTTATAGTCTTCTACATACTCTAGAATGATGTTATCTATTTTCATCTCTGGTTGATAACCATTTGACATTATTTTTAGGTTTTGCTTATTTGTTGATAGACTTACTTTTTTTACATTCAAAACATAGTTCGTTCAACAAAGCTTGTAGTTCATCACTGCTGGTGGAAATCAAAACGATGTCGTCTGCAAATCTTAAATTTGATAGATATTTGCCGTTAAACTTTTAATGCCTTTGTTTTCTCAATCCAATTTCCGAAAAATGTCCTCTACAGTTGCGGAAAAGGGAGCTGGCGAAAGTGAATCACCTTGTCTCACTCCGCGGGTTAGATGAAACATTGGACCCTTGGTTTCTGTTTTTATGCATGCCATACTTAGAGTTAGAGCGAGAGCTCAATACTTCATACATGTTGTGTTTAAATGAGAGAGCGATATCTCGATGGTCATGTGATGAAAGAGAGCGATCCTCTAGTTGTTGAATGTTGAGAAGAACTGTTGTTTTTCCATTATCGGTTCCGTTACAGTATAACGGAATTATGCAGCTTGTATACATTACGGGCTGCGACACACGCGATCCAAAGGATGCTTCTAATTTCTGGGACGACGCCACGTCCCTATCCGAATGCTGTGTCCATGTGCGCGACCAATGAAACTGGGAGTAGATGTAATTCGGATGGTTTCTACACATGTGGTGTCGTTCGTTTGACTCCCTCTCCAAGTTACAATTTCCCTGATGTTGTCGACTTAGTTAAGCAACAAATTAAATATCTGTTGCACTACTTAATGCATATTTTTTTTGTTAACACAACTTATAATTAATTTAATTATCTCTTTTTATTTTAATTCTCCAGACGGAAAAACACGTCCATTCACGACGGGAGCCAGAAGCCAACTCGAAGTATCGATGGTTGTTGGGATCATGAATCGTTTAACGCCTACCGGAACAACGCTTCCATAAATTGTGAAAATTTACTTTGAAAACAAGTTGTGCTTAGTGATGAAACTGATTTCTGGTTCAATGATGTCGTCCATAACCAAAATTGCCGTATATGGAGCAAAGACAAACCTGCATAGGGCTGGTAACGAGACCAGGCGAGACTTTTGTTAGTCTCGTCAAAATCGAGAAATTTCAGTCTCGTCTTGTTTTTGGTTTCGCCTAACCAAGTCTTGTCTCGGTCTTGGGCTCGCCTTGGTCACATTCTTAGTCAGAAAAATTTAGAATTTTCTGAGGTATAATTTGAATTTTGTAGAAGTTCTTTATTCCTAAATCAAAACCATCCTTCAATGTATTTTGGCAGTTCATGGCCTTATAAGTAGGCAAAAAACTTTATTTTGACGTTTCGATAATTTTTTTCTTCAAGTGTCAGATTTTTATTCCAATGACATGCAAATTTAAATCGTACGTATTCTCTGAAACTTCGCACTGCGCCTATAGAGTATAGCTATGCAGTGGTTTTATATTTTAACGCGCGTAGTATATTTCTTGTGAATATTATAAAAACTGTACATGAGTATAATAAATATAAAAAAAATTCTTCTAGCGAAAACCGAAATCAAATCACTGAGACTGCCGCGTCGAGACTCGCCGAATTTCGTCTCATCTCGGGTGGTTTTAACGTAGTCTCATCTCTGTCTCGTTGCCAGCCCTAATCCTCCAATTCTCAAGCAATTACGTCCTTAAAATTAACTGTTTGGTGCGGTTTACATGCTGACGGCATCATCGGTTCTTATTTCTTTCGAAATGAATAAGGAGAGGTTGGGTTATCGTGAATGCAAATTTCCCTCGAAATATTTCTCAAATTGGAATTTTGGGAACTTGAATGATGCCCCAAAGTTTCTCCTCGGAAATTATTGGTAATTGGAAATAAACTTTCCCAGGGATTTGTTTGTCATGAAAAATTTTGAGGGGAATAAAATATTCCGTGGGCAACGAAATTCCCTGGGAGATTCCCAATAAGACCCATTTAAAAAATAAATTCATGAAATTTATCTTCCAGATTATAATAATTAAAACAAAATTCATTCCAACAATATTTATATCTTCATCGAGATTCAGCTAATTCGAAACCGCAGTGAGTTAGTAAAAGTTAGGGAGTGAGTGAGTGAAAAGAAATGTCAGATTAATCGCCTGAGATTTCAGCAGTGACTTGGTGCATTTGTTGGTGTATTTACGTTTTTGGTTAAATAGCTATTTGCTCTTTTCTCAAAGAAATTGTTTCACACCTATTCACGTATATGAAATAAAAATTACAAGCACACAACGAACTAGGCCAAAAGACTCCAACAAACTTTACAAAATATGGAAAAAATGATTTCCAATAATCTTGTTAAATCACATTAATAATAATGTGGGACTTATGCATTTGTACTTAATGTACAAAATATATAGGTAGATATAATTGTATAAATATGTGTATTTAATATAAATACTTCTTTTGGATTTAATTTATTGAATTTGATTTGTTTGTTGACATTTGCTTTGCTTATGTATGTATGTAGCATTGTAGCTACCTACATTTTGTTGTTGCTTCAAGAAATTTAGCTGTTGGAAACTAAATTCGAACATACTCATTTCTCTTTAATAGATGAATCACTTTTTGGCGGAAAGTGAGATGAGTCGGCGAGTAAGGCGAGTCATCTCACTTCACTCGCCGTAATAGCTGAATCTCGGTGCTTGTATTATTATTTAAAGTTCTCAAGCTCTTTAAAAACAACACCCTTTATATGCTCAGCTTTTGGATGGGTTTGTTTTGGTACAAAATGTCAAACTGTATTAAGTCGGCGCACAGTGGTCGGATTCAGCAATCTAGCCGAACAAAATTATTTTGAATATGAAAATCATATTTTAAATTAATGATTTGATGTTTTATATGTAATAATAGATAATCTATACGATCCTTCCTAGAAATAATATTGTTTTAACAAAAAGTAACCAAACTATTATCGATTTCATGATACCAAAAAAAGATGATTTTTTTCGTTTGTTTATAAAATACGTTTTTGGATTTAAAATTTAAGCACTTTGTGAATACTCACTGGAATAGTGTACCATGCATACCCCTGTAAATAAAGGTTTCTTTTTTTATAATAAACACGCATTAAAGAGGTTTGGCCACCCTTAACATGACAAGCACAGTTCTTGTTTCAGATACATAGTTTTCAAATGCATTTTCATTTATAGATTGCCCAGTTCCTAATGTTTCTCAAATAATGAGTTCTATAAGTTCCCGATTTACTCCAGTTATTTCTGAACTCTTTCTGCAGTTCGGAAAAAAACGTCTTGCAGTATTGCCATCATTTATATTGCTGAACTATATTGTATCCCCATTTGATCAAAATTCAAGATATTTTTCACCACCTTGAAGTTCACTTACTTCGATCAACCATGGATTGAAGTTAAGTCTTATAGACCAAGATCCCATGGCCGGCAGAAATACATCATTTTATCATAGCTGATTTGTTTTCTGTGAATAGATACCAAAATAGATAAGAACGAATGGATATTCCGAATTTTCGAAGCTGGGGCTTTTCGGAGATATGCAGTTTTAACAGTGCATTCTCAACTACGTTATTTTATCAAAGCTGATTTTTTGATATGTTTAAGGGGATAGTGTCTCAAACTTTGTTTGACACTTGTCAAACCCCTACAGTAGGGCGTTTCGTCTGGCAGACACCTTTAAGATGAAATCTGCTATTGCAGAAAAAAATCAGCTATGATAAAATGACGTATGTCTGCCGGCCCTGGCCTCTTACTCTATAAGCATATTCCTCAGTGACCTCAATTTCTGTGGGATAACATTTCTTTTTTGCGTTTAGCACTTTATTATAAGAGAAAATATATTTGCATTTAGAGTTGTTTTTTTTTTGGCATATGATTTGATATTGATGCTTGGAATGATTTCAAATCAATCAAATCATTAAAGCCAATGCTTCATCGGGAGACAGAGGTACATATATGCGATTTTTAAATAATGTTTTTACCTCAGTACATTTACTGGATGAATCTTCCTTTATGATATTTGCTGAATCCCGTTTATACATTTTCCGAAGCACAACTTCACTAGCTTTTATTATTTCCCTAAGGCTAGTTGATGTAATTAAATTTTGAACTTTTGCGTTTTGTTTAGATTTTTCACAGCATTCCTCATAAGACTTTCTAGACAAATTAAAAAAAAAAAGGTGGGAAGAAACCTTTATTTTTGAAATTTTTCTTAGCAATATGTCGGACAACGTATAAGTTTCCTCTAACCAGGCTGAGTTTTCAGCTAAAATCGGTTAACATGCCTACCGCTTTTCACCAATTTTGGACAGCAAACTTTTTACGGAAGTATTAAGTTTTTTATTAGAATCTTCAGGCAGCTCAGGAAGCTTAAACTTATACATAATAATTGTTCTAACCACATCAACCCTTCTTGTTTTATCCATTTGCCGCCAAATTTCAAAAATTTGCTTTCGCGATATTAGGGAGGTCGTGCTGAAAATTGAAAATAATTGTATGGGTGTCGCAAAAACTCGCAAAAAGGGTTTATTTTTCCTCAAAGCCAACACTCCACAGAATTACTTTTTATAATTTTCGAGTTGAAAATTCAATAAAAAAAAATCTAGTCCTATTTTTTCACGGTGAACTTAAGGAACTATAAAAAAATTATTTAATGAACCAGTTAACTTCTGGAATCGTTTTCTTATTACCCACTAATAATTCTATTTAAGAAAAAAAAAATATTCCAAAAGACGCACCGTTACACTTTTTATAATTAACCGAAATTGCATAAAAAACACCTTTTATCTTCTGGCGCTAAGTTGCTTTCATCAACTACTTACTTCAATGCTTAATATTTTCTTACAGTGAAAGAGATCATAAACAAAATATGAATAATAGTTATCTACTGTATGGACAAGTTAGCCACATCATTTTGAAACCGATCGCATGTTTGATTTTTGTATTTTGTCCCGCTAGATTGGTGAATCCGACCACTGTGCGCCGCTGTTAACAGTTTGCAGAAATACAATGCTCGCTAGATCGTATTTGTAGGCTTATCACACTTCCAGTCGTTTAACATATCCGAACTTTATACCTGATATAGCACCTCTATTATTTCGTTTGAGAAGCTTTTCTTATAATCTTCGAGTTCGAGTACATGCCTCTTGCTTAGCAAAGATTGCCACCGCGGAACGCTTGGGCATCTACTGAGGAATGTTTTGAGTGTTTAATGACTTTAATTCGTTAAATAGAAACAAGCCTTCCAGCCCTCTTTTCGAATCTACCACATACTCTCATTGCCAACTGTTGCGTTGGTTTCAATTAGTCAAGCTTTTGATCATCAAGTATTCTTAAGATAATATCGTCCTTTAAGTATATTATCCTGGTTTTATATATGATTTTGAGAATTTCAAAACTAAATCCGACTACATCCGATATAATCTTCTTGCTTGTGCTTGTATATGTACACAAAATAATATACAGAATTTTCAAACAAGTTACAAACAAAAAATCTTTTATATTCTTCATAATGATAAAAAGCATCACTGAAAACATTTTTCTAACAGCATCTTCAATCGTTCCAATTTTAAGAACCACCTCCCTTAGTTTCATTATGATTTTTTTTTTTTTTTTAATTTCCTTATTTTTATTTTTGTATTTAAAATGATTCCTTAGGCATTGTAAAAGTCATAGTCTACTGCTTTTCAACAGGAGCAGAAGACAATGGAGTTATTATCTCTCGCTCTAAAGTTATTCGTTTTTGTTTCATTGAAATATTTAGTTCAGTTTTGTTTGTATTTTTTTTTTACTTTGCTTGAAGGGAGCTTAAGAAAACGTCGTATTCTCCCCTTCATGAATTTTCATCAGCTCTTATATGCTTCAAGCGAAACTATAAGACAAAAGGTATATATACTCTAATATCGGTTTCGAAAGTAATCAACACGTCAAACAATATACTCTAGACTTCTATGATAAAAAAGCAAGTTGATGTTTACTCTCAGTCATAGCTGAAAAAGTCTCGCTAAAACAACAACTAAATTCGTTCCAAGTGCTGATCAATAGGAAGGATTTGACAGCATGGAAAACGGTTATTGGTCCATCAATGATTTTTATATATTCGCACATAGTAGGCTCAAAATTTCCTAATGACATTTATATTGTCCAAAAAAAGGTAATTAACAATTAAACTTTAACACGCTATAACTTACGAACGATTTGACATACAAAAGTAGTTAATATGTCATAAAGATCTTGGGAGTTATTAGGCAAAATAAAACAAGGATTTTGAAGATGGCAGCATTACCCTTCCGGTTCCACGCTTAAAATTTTGGTCTTTTTCATAGAATATGTTTTTGCAAACATACATAAAAACAAAAAAAAATACCCACTCAAAAACATACATTTATTACATTTTTTTGAATAAATGTACTACGCCCCAATGTTTTCGACCATTTTTCTCCAAATCTGTCAATTGTACGATAAAAAGTGTCTATCTTTTTTGTGTAGAATAACATTAGCTACAATGATTATCCTACAACTTTTTTTCACAAGAACATATAGTTTTCGAGTAATTTGAAAAAAAAAACTGAATTTTGTTGAATACTTTTAGCCAGCAGTTGGATAAAAAAAATTATTTTAATCGGTTCAGCCAATAGCTGTATTGTAGTATTGTAGTATTGCTGCAACCGAAGACATGATTAGTAGATATTTAGATAGATAGATAGATACAAGTTTATTTCCCTTTAAAATCATTATACAATAAATCAGAAAAAAAATTAAATTAATATAACTTAAGGAAATTAATGACATTTTATATTTTTATAATACTTAGGTACTAAAAATAGTGTCAAATGCCACTATAAGCATAAAAACTCGCAAAAATTCATAAGGGTGGGGTGACCCAATACAACAACATAGTTCAAATAAGGAATTAAGAAATGTAGTTACTTATAAAGAAAATAATAGTTAACAAAAGCTGTTAGATATACACCTAATAAAAGGAAGAAGAGATAGGTTAAAATAATATATTTTTACAGTATTTTTCCAAAAACGAGAATAAATAATTATTAAACCAAAACATCAGAGAAGACAGATTCAATACCAGCGTGATCAAAAAGTTCAAGCCATTCTTTTATACGTTTTACAAACATTCCAGAAGTACTAATACCGAAAATACTCGTAACCGGTAATGGCTCGAATTTAATTCTCAGTTGTTCCGCGAAACGAGGTTCTGAAAGTAAAAACGATTGAAACAACTCCATATCACCCACAATCCAATTGTAGTTTTTCGTTCGTAATGTGTGATTCAAGAGAAAAAAATGTGTCTACATATAAAATAGGATTTATTTTTTATTCCTGTGATATTAGCATTTAAGTTCTTATCTGTCTTATTGTTTAGTGTTTAACGTACATATTTATTTATTTATTTATTTTCTTCTTTGTAATTAATGGTCAACCTAAAAGCGATGTCTAAATATAAATTATACCACTAATTTCAATAAACCAGTCTCTTGAAAAAGTTGGAAAACCCCAACGAAACGTCGAGAAAGAATGAAATAGTTTTATATACATTCGGAAATTACTGATCTGTAAGCCTGTCTTATATAAAATCCTTTATTTATTTAAAATAGGATTTGTTTTTTGGATCGAATTAAATTAATAAAAACAACTTTGCAAATGAATAAAATCATACACTGTTAATGAGTATCTTATGATGGAACACACTGATTCGAAAAAAAAAACGATAAATTTCTTTTTCATATTTTTTGTTTGTTTCTTTTTTTCAAATTCTTTAGGAAGTATCTCATAGTTAAAAACTAAACAAAAGTCAACAGAAATGTCTTAAACTATATAGGTAGGTACATGAAGAAATAATAGAAATAAATTGAATACGAATCAAGCTACATAGTATGTTTATTAAGTATACAAACAGACGAACAAAAAATGTTACAGCAAAATTAAATATAAATGTATGCACATTCTAGATTCTATAATTTGCGTTTACATATAGTTTATATCTACGAGTATTATAGATACTTATGCATATAGAGGAAAAGAGAGATACTACGTACTTGGATATATCGAATGGTGCGGCGGCAAAGATGAAAGCCTTATAATGCTATTAAAATGAGAATACTGAGTACACGCGTTCGGGTATAGATATGCATGTACAAACAAAGGGAAAACAAAAGTAAAAAAATAGCGAACAAAATAATAATAAATAAATAAATCCAGTGGTTGGTGGATGTTTATAAATATTTATGCAAGCCTCGTACATGGACTTGTACTTGGGATGGGAATAGAATGTGCAGGCACAGGGTGTAGGCGAGGCATAAGATACAAAAGTGAAACTATGTTAGTATAATTTGAATATTGCTAAATTATAATTATGTAACGGGAAGAACGTGTAAATTAAAACTAAAAAAAATAAAAAAAACACACACTTCGAATTTGTGCCATAAAAGATTTTTAGAGAAATCTTTTCTACAATGCAAAACAATTCTATTGCACTCTTAAGATCCGAAAGGCGATATTTTAATGAATAAAAAAATGGGAAAAAACTAGTTCCAATATTAAAATGTTTAAATAGGAGTTTAGGACATGAACGTCGTTTAGAAATTGGCACAAAGTGTGATATCCTACGTTTTGAAAAATTGTTGAAATGCCTTATTCTCATGTATCAGGCTAGCAAAGTAATATTTGTATTGTATTGTAATTATTTTTATTTTCAACTTAAAAGTAAATTTATACATTTTCTTTAAAATACTTTTAATTTTCTTGTTAAAAATTTAAACTTACTGCAATGACTTTAAAAGTCGTCTGTCGGGTAATTTTAGCGAATAATTGAATGTAATTTTGGTATTTCGTTTGCAAACGGATTTTAAATTTTATAATTCATATAGATTTTAAATCGTTTTAAAATTTTCTTTAGACAATACCGCTGAAGTTTATCTACTTCATCAAAAAATCCAAAACCCCAAACTTGTGCACCATATATTTGTATAGCTCTGCAGACTGCCTGAAAGAGTTTCCACTTCGATTTCAGTTTTAGGTTTTTCCTTGATAAAAAAACATTGCCAAGTGACGTTAATGCTATTCTTCGCTGCATTATTCCGAAATTCAACGTGTTTGGAAAGGTCATTTTTGGCGTTAAAAGAACTCCCAGATATTTATAATTCGCGGTAATTCTTATTTGTTCTCCTTTGAATGTCCAGTTTTCTTGGCTAGATATTCTGCCTCCATTCCGGAACACCATCATCTCCGATTTCGACATATTCACCTCCAAACTGCATTTTTCGCAATATTCTTCAAGTCGACTTATCATTTGTTGCATAACTCTGTCTTCTGCCAAAATATCCATACCATCTGCATACAGTAGCAACCCTATATTTAGATTTTCTATTTGCAGACCTCGTTCTAAAAAATCATGCAAGTCATTTATAGAGAGAGCAAAGAGAAGCGGAGATAGAAGACATCCTGTTTCACACCATAAAGTGTAGTTTGTAGATTAATAAGCTTCGTGAAATTTTGTCAAATGCAGCCTTTAGATCCATAAAAAATGCATATACCTTCTTTTTCTGCCCAAGCTTTATGTGCACTATTGAAGCCAGGTTAACTGCAAAACAATATAACTTTTCAGAACCTTCTACGCACTGCTACACCTTGAGGAGCCAAATGTGATATTCCGCTAAAAAATATGCACGATGGATCCCAGGTACTTGCTCTTATACAATACAGGTTTAATTTTAAAGACCTTAGGTCTTACAGGGATATAGCTAGTTAAAATTATTATAACGAAGGCCGATATAACAAATGATCGATATTACGAACACTTTTTTCAAGTCCTTTAGGTATTTTATATAACAAAGAAATAACGAATTTCAGAAATTGAAATAAACATTTTTTTACAAACAAAAAATGTGAAAGAAACTTGACTGTAAATGTGTTAATATCTACTTATGCGTATAATATTGAAAGATACATACACAATTTTACTCATTACTCGAGTGTTTTTTTTCGCTTGCCAGAGATGAAATACTTTTTTGAAAACTGCACATACATATGTTACACCTTTAATTCAACCCACTGATCAAAAAGCCATACGTATGACTAAGCTCTTTTATAGACACAGCTTGCTTAGTAAAATTGATGACCGGAAAGGTCATAATCAATGCTCTAAAACAGGAGTGTCCAACCCGTAGTCTCCTGGCGCTTGCTAGCACGCGGCCTATTTTCGAGGCGCCCGCAAATCCACTTGAATAAAGTTAAGAAAACTCTTAAATCTAACATATCGCTATATGTGTCATACATATACTCATGCGAACGGTTTCAATAAGTGAGAAGGCTGCATTGTCATCCTGCTCGCTAGGTATATCATTCCGTGAAATGCAAATAATTCATCACGCGCATCGCGAGACTTGCCTATCGTCATTCAATCCATTTTTGTTCATTAGTGTTTGCTAAATCCGTTGCGTTTTTCTCAGTTTAATTTATGAGAAGTATTAAAATCAACCCTTATTACTCTGTTCAGTGGTGCTCGCGTAGCTTTTTTCCATTTTGAAATAAGCCCTTGGAGCAATACCAGTTGGACACCACTGATACCTTGTCATGGCAAAAAGTATAGTGGTTGTGCTTCATAATATTGCCGGAAGAAAATTGTATCTTCAATTTCGGATGAAGAGGATGATATTCCTCTGTAAGCTCTCCGTAATCAAGACGAGATGATCGTTGTAGCTAATACGATGGATCTTACGAGAAATATTTCCCCAGAGATAAACATAATTTTCAATTGCAAAAACAGTTTTATACGCTATGAAGTCCTACCTCATTTTTTAAAACTGAATTCACTACACATGATTTGGAGTTCTGGACTAATACAGAAGGAGTAATACTTTAACGCGAAAATATTGATAGCAGCAATGTTGCAGAAATCGAAATTGTGGATGATGATAGCGATGAAAATGCTAGCTCAGAAACTGAACTTCAAAGTGTGAGCTGTCGGGAATTTTGAAAATTGCATCCAATGGGCAGAACGAAATGGCATTGAAAACTCTAGTCTTAGTTCTAAGAAGTTTACGGCAGAGGCATTCAATCATAACATTCAACGCCCAAAAAAATCAGTCATGTTAACGATTTTTTCACTTAAATATGAGCACAAATATCTATATGTACTATTTATTACATAATTTGAACAAAATTAATAAGTATTCCTAATATGTATGTATATTGTATGGGAGGTATATGCACATTCAGTTAAATATGTTTTTTTTTTGTTCTTTGAAGTGAAGTATGAAATAAAATAATGAAAAATACAATTGTACTCTCTATTCACATTTGTTTGGAAATGGACTTTAGGTCAATAAAATAAATTAAATCTTTGTCACGGCGACTTTTCGTTCATGTCTATGAAAATCATCAGATGTCAATGAATCTGTACTTTAACATTGATAATAGGTTACTTATTTTAACATGATGCATCAAACAATAATAAAAATTACTTACACTTGTTACATTTACATATATAGTAAATACAAAATTTTAATAAAACAACAATAAATAAAATGAACTGCGAAGTCAGACTCCACTGTACAACGTTAAACTGACAAGTAACAAGCATAAAGAACAAAGAAAGAAAATTAAAGTTACTCTATTGTAAAGATCGTACATGTATTAAAAGCTTTTTAATCCATACGCCTCTAGTATGTGTTTGTATTGCGAGATGATTTCCTCGATATCAGTTCGTCGGTTCATGGTACGTCAGCAATGATAATGTGCAGAGTTTCTATTATCATTCTTTTGTTGTGATGTTCCTCTCTTTGCAATACTTGGACACTTTCAAAATTTGGTGAGTGATTTTTTAATGTACAATGTGATGCCAGTGCTGTCTTCTGCATTGCGTTACTTTTTATGTCAGATTTATGTCCTGCCAATCTATTTTTTAATTTTGGTTTTGTCGTTCCGATGTAAGTTTGGTTGCATTCTTCGTCAGCGTTGCTATTACAATTGATTTTGTAAATAAGATCAGAATGTTCCATTACATCGATTTTTGTTTTTAGGTTGTCGTATAATTGTCGAGTTGTATAGTTTGAATTCATCGCTATTTTATACCTCTCTTTACCAAAAAGTGTAAGTGAAGGATTTGTATATTGGTTTTAGTTTTCCTTCTTCTGGTATGTGTTTTTTTTTTGGCTTTTCATGTTGAATTATTACTGTATTTATTATTTTGTGTGGGAATGCATTGTTCTGTAGTGTATTTCTGATTTTTACTTTATTGTCTTTCTTGTATTCTAAGTCACTAATTGAGAGAACTCTTTTTATAAAATTCCTGGCTGTGTTAAAAATCATTTGTTTGGAATGGAAATTTATGATTCTTCCAGACGAAGTGGGTTTTTGGTACCAATCCAAATATGAACAAATATAAGATAGGCCAGTTCATCTTTTCAATTTTTTCATCTTTCTAAGCATCAAATTTAGCTATAGAAAAGAAGAACATATATTCAAACATTATAAGGTCAAAATACGCCCCAAAGTACTAAATATGTACCGTAACTGAAATATAACTAAACGGACTGAAGGCAAAATAATGTATGGAAGGTACCTACCATTTGACTTGTGATATAAAGGTCGGTACTACAAATGTATATGGTTATGGGTTTGTAAAAAAAAATCGAACTCGATATTTTGATCAAACTTGACATTACGTTTGTGGAGAACACCAAAAAAGTGGGCCCCTCAATTCCGTATGTCTGTCTATCTGTCATCGACTCTACACCCTAAATGGTTGGATGGATTTGCTTCAAATGTGTAGGCATATTACCGAAAAAACAACAATATGTACCAATATGTAACAATATTGTTTTTTCGGTAATATGCCAACACGTTCTTTTTTTCATTTCTTTAAGACGAAAAATAACGGTAACGGTAAAAAATATTATTTTTCTCAAAAACGGTTCAAACGAGTTAAAAAAAATTCAGTTTACGAATGAAGGGATACTTTTTGGTATTTGTTTTTTTTTTTTTTTTTTTTAGAAAAAAATGGTTATTTTTGGTACTTCTAGTAGAACCTTTAGTTTTTTATAAAATATTTGATTTTTTGAAAACTCAAAATTCCGCAAACGAATCATTTATTAACGGCACTTCCCAAAGAACCACTTTTCATATTTTCGACTTTCTCACTATTCGATGAACGGATTAAAATTATTTTTTCTGCAAAAATGGTCTCTAAAGATGTTAATAAAACTGCATACTCAAATTTTCAAAAAAATGGTTTTTCGATTTTTAAAAAATAAATAATTTAAAACATTTTTTTATTTTCATTTTTCAAAACCAGGCACTGAAATTTTTTAAATTACAATTTTATATGTATCTATGTATATTAATAATTGCTTCAAAACTGCGTTTCAATTTTTGTTTCCTAATTTTTTTTTTTTTTAATTTTATACATAAACAATATTTTCCTTTTTTTTAAATCACTCGAAATATTTTAGATTTTTTTTGATATATTCATATTTGTCCAATAATTCAAATGACATCTTTTTTTCCCTCAAACTTTAACAACTAATTAGTCCAAAAAGACCAAATTTACAGCATTAAAACAAATACGCAGTTACAATAAGTTGGCGTTTTTTAACAGTTTTCTTGTCAACTTTATTTGTTGTCATTTATTTCTTTTTTGTTACAGCATAAATGTCAAAGCACAATGACATTTTGCCACCATTTGCAAAATTTATAGTACATTCATAGTATTATCTACTTATTCTGCAGTCTTTCCTTGGATGCATCAATAGTTTTGCAAACATTAAATTATAAGCCCCCTGATTGGCTTTTCGAGATTAACAAATTCGATAACATTTGCGAGAGGTCAATAGTTGGTCACAATCGGAAGTGGAGACCAACAACAAAAACCACTCCAGTAGTATGATATTTTTTTTAGTTTTTATATCCCACATTGAGCACTGAACGCCAAAATATTCTAAACAATCACGTCCTTAAACAAATTTAAAAAAATACATAGGTACATGTGCTTAGGCTTTCAAAAGCTAAATTATCTCCTTGTTTACCCACATACACCTACACAACTTGTATACCTAGGATGATAGTGATGAGGGTGCGAATCGTAGCATGAGGGCGATTAGTAGGCGGTTATGATAAGTTATCGTTTAAGGGTATGTATAGGTGGGTATAGGCAGTTATAGTTGGTAAGGAGGTAAGGACTCTCATTATGGACAGTTTAAAAATAACTTCACACGCACATACATAAGAATATAAAATAAAAACAAATTAAACAAAGTTAGCAATGGCCAACCAACCAAAACCAAATCAATCCCGAAAACGTACTCTGGAGATATTGGGCAAATTTAGTTGGAAACTATGAAGGTAGGGAGGTTGGTAGTGGTAGTAGTGGTAGTTTGTGTTGTAAGCCAAGCCTCTCACCACCAACCAACGCCTGAAACTTCCGAAAAATCCTCAGATAATAGTGCTGCATTTATGCGTAAGTATATATATAGTAGGTATAGGTACGTACAGGTTAGGTTGACATGGGCGTCAGGAAAACAACTGACACACTTAGACCATTGATAAGTCCATTGTGTACATCTAAAGCCTAATTTACATTATAGATATTGTATTATAAACAATTGTATATACGTATGTATGTATAGTATAAAAATGTAGGTATTTATAAAAATTTTGTGTGCTTCTAACTACTAACACAAGTTTTTAGCAATAAAGTTAATTGAGTTTGAGTTTTTGGCATGATTCTCGTTCTGATTCTGAGTCTTTATTCCATAGTCCTGAACCAATACATTAATGACTCTTAGCCACAGCTAAGCATCCCTTTTTTTTTAATGTTTCTTGCTTGCAAGGAAGAATTTAATTGATTTTTCGTTATTTTTTTTATACCGCCATCTACGTAGGTACTCCTACATATGATGCGACAAAAAAAATTAAAATGCCGCAAACCTCATCTCACTTTCATCTCTTAACTCAACACAACTCACCCCGAAAAACCAAACCCCGAAATGCAAACTTTTTGAAAAAAAGAAACTAAATATCCTGCAGGATAAGAAAATAATTCAAGAGTACAACACAAACACTCACACACAACCCTCATTTCATCCCATTCTTCACAAACACCAAGCACCAAATAACTAACTAACCCTCCTTGCCGCCCACTTATCGCACTCACCCACTCACACTATCGCAGTAAAAGCACATGCGCGTAAAATATATTCCTCCATGGAAGCTCTAGGGAAAAAGTAAAAGCAAAGTAAAAAAAAAACCGTCATCCAACAACAGAAAACTTTTTAAGGTTGGACATTTTTAAAAACGTCTTTTAACCAACGAATTTTCTTTCCTTTTCTGTCAAACGGATTTCTGATTGCAAATAAAAGAAAGAAAAAAAACTCACAAACTAAGGGTAGTTCTGCCAGCAGTGGGTGATAATGAAAAGCACACTCACTGCAAGGAAAGCAAAAGCAAAAATGGGTATCGTTGATGTACTCGTAGCATAAACGGGTGCCGGGTGATTCCATAGTGGGCTGCTCCTTGATGGCAGTCTACCCACTGCAAAAGTGTGCGTTCAGGATGGTTTGTATGTGTGTGGTGCATAGATTTGTGGGCGGATAGATTGGAGTTCACGTAAAAAGGAATCTTAAAATGTCGGTTAAGGAAAATCTACTATTTTCTCCTTCTATCGCGCTTTCAAAGGAAACCGAAGCATGCTGCTGTCGACGACTGCCGAATTCCTGATACTGGTTATAGTACTAGTATGTGGTGCACGCACGCACATCGCCCACTATTCTATGAATGATTATGTGAATATACAACCACCAATGTTCTCACTCCTGAAATTGGAATTTATAGCTCCCCCTTGGCAAGGTTATATTATGTATAATGCTGTGTTCTGCCTGTCCCTGCCAAAGCCAAATCCATAGACATACCCATACTTGCTTATTTTCTTTTCTTCTTAATGGAGAGCTTAAGTTGCACTACTACTGCAGAAAAACAGCAGTTATACAATCTGCAAAAAAATGAATAGGGTCTGAGAATATAACTATACCTATGTATGATTTGACAGGTAGTTAAATAAATAACAACGTAGCATTTTTTTATTTTTTAAATGACGGATTTCTCAAGAGTGAAGAGAGAAGTAAGTATAGTATCTATTGAAATTAAGAATATCTCTAGTTATAATGTAGGTATGTATCTACATATCTGATGCATATTTATTTGTTTATATTTTAATTTGTATTTATATATTTAAAAATTTCCATTAACAGCTTCGAACAAATAACCTATGTGTATTTTAGAATCTTAGATAACAATTAAATACATAAACATCACAGGTTTTAAGCGTACACCTTGTACCTACCTCATACTTACTCATAAGGACCTTGTAATGTTGGGAATTAGATATATGTACATAACTACCTATGCATCTTAATAAACAAAAGCTCTTAACTGGTCTCTATCTAAATGGTGGGCCAACGATGTTAATTGTAAATAAAGAAAAAGTTTTCGGAGAATTATTTCCCTATTTTTTAATTGCGATATATGTACATAGGTACTAAGGCAAGTTTTGCATTTGGAAAAAAAATCGAACTCGAGATTTTAATCAAAATTGACATTACGATGATAGAGAACACCAAAAAAGTTGGTCGCGCAATTCCTTCTATCTGTCTGTAGAACGATCTACAGCCTAAACGGCTGAACCGAATTTGTTCAAACTAGGGGATTGTCTAAAATAGATTTTTGAATCATTGTTTTAGCCCCAAAAATAACGGTACTTGTCATACAAATTTGTCTACCATCTTAATTATCTTGAAAACGGGTCGTAACGATTTTGATAAAAATTGGTGTGTGCATTACTTTAAATATGGTCCACATTTGGCCGACATTTTTTTTTTACATTTTGTTGTTAACGGTACCTGTCATACAACCATTTTATTGATTTTCGCCGTTCTCACAAACGGCTTAACGGATTTGATCAAAATTTTATACAGGAGCTCCTTCGAATTCTAAATATATAATACTGCATTTCAAAATGTTCGAAAAATTGTTTTTTTTTGGATTTAAAAAAAAATATTTTTTTATTTTTGAAAATTCTATATTTCGAAAACGAGTGGAAGATTTTTTCTGAAATTTTGTTTTATTAATTATTAAAATGTTCATACCAATTTTTTTTTTTAGAAAAAAATTAAGAATAATTGATTTTGAGCAGCACACAGCTGTTCTACGACTATGGTGAGTTCTTGGCCATAATCGAATTCAATATGATCAATATCATCTCTTTGCTTGATTTTAAAAAAGCCTATGTAAAAAACTAAAATTATACTTTTTCTTCAGTGATAGATTAACTGATCTTACTTAAAACTATTTACGTCATCGAACTTAAAAAGTTAATGTTGGCAATAATTGTTCTGATGAAATTAGTCTGCTTTCTGGTGTTTTACAAGGCTCCATTTTACCCGACCTTTTAACTTATTGGTAGACCTAACTTGCAGAAAAAATGAAGATTTGAATGGTATTCACAATAGGTTGCTGTGTAATGGTCTTGCGGTAAATCCTGCAAAATCCCAAATTATATTTATTTGACACAAACAATCTACTACCTGTTTTACAAAGCTTAGGATTTAAAATAAATTGTTTCCTTTCCGTCACCGACTGTATTAACCTTTCTATTGCTCGAATTTACGACAGTCGTCAAAAATTGAATATGTTCTCTAAACTAACAACAATTTAAACTAAACTGAGAATTAAGAAATCGTTGCTCTTGCCTCTTATTAAATATGCTTCAGTAGTTTACCCTAAACTGGATTAATGATATTACTAGGTATATTTTTATTTGTTAAATAATTAGGCCTTAACAATATACAAATTAAGTTATGACTTAAATATTGCAGTGAAATTTACCATAATTTTATAGATCCAATATAATTAAACATATGTGATAAATAAAACGTCCGATCAGTTTGACTTTCTGGATAGAAGAGAAAGTTTAAGTGCAAGGTTAATTATAAAAATCCAGGTAAAAGCTTAAAAATGTACAAATGCAGTTCAAGGTATTAAGTACTAATGAATGTATTCAGGTAGCGTGTAAAAGTAAATTAAAGTTAAAAATGCATATATAATCTTCTCCCTCATTATTAACAATTTCTTATTCAAAACATTTATATTAAATTACGTTAATTTTTACTTTAAAGTATTCAAACTTTACTTTACATAATGGCTTCGTTAATATATCAGCTAATTATACTTGGTATATAGGAAACCGCAAATCATTATATTCTTCTCTTATAAAATGTACTCGGACATCAATGTGCTTAGTTCTCGAATGATATTCAGGATTTTTAATCAACCTTAGAGCTCCTTGGTTGTCTAGATGAAGCACAGCACGAACATTATTTTGCAGCAAATCTCTCAGTAGAACTTTCAACCACATAAGTGCTTTTATGGATTCTGACGCTGCAACATACTCAGCTTCAGATGAGGGTAGTGCTGTACAGCTTTGTCTTCTGGAACCCCAAGAAATTGGTGACTCTCCCAATAAAAAAAACGTAACCGCTAGTTGATCGTCGAGTGTCCACGTCGGTCGCCAGCATAGTCAGAGCAATTATAACATAATAAATTTAAGTTACATTTATATTTGAAAAATATACCTATATTTTCTATATTTTGAGTAGCCTTTAAGTAACGAAAGACTCGTTTCACTGTTATTATGTGCTGTAAAGTTGGGCTATCCAAATATCTACTCAGGACTCCAACAACATATGAAATATCCGGCCTTGTAGCAATGGCCAGATACATCAGACATCCAATCGCTTTTCGTAAAGGAAAATGTGATACGTTCACTGAAGTTGCACAGAGAAGTGATGGTTTTATGATAGTTTCGCATGGTGTGGACACTCTTTATGAATTTTCCATATTAAAACGGCTCAAAAGACGTTGAATATAACCAGACTGGAAAACATGGACATCTCCAATAGTATATCGCTTAAGTTCCAAGTCAAGATAGTAGTTCGCCTCACTCATCGTAAGCTCAAGATGTAATCAGTTCACGTAGGTAATCAGTTCATCAATGTCTCTCTTGTCAGTTGCCGCTAGCAGTCCATCATCTATATATAACGCGATTATAATAATTCTGGTCCCTTTGCGAAGCACGAACAGGCATGGATCAGCTGTGCAGGTTTCAAAATTATAATTGTTAAGAAGTTTTGATATCGTCACGTTCCAATCTCTCGAAGCTTGTTTGAGACCGTAAAGTGTTTTGTTCAGCTCGCAAACCTTACCCAATTTGTCATCATACCCGATTGGTTGTGCCATATAAATCTCCTCTTCTAAGGTCCCATTCAAGAACGCGGTTTTGCCATCAAACTGGTAAAGCAAAAGTCTTCTGCATGCATCTATAGCAATAATTTCTCGTATACAAGTAAATTTAGCAACTGGACTAAAAGTTTCATTGAAGCCAATTCCCTCTTGTTGACTATAACCTTTCATAACTAGCCTAGCTTTATATTGCTCAACATCATTTTGAGCAGAAAATTTTACTTTATATATCCATTTACATGCAATTACCCTTCTATCTTTTGGACACTTCACCAAATCCCACGTCTTATTCAAATGATGAGCTACCATGTCTTCATCCATAGCAACCTTCCACATTTCCGAGTCTTGAGAATTGGTGGCTTCGGTGTAAGTCAACGGCTCCAGGGTTCCAGCCATGAAAGCATGTCCTTTTAGTATGGTAGACACCAAACTTGGATGGGAGGCTACGTCCCAGTTGTCATTACTGCGAAGCTTTGTTTTAAATTCAGGGTTAACAGATTCAGCATAATTCTTTGGAATTCTTTGACGTTCTGGTTTCGATTGTACAGTTTGCTGCTCTTTACTGCCTGTTGACTCAGTGGCTGCGTTAGCGTTGGCTGTTATGTCTGGGTTAGAAGAAACAGGTTCTCCTTCTTCTGCTGAACTAAACTGATCGTCATCGATTTCCGTCTTGTTCTTCTTCGCATCCGTTTTGACCCCAACCTGTTGCAATGGTTCATCAGTAACACTAGGTGGTTTATTCTCCTCCTATGCTTTTTCACTGCTCACATCGAATTTTAAGGCAGCCTTTTCCTTGAACACTGTCACGAGAAAGTTGTATTTTATCGGATTCTTGCATCCAAACGCGATACCCTTTGCTATTATCTGGATATCCAACAAATACTCCCGGCAAATCCTTTTTGTCCCACTTTTTCCTCTTTTCTTTTGGAGTATGTATAAAAACATCACCACCAAAAGTTCTCAGGTCACTTATACTGGGAGTTTGCTTGAGCCACAGCTGATTAGGACTCTTGTTCTTGATGGCGCATGGTCCAAAACGATATAGTAAATAAACCGCTGTATTGACAGCTTCGCTTCACAGCCTGAGAGGTAAGTTATTGGCGTGCAACATAGTCCTTGCTATTTCTACAACAAACCGCATGTCCCTCTATGCGCGTCCATTTTGTTGATGGAACTGATAATTGATTGATTATCCCACGTTATGTCAAAGATCTTGGACATGTTTATTTGTAAACTCCAACCCGTTGTCTGACCTTAAAGTTTTTATATTTTTACCGAAAAGAGACTGAACTTCATTTAGATATTTTTCAATTAAAGACTAAACCTCACTTTTCTCTTTAATGAAATAAACTTTTCTAAAGCTCGAATATTCATCTTTGAGTAGTAAAAAATACCTTGAACCTCCCAATGACATCGTTTGCATGGGGCCACAAAGGTCTGTATGCACTAGAAGACCTGCTTCTGGAGCTCTAGACTGACTTTCGCTAAATGGAGAACGGTGCTTCTTAACAATACCACAAGCATCACAAAAAAAATTCGGACCATCAATAAAATTTATACTTCGCTGACTCAGCACCTTTTTTACTTGTCCAATACACATCTGACCCAGTCTATTATGCCACACTTCAAGAGATTCCTTTTTTAATGCAATATTGGCAACAAAATTTTTATGGTTTATTCTAAATAGTATTTTATATTGTCGACGACATCTGATGCCTATCGCGATTGCTTGGCCGTCTTTTAAAAACTCGCATTTTTTATCAGATACTAGCGAGTAATTTTTATCAAGAGCACTTCCCGAAGAAAACAGATTTACCCTTATGTCCGGAACAAAAAACACGTTCGTAAGTCGTTTTTTAATCCATTTTTGGTAATTAAATGCTTCAATATAAATTTCGCCTCTGCCAATCGCTCTTATCTGCGTTCTATTACCAATTGTTATCATCACTGGTGTTTCCAATTCCTCATAAGAATTGAACCATTCTCTGCGAAAACACATGTGTTCACTCGCTCCCGAATCCAACGGTAGATGACTACCGTTACAGCATCTCCGATGTTAATCGTCTCACAAACGAATGCGTCACAATTACTTGTATCACTTTTGGTACGCTCACGATGGGCAAAATTAACATGCTTCGCACTGCCTTTTCTCGTTGTACAATTATTCTTCCAATGACCATACTGCTTGCATAAAAAACATTTACCTTTGCGTCTCTGAGGGTTCTGATTCCTATTATAAGATTGCGGATACCTTTTCTCATTTTTCATATACAAAGCTAGACCGGAACTTGAGCTTTGAACATCACATGTCCCCATACGAATTTCTTGCATGATAAGCCTTGATCGAAGATTGATATGGTTTGCTGCTTTGTGTCAGTCGATTCCCATGCGCTAAAAAAATGTGCACATTTGTCGGGTAACGTCATCAAAACTTTTGTAACTAGCATCGAATCAGAAACCATTTTACCGGCTTCTCTCAGCTGTTGAGTTAAGCTCTCCAGTTTGCTTATATGAGTTGCAATGTCATCATTTTTATCCTTTTAAATCCATTAAATCGCTGCTGGAGCATGTGAATGCTCGTATTTGATTTTTGGTCATAAATGGAACAAAGCTTAGACCGCATTATATGGACTAAGACAGATTGGCCAATTGACATCGCAAATATTTTCTGAGCTCCCAATGCGTCAACTCTGTCTTTGTAGAAGGATCTGTTTCATTAACAACTGGCATGACTTCTGCTCCAGTCACAACATCGAACAAATTACTTGCATTTAAAAGAATACGAACTTGGAATTTCCATGTTCACCAATGTTCCGCACATTGCAATTTGTCGATTTATATTGTGTCGGTGTCCATATTTTAGATGAGCAAAAAATAATTGTAGGTAGGTAAAACTGATCTTATTTTATCCTTGCGATCCGGCTTTGTCTTAAGAATCTGAAATACTGAATTACCATTTTTCGTAAAGCAACGAATGGTCTGATAAATAAATGTAATTATTAAGTGGGTTAAATAGAATTATGTATGTTATTTTTATTTAAAAAAAAACTCAAGGGACTGGGTCCTATCAGTTTGACTTTCTGGATAGAAGAGAAAGCTTAAGTGCTAAGTTTATTATAAATAGTTCAGGTAAAAGCTTACAAATGCAGTTCAAGGTATTAAGTACTAATGAATGTATTCAGGTACAGTGTAAAAGTAATTTAAAAATAATTTTTTTTATCAATTTGATATATTGTTTATTATTTATAGGTGGTTGACGTTAATATTTAGGTAATATGGGAAGCCGGGCATTACGGGCTCTTTAAGGACTTTTTCAAATAAAAACTTGAAAAATGTACATATTATCTGAAATATTTTTTTTTTATAATGAGCGCACACTCAAGGAGATTTTTGTTAATCTTATTATGCCAAGACATAATAAGAGTTTTGAGTAGGTTTTGAGTAGTTCACGAACATTGCAATGGCCGGGAAAGACAGTGTGTGGTACACATTCGTAAAGGTGAATCTAAAATATATGAATATGAAAAGCTAAGGGTAATATCGTCAGCGAAGCAGGTAAGTGGATTAAACATTTCAGACATAAGATCATTAATAAAAATGAGAAAGAGTGTAGGATGCAGCGCAGAGCCCTGGGGCACACCAGCATTTATTTTGTTGTGTTCAGACTTGAACCCATCCAATACTATTTGTATTGAACGGTCCAAAAATTAATTTCTAATCCACCGAAGGAGAGATTCGTCAAGGCACGAGTTTTCGATAAGAGAGCATGGCCTGATGCCAAACTTTATTAAATGCCTTTGAAATATCAAGCTCAATAATCTTACTTTCTCCAAAACGATTTAGGAAATTTTTAAATTCATCAGTATAAAAAAGAAAATATAGATAAAATTAAATTATTCTTTTAATTAAATTAATTTTGTAAAAAATGATTGACTTTACCCATTATACCCCGATACTGAGGAACAACGGGCATAGGTGGGGCGTGATGAGCACATAGTTAAGTTGGGTTGCAAAATGTGCAAATGTGACTGGTTTTATCGTCAACATCGTCCTCTCCAGCACAAGAACTATGCGCCCACTTGCCAGGATCTACAATAAATCCAACATTCTGCAGATTGGGAGTATAAATACCCACAATATAAACACTCTTTGTCCTTTTCGCTCTCTGAAGTTTCTTCCTTCCGTACCATTTTGTTTTCTGTGCTGATCTTTTTTTTTCATATTCTTGAGGGGTTTTGCCCCTTATTACTATTATAAGGTTCTTAAGATATTTTATATTAGAAGTGGATATCTATGTATCTATAAGAAGGAATGATTTACATAACTTACGTATTAATTATGTTAACGACATCAATATTCCTCCTTATAATAAAGTTCATCTCAAAAGGGTCTTTATAGTAGCGGTTCACACAATTTATAACAAGTTACCTGATTCCATCCGACGCGACGCGCCGCCGCGCCGGCCGTTTAAGACAATTACAAGTTTTTCTCGTTAAATTAAAATCTTGGCGTTTTAGTTCTTACACCTATCAAATAGAAAGTACGTATATATAAAGCATTTACAAATATGGATATTAATATATTAAAAATATGTTGTAGTCTCATTCACACACACACACTAATAAATTAATAATATTATGGTTTTGTTTTTATTATCTGATGCATTCGATACTAGCGTTAGCTTTATGCTTCGCTATAGAGTAACCAATTTATTTATTTATATGGGTTATATATATATAATGTATTCGGAGTTTAGTTTCTTGAAGAACACTTTATGAGTTCTATTACTTTATTTTTTATCATTTCGTGTTAAATTCTTCTTTATTATCTATTTTATTGTACACCTCATTGAATGAATGCGTAAATAAAAAATTTAATTCGTTTCAATTTAGATCTGCTTCAAGCTGCGCCTTGTAAGGAAAGGGTGTTTGACAGCAGTCTTTCCTCGGCGCTTAGGAACTCCCTTATTTTGGCTTGCGCTTTCGGAATGGATACAATGTTTGATGAGAACATTTTTGGAAAGAATTTGATGATTCTCTGTGTGCTGGGTATGATGATATGGCTTCAGACGAACTGTTGGTTTCCAAAACAGGGCTTGCGGATTGTAACAATGGATCGGTGGTTTTTAATGAGCTTGGCGGTATAGAATATGAGTCAACCAGAATCATCTTCATTTGGCACTTCTGTGGATTGGCAAGCTACAAATTCATGGTCTTCAAAAACATTGGGATTTAGCGGCCATATAACAGTCGTTTGAAAACCGTTTATCGCAACCTACATTGTGGCAAATCTCAAAAAAGCTTTAACAAAAAACTCGCCTACCTGAAAGTGGGTAACTGTTCTTCCAGGTCATTGCCTGAGCCATTTCTTTACTTCTTCCCCACAATATGAACTCAAAGCCTTCATGAAAATAACAACCAACGGTTGCAAACGATGAGCGCAAAGTGCACAGCATAACAACTCCACTGGCGCTTGCAACAGCAATAACTTTAATGCTTTTAACGTTGCTTGCACCTATCTAAAAGTAACAAAGCAGGATGATCTTTCAAACCAGTTCAAAAAATAGTTCTTTTGTTATCTATCCATTTTGGTTACACTCATAAATTAGAGGGTGTTCCATCCATGAGCTCAGCTTTCATTCGTTTCAGAGGAAAAATAAACATTTTTGGAATATATGAACCGCAAGCATTCAAAAAATTCATTCTATAAACTCATTTCATAAAAAAAAAAAAAAACATCTCCAAATAACATTCGCAGGTCGATTATTTATATTTTGCAATTGTGCGGATTTTCTGCAAAACTTCGTTATTATTTTTTATATACGTATTCACAAAAAAGTTGCAAGAAATATCCAAACAAATTTTTAACAGAACAATAGATGTTACCCTTTGAACTCTCATCTGGGTTTCCTCTTGCGTCCATTGTTTATATTCTTTCTTTGGATGCATTTGTTTCCCGAAGACTCAATACATACTCCGCAATCAAGAAAAAACTTTTGTGAGGTATATCATTTGAAGAGGAATATTCAAAAATGTCAACAAATCTTAAATCAGTTCGAATATCATCGTTATTCCATTACCGAATTTTTTGAGGGCCAACATATTTTTTTCAAATAGGAAATTTCATCAAAAAAAATCGCTCTCTGCTATAGCAGCTTTTGTATTTTTCAATATAAATGCAAAACCGCCATGTACATTAACGCTTTTTTTAAGAAATGCGCATTGAAAATGCTCAGCAAACTTAAATTGTGAAGTCCATTTCTCAATGTACTACAAGCAGTTTTTATAAAAGCATTGAATGTGAGAAGTGGACATGTCTTTTATTTATGAAACCGCATTCTTATAAATTGTTTAAAGTTGGTTTCATAGAGAATGAAATTAACTGAACTGATCGTCTATTTGTTATTTTAATTTAAACTTTAAACTAGTAATCCGGTTGTGAATTTCCATTATAGTTTTTTTTATTCTTTAAATGTTTCTACTCTTCTTAAAACTTGCAAACTGGCTTTATTTATTATTACTGAAGTTTCACCAGGTATGAAGACCAAATCCAAAAGCAGTAGTTTGAAAACCTCTTTTCGACAAAAATATCATACCAATGTGGGAAAAAGCTTGATGTCCTTTGTGTTAGATGTATCGAAAAATATTGAAACATAACTGATATTCTTTAATTGATCTTGTTGCTCTTTTGTCGCGAATGGGGATAACACATTAGTTAGGATGTCCTCGCATTTGGTTCGGGCACAGACAAATTTTGAATTAAAAAGTTTTTGCAAAGCTTTGGAAGTGCAATCCATCGACCTGAAGCTCTGTTTGTGGCACATGGTATGAAAAGCCATGACGGCTTCAGAATTTTTTTTCACCGAATTGGGCGTTTTGAAAAAGATTTAATATGCTACGGAGAGCGTGCATGTGATATATTTGCATTATTTTTCTATATTTATAATTTTGCGGGACTTTGCGGGACAAATCTGAAAATGAGGGACATTTTGCGGGACAGTTTATGATGCGGGACAGCCATGTAAAATTCTGGACTGTCCTGCAAAATGCGGAACGGTTGGTCACTATAACCTAAGGCACTGTTGAATATCGATAATCCTCGTTCTCGTCCAACAGAAGAAGAATTAATGGCTGAAAATGAAAAGATATGTACATTGTTCTTGCAACTGAACGTTTCAGTTCTGATACAACCGATTGATCAAAATGGAATAAGAATAACAAACTGCATTATAAATCAAGCTTGCTCATTGTTTTTACACTCAAAAATTTCACTTTACGTCAGGCCGTCATTTTGATCTCAAAATCCTGATAAAGTGTCCTCTCAGATTCTTTATGTGTTGGAACCCAATTTTTAATGATGACGGTGATTTGTTCTTAAATGAAGAAGCCGTTGTGCCATTGTCCATTCACAGAGAACGCTGGAGAAATAATCAGGAAAGTGACCAAACTAAATCCTTACAATGTTTGCTGGAAATAGTGTAACCGAGTAACTTTTCCTAACACTTATTTATGAGCAAGAATTGGTAACATATAATATGTTCCATTCTCATAGTTCACAGAAAATGATATCAGTGAGTGGTTACTTGATGAAATTGTTCCGAATTTAGTAGAAGACAAATAAGCTGAAAGTGAATCGGATTCTGGTGATGTACAAATCGTACAAAATGTTGTGACTGACAAGGTTGCATTTGAAATCTTCGATATAGCAATCGGTTGGGTCGAAAACCTTTTTCAGAACGCACTAGTTTCCAGAATCTCCAGGAATCTGCTTTTCAAAATCCAAATGTGCTCCTCAAATCTAAGCAGATTTTTTTTTGAAGTGACAAGTTACGTAACTCGTTACATTCGATAAGTATTCTCACAAATATAAACTAAACGAATTTTATCAATTTTATCTTCCCTAGAAATCTGAAATTTTTAGGAATGTTAGAGTAGGTATATTGACTTGAATGTTTGGTAAAAAAAATAATATTAATAGTAATTAATAATATTGAGAAGATTACACATATCTGTCAATTACTTTTGACTGGTTCCATGAATATATTTGGTTTTACTCTAATTTATAAGTAGAAAATAGGTGTGTTTCGTTTAGAAAAAGAAACTCAGTCAGTCAAAATGTAACAAGATATACATATAACAAGAAAAACCCACTGGGATCTAATGGGTTATCCATTTTGCGGTTTCAAAAGTAAACGTAAATAAAACACATGTTAGATATTTTTTTTCATGATATTTCTTTTTTATTATAAAGTTTGAACGTTGACATTATGTGTGGAACACTACATCATTTAAATGACCACCACGCGAATTGTTGCAAGCATCGATTCTTTTGAGGTAATTTTCGACCACTGTTTTGACACTTAGCCATAACTTGACGAATGTTGGTTTTCAAGTGCTCAATAGTTAAAGGTTTATCTGCATAAACACGGTCTTTCGCGTAGCCGCACATGATCTTTGTGGCCAGTTGATATCGCCACGACGAGAAATTACGCGGCCAGGAAATGGCTCTTGCAATAAAGCCATACTCGCTCGAGTTGTGTGGTATGTGGCACCGTCTTGTTGAAACCACATATTCTCCAAGTCGTATTCGTCAATACCAGGCAAAAAAAGTCGGTTATCATATGACCATAACGCTCCGAAGTGACGGTGACAGTCGTTCCATTATCGTTTTCGAAGAAGTAAGTACCAATAACACCTCCGGATCAAAGAGCGCCCCAAACAGTGACTTTTTGTCGATGTAATGGCCTCTCTTCAATTACTTGACAATTCTCAGAACCCCAAATACGACAATTTTGTTTATTAACATACCCACCGAGTGAGAAATGTGCTTCGTCGCTGAAGAAAATTTTGTTCGAAAAATCGACGTCCACCGTCTGTTGTTCAAGCACCCATTCGACGTATCTACGACGTTGAGAATGGTCAGCTGGCTTCATTTGTTATGTGAGCTGGACTTTATATGGATGTAGGTGTAGATCCAAATGCAAAATACGCCATAATGTGCCGTAAGACAGTCCTAATTCCTGAAAACGAAGAGGACATTCGGGTCTTCGGCTTACAGCAGCGATATTTTCAGTGGTACGAGCGAAACGATGATGCACAGGCCTTACAATATCTGTAACCAATCCAGTCTCTTCAATTTTTTTTTTCACAATTTTGCCAATTGCTTGCGTAGTTGGACGATTATGTAAACCATAATCTCCTCTTAAAGCACGATATGTGGCTGTGGCAGAATCACCATGCGATAGTTAAGCGATCCATTTTCGTAAATGTCAGACTTTCAACTGCAAAAAAAAAATTGGTCTTACAACTTAGTTTGACAGATGTCGAATTCCAGCCCTATTCTTTTGAAACGGCAAAATGGATAACCCTTTATATCTTAGATTGGTTAAGAGACCAAATTTATTCGATTTGTATTCGTTTTTTAAATTATAAATGCAAAAGTTGGTGAAAAATTTCAATATTTTCAAAAAGCAGTGTTTCACAAAGTTATTGCCCCAGCCTTCTACAAAAGTTCTAGCTTAAGTATATTTCGTAAATGCATCAGAAAAGGCATAGGGAGGTTTTCAAAGAATATACCTATAAATGTGTCAATTAAATTAAGCAAATTTAAGTCGTTAAATGTCAAGACGATATCCTAATATGTATATTGTATATATACGCACAAACATATGTATGTAGGTATGTAAATGTTTAGATCTAATGGAGTTGGTATCTCCACTATGATGAGTAGGTTTTCTAGCATTTAATGTATATACAGCATATGTGTACATAATAATGTGTAGGAAAGAGATTAAGACTTTTGGTAGCATCTAGCCTTCTCTTACCTATGCACGTTATGTCCAACTGTAACGTTTAGATTAACTTGAGCGCAAGTTTTGCATTTGGAAAAACAATCGAACTCGAGATTTTATATTAAACTTGACATTACGATGATGGAGCATACCAACAAAGTGGTATTCTCCCACAATTCCTTCTGTCTGTCTGTCTGCCTGTTTGTCTGCTGCAGATCGTCTACAGTCTAAACTACTGAAGAGTTTTTCTTCAAACTTGGTAGGTACTTATGTACGCGTTTTAGGCGATTGTCTCAAATAGATTTTTGAATCGTTTTCTTAACCCCCAAATTAACAGTACTGCCCGTACAATTGTTTCTACTATCTTAATTATCTCAAAAACGGCCTTATCCATTTTGATAAAAAAAAATCCGGGTACCTACTATTATATATTTATTATACATTTTTGGTATAAAAATTTGTTTTGTTATTAACAATGGAGTACACGCGTGACCTACTGTGGTATACCACACTACCTGTTTTGTACATAACTTAACGGTATTTTGTATAAGAGCTGTGTCGTTTTAAATGAGCCTTCTCAACTAAATTTGTCAACAGGCCAGCATCTCTATTGATTTGCTCACGAACGCATATTTTTATAGTTAAGTGCCAAAGTCAATAGTCTACCATAGTAGTCTGCGCAAGCGTTTCTGTAAAACTAAATTATTGCACCAGGGCAAATAAAAGATTAACTAAAAAATTGATTTTTCCCGATCACCATGCTGTAGTGTGTCCTCAATGCTTTGAAAATTGATTTTTTATATAACGGGTGATTTTTTTGCTACTTGGTTTTTGACGTTTATATTTTTGACAGATCACACATGACAAATTCCACGAACATTTGACATTTCGATTCAGTATTGTTTGCCATTTCATCATGAATAGACTTACGCCTGAACAACGTTTGCAAATTATTGAAATTTATTATCAAAATTCGTGCTCTGTGAAAAATGTGTTTCGCAAGCTACGTCCGTTTCAGCGACGAGGCTCATTTTTGGCTAAATGGATACGTGAATAAGCAGAATTGCCGTATTTGGAGTGAAGAGCAGCCATAGGCAATTCAGCAGCTACCAATGCATCCCGAAAAATGCACTGTTTGGTGCGGTTTATGGGCAGGCGGCATCATTGGGCCGTACTTCTTCAAGGACGATGAAGGCCGCAGGGTTACGGTCAATGGAGAGAAGTACCGTTCGATGATAACAGATTTTTTTTTGCCGAAAATGCAAGAATTGAACTCGGTCGACATGTGGTTCCAACAGGACGGTGCCACATGCCACACTGCACGCGAAACCATGCATCAATTCAGAGGCGAATTTGGTGAGCAGTTGATCTCACGTTTTGGCGCAGTAAATTGGCCACCAAGATCATGTGATTTGACCCCGTTAGACTATTTTTTGTGGGGCTATGTTAAGTCTATTGTCTATGGGGACAAGCCAAACACGATTGCTGCATTGGAAACCAACATTGAACGCGTCATTGGTGAGATTCCGGCCGAAATATGTGAAAAAGTTTGCCAAAATTGGACCTTCGGAATGGACCACCTGAAGCGTAGCCGCGGGCAACATTTAAGTGAAATTATTTTTAAAAAGTAAATGGCAGAAATTGATTTATCGATCCAAATAAAAATTTCATTCACTTTTTACAAGTTTCTGTGTTTTTTTGAATTTTCAAAAACCAAGCTCTTAAAAAATCACCGTTTATATATAAATTATCTAAAAAAAATATGAAGAACTGATTTTTGAACAACCATTTTGGTCTTTTTTTGGTGCTGAAAAAGTATTTTTTCACTATATTTGAATTTACTAACTAATATTTTTAAGTTCAAACTATTAAATGGTTAAGACAATAAATAAATACAATATTAAAATATTTGTTTCATTTAAATGTGAAACGTTGGTGTTCTGCTTGCTGTGGGGGTGCGTAGTAGAAGCTCCAGTTAGTGGGTCCAAATCAAGATTCTTCTTCAATTATTTCAATAGTCAAATCCAAATGACCGCCTATGACGTTCAATTTGTCTATTGCTAGCGGACGAAAGCTCTAAGGAAACAAACGGTGGAGGATAAAGAGTCAGGTGACCAAACAAGTGTTCAGCCTCTCGCAGGGCGTAACTAGGATTTTGTTCTGGGGGGCAAAACTTTTTTTTTTAGATAAGAATATGACTTTATTTAATACATTATATTATATTACAATTTTGAAACTATAATATTATCTCCAAACGACGATTTTTGTTTTTAGCAAGAATATCGATGATCCTATTGACATCTATTGACTGATTGTCACTCACACTTATCATAGCTAAAGCTGTCATACGGTTCTGTAAAAAAAGTATTTCAAATGAACTTTTTAAAAATTAAAATGCATCAGTTAGTACCTGGCCTGCGGTATTTCTTAAATATGTTTTGATTCGCTTCAAGGTAGAAAGCGACCGTTCACTTGTTGGAGTGGATACGGGAAGTGTAATCATAAACTGTAGAAGCCTTAACACATTTGGAAACATATCCTTATCGCAATTTCCGATTGTATCAATTGTAGGGTCATAAATTTTAGTTCCGCATGAGTGATGCCAAATGGGCATTTCAGCGTTGACATCTGTTTTACTGTCTAAGAACGGATCATCCCCATTGAAGAAGATCATCTATATTTAGGCTTTGTTCTTCACCTGAAATTCCAAGTAGATCAGAAAAGCCGGTAAATAGCTTCCTGTGTGATGAGAACCTTTCCTTAAGCATTGCGCTAAAAGTATCAATGAGAGGAAAAAAAACAGTGATCCGAAAATAACTTTCGACATCATTCACTTGTAAGTTGTTGCGATGTTGTTGGCGTTTAGCGATTCTTGGAAGCGAAATGGAAATATCATGATCTTGCGCTTTAGCTTTTACTAAGTTAAAAATGTCCTCAAGTACCGCCAGCAAGTTGTCAGCAGGATTCACATCTGCTTTTAAATCAATATTTTTTTTGCAACATTTTACTAAAAGGCAAACCAAACGCAAAAATATGTGCAATAACATGAGCGACAGTTAAAAATTCTGCAGATATTACTGAATTTAAAAATGCCATTGCATCTCTAGTAGTTTCTTTGTCATCCCATAAACAAATTATTTCAAGGAATTCAAGTACAAAATCGTACAGCTCACGAAAATCTTCAACTGCATGAAAACGTTCAATCCATCTTGTTTGGGCTTGCGCGTTTTAAGGACTGAGCTCTCAAATTGAATTCCTCAATACAATTGTTTAATATTGATTTGCGTTTTGGCGAGATGAGGAAGTTTCGAACAGACTCTAGTGTTCTTAAAAAATTTCGAATGATGGGAACGGAGCAAGCATCGGAAACAACTAAGTTAAAAGTGTGTCCCATGCAATGAACATGCGGAGCCATGGGGTGTGTTTTATTAATTAAAGCTTGGACGCCTATTAAACGTCCTGACATCGCAGCGCCTTGTCGTCTTAAATAACTCTAATCAACATTAATATTTTCAAGACTGGTTAATATAGCATTTGCTAAGCCACTTCCAGTCAGATCTGTTACAGGTACAAACATAGCAAACTCCTCGAGTAACTGTTTTTTTTCAGTGTCAAAGTACCTCAAAACTATGGTAAGTTGCTCTATACCGCATATATCTGCTTTCTCATCAGCTAATACTGTGAATGACTTAGCACTACTAACTCGGCTCACCAAGTCTTGTATTAAAATTTTATAGGCCGCATCAATGACCTCATTTTACAACAGAGGATTTAAATATTTATTGCGCTCTATCCCATGCAAAGCAAAAATGCGTAAAGCACTTTATCACTTTTGGCTCTATAGGCTAATATAGCACTAAAATTACCCTGTTCTTTGGTGTTATTGGTAAGATTTATAGGATCACTATATCGGTGCCCTCAGTTCTTGACGACCACATAGTAAAATTACTTCAATTATCGGGATAAGCAATTTTCTATTCCTTGCTATTTTATTACACTTTTCTTGATCCAACTGAGTAGTAACTGAAATATGTTTTCCTTCAACTGATCGTTTTATATTATTCGCATTCAAAAATACATTTCGGTGGTAGATGAGGTCTGCATGCTTGCGAAAATTTTTAAAAGCTTTCTTCCACAAATTAAATGGTTTAGTGCAAAATACTCCAAGTCTCTGATTATTTATTCCTGCTTGCTTAGGCCGAAAAATACACAGTATTTGCAAAAAACCCCATCTTTTTTGGAATAGCACAACCAGTTGAATTCGCTCAGCCAAGCTAATCAGAATTTTCGATTGTTTCCAGGCAGGTCTTTGTTAACTGGGAAACTGAATGAACTTGTTGGCACCCACAGTTTTTCAAAAATTTCAACCTTTTATAATCGTTCAATACTTCGTCCTACAAAATTGCCTATGTCAAATATATTTACGTCAGATATATTTGCACAGGCCGATTCATGAGTAGAAGGTTCAGAAATTTCAAAGCCTGGTTTAATAAGCAAAAAGTTGTTCTACAAAATATTGTTTTACAATTTGAACAAAATATATGTAGGTACATTTGATTAAATTTTAAAAAATTATTCAATATAGATTAAAATCTCTTTTGCCGATTTATTTTGAGCCTTCAGTTCTCGGCTTAAAATTAGAATTTCAAAATCAACATAATTTTAAGCTAATCTACTTTAGTGTACCTATTATATTTACTCATATTGGTAATTAAAGGTGACTCGTAACTTTTTATTTACTATCATTAAACGTTTACAAATAAAAAAATCACATATATTGTTATAATTCTGTATAAGCAATTTACTAGTAAATTGAAAATAAATTGTTCAAAAAGCAAAACTTCAGCAGACTTACTATCATTATTTGAACTGGAAGGGACACTTTCATGTTCAACCACAACGATATCCTCATTATTTTTTGATCTTTTTTTTAAAGAAGTTATAAATAGATGTTGCTTTCTTTCTTTTGTCTGCCATCACAATTCACAATTAACTAAGTATAGTTGTTCAATTTAAATTTAATTACGTAACAACGTTCTGAAATAAAATACACCTTAATCACAAATTAAATAACAATTCCTCACTTTTTTGGCCTATAAACCAATAACTTAACCTTTCAAAATAACACTTTTAACTTAAAACTCATTTTAAATTTTATGAGCCTAAAAGTACACTACTGGGTAATTTTAAATTTTCTTAAAAACCAAAATATCTTCGGACATCCAGTTTTTTGTGTTAAAATTTCAATTAATAAGTTGTGTAGGTATACTAAAAACGAAAGTAGTACTTAAAATAATGAAATAATGGAAACAATTCATAGTTCACAAATGAAATGAATTTCACAAAGACAATTCATATACTCGTACACTCAAACAAGTTGATTTAAAAAGAACGTTGATTAAATTTAAGCTATAAGAAAAGATATATAGGAACATAGCGACGGTTTTGTGTTTGAATAGTTGTTGTTATTTTATTGTTGTTATTTTCCACAAAATTCCCTTCTCTTGTCCATACGATTTTCTTGTTTTGAACCAGCTTGTACTAAGGCTTTTTAATGCATTCAGTCGAAATCTCTCTGTACAAAAAAATTCTGGAGGAAGAATAGAGAAGGTTAATGGGTTCAAACTAGCTATAAGGTTTTAAGAGTTTTCTCACATCAGTTTATAATTGCAAAATAATGAATAAAGCTCTAATATTTTTTTCAATTTTTATTCTAACAATTTACAATCAAATATTTAAATATGATTTTTGTATGGTTCTGGGGGGCGCATTTGCCCCCCTTACCCCCCCCCCCCCCCGTAGTTACGCCACTGGGCTGTCGGATCGGCGGAAAACCAATTTGTTAAACTAAAAAAAGGACTTGTTTCTCAAACTTTAATTTGTGTGATAACAGGATTATTTTATTCAACAGACTGCAATCATTTCACATTTCGTTCGCCTCTTTATACTTAATTTAAGAGCACATTACAATTTATTTCTAATTCAAACAAAAAAATATGTTGTATTATTTAAATAACACTTTTTAGATTAAGTAAAAGACATGTGCTGATTACAACTCTTAAAATAAGGGACTTCAGATACTTTTATTAATAGATTAAAATTATATAATTCAATATATATAAACATAATGGTGCAAAATTTTAAACAGCCTGATGTTAAGGGCTAAGCATGATACTACTTAACAGTTTGCTAATACTAAAGCACTTTACTAATATTTTCCTAATTAAACACTTAAACACTTTTTAACTTGCACCATACTAAATCTATTTTCTTAATAAACAACAACTAAACACGCCTAAAAAAGGTTAAAAAGTAAGCGAACATAATTTTTTGACGTTTGTAATTGTTAAAGTGGCATATGGATTTAGTACGACACTAAAAAAATAAAGTAGCCATTTTGTGATATTAACTTTAGTAAAATGTTCAGAAAATAGTACGATACTAAACTGGTTTAAAATTAGCAAACTTCTCTTTTTAGCCTAGTATCATACTAAAAATGATTTAACATATAACTAAATCGACTAAAATTTTGCGCCAATATTTTTAGGTTGTTTTGTGTGTTGGTTTGTGTTTGAAAGAAGGATGGCTGTTACAATCTCCCTCTATCTACTTATCGCCAATTTCGAACTTGTCATGAGGTCTTCGCTTCATATCTTCATAAACTTTGTTTCTATCTTGTGATTTATCCGACGCCTTTTTTGTTTCCTTTAGAGTATCGGCTAGTTTGAGTAGGTGTGGGGTGATATGGGGTATGAAGTTTTGTGACTGGACAATGTTTTTAAGTCATGATTGATGTCATCGCTTCCAAATGTCAAAAAGGCGGGTGAAAATCCAGTGCTTTCACATTTGGCTGTATTCATCACGAATCTTATAGCTGAAAGTTTGAGAGTCCACATCGTGTGTTGATTTCCAACTCAGATTGAAGCTATGTTTTAAGATCGTGATTTTTCCTCTCAACTGGGTTTGCTTCTGGATGATATACATGAGTGAATGATTGTTTTGTATCCAGACAAAACGTTAACGGTCGGGATAGAGTGTCAGCTACAGCGTTAAAACCATCCGGTGTCAAAATGTGACCCAAATATTTAATTTCGGAGCAAAATAACTTGCATTTGTCTCGATTAAGTTTGAAACCAAAATCCTTAACACGCGCGAAAACTATTTGCAGATCCCTAAGATGGGTTGAAAAGTTTTCGGAGCATATAAATATGTCATCAAGATACGGAGGATTTGTGGAAGACCTTTTCGAAATTTGTCACTAAGGCGTTGGAACGTTGCTGGCGCATTTCGCAATCCAAATGGCAATCGCTTAAAAACACAAGATCCAAATGGTGTTATAAAAGCAGTTTTTTGTGCATACTCTTCTGCTACCTTAGTTTGCCAATACCCAGAATGTAGATCCAACGTACACATAAAAGGAGTGCTTTTGGCTGCATGAAAAAGGCCATCCATTCGTGGTAGTGGTTATTGATCTGGTATAGTTATGGTGTTGAGCTTTCGGTAGTCAAAACACACTCTTATACTACTATCACTTTTTGGTACCATAGCGACTGGAAGAGCCCATGGAGATTCTTTTTCTTCAATAATTTCTTTTGTCAACATATCGTCAATTGCGGCCTTTAGTTGGACTTTTCTGGCAAGGGAATTTCTGCAGGGGGCATTGTAAATCGGTTCATATATTGAGGTGTTGATTCGATGTCCAAAGTAGGGACTAGGGCTTGTGATTTCCCCCAATAGGTTGATTTGTTCCCCCAGAACTGTCTCTAGTTGCAAATTTTCTTGTGAGCTTATCTCGCAACCTTCTTCTGGGCGTAATTTAATGTCAATGGCATTGAGTACAAACCAATCATCAACAACTGGCTCTATACTTTTTGGTTCACTGAATAAGTAACTTTGTCTCTTGTTGTAATGGTGGAAAAGATCGCTTGAATGCCATGTGGAGAAGTAATCATTTGGTTTTTTTTCCGTTTGGTGTGTTAGGAATACGACTTAGAGTTTCGTGGCTCTCTACCCAAGTAAGGTATGTAGAGACTTCTCTAAACTTTTCATGTTTTTCAAAAAATTTAATGATAACTAGTTAGGGTTGTCGACCGAGGAGACTTTAACTGGCTTTTTTGTTTGTGATACTTCAAGATTGATTACTTTAGTCTTTGCAAGTTTGAAGTCAAAGATGGTTGCCGGATCATCAATGAAGTGAAGAGCCCTTTGAGCAATGTTCAGCTCTAATCATATATGTACGTATGCATGTATAAACATGCTTCCGCGACACTCGTTCTAGCTGCCGTGTCGATGTATGCTTCACCTTTCAGACCGTACATATTGATGTCCACAGTAGGAACATTCCTTCCGGTAACTGTTGTGGAGATAACGCTGAAATCTAGCTTTGTTGGGGTATTTGTATTATTGTTACTACAAGTAGGACAGTTTGTTCTGCAATAACCTGCTGCTCTGCAACCATATCAATTCAATGTTGGTTTGTATTTGTTTCGCTTACGTTATTTGCTTTTAAAACACTGCTCTGCTAAATGCCCTTGCTTCCTGCAGAATGTACAACGTTTTTCTTTGTATCCTCAACAGGTTTATATGGAAATTTGGCTTCTGTCCTTGATAGCTCTACTACTCGAGCGTGCTTTAAGAGCTCCTGGAAAGTTTTGACCGAGGTTCTAGGAATTTTTTCCCTTATACATAAAGGATTTGTCCATAAACCATGTTCATCATTATTCCTTCAGAAATTTTATCTGTCAACGGAGAAAATAGTGTTCGCTTCTTGCATATAAATTCGTTAGTTGACTCGTTGAATTTTTGCTTTTCTTCGAAAAGTTCGGCATATATTCGCCATGCAGGTTTTGGTGGAGCAAAAGATGAGCGTATTAACGTTATCTCTTCATCAAAATTTTTTGCTTCAGCCTTAACACCTTGTCACCAATTTGATGCGAAACCTTCGAGCAATAGATGGAAGCCAATCAAAGCATTACTGTCCGAAACTTTTTCTGCATACACTGTAATTGTTGCAATAAAGTCTTCCAGCTTAGAAGTGTTTCTTTCTCCATTAAATCGAGCCGTACACCTGCTGAATTTACCTTGGTCTTCCTTAACACCAATAGCAGCTACCAAGCGATTAAGCTGATCTTCAGTTATGGTAGTTGGAGTTGTAGCCATCTTAGGAGGAGTGTTTGATTCTAACGAATTGGTTTGTGTGATGTTGTGTGAGTCTATAATTGTTGACTCGAAGTCAGATTGTGTTGGCTCAGGTTCGTATTGGAACTCAGATTCTTATGAAGAGCTACTTTCTTCGTAGTGTACCTCTGGTTTTTTTAACAAACGATCGCTTTTTATCATTTATTATCGTTACAAACGGGCGCCAATTGAACCGTTGGTGTTCTGCTTGCTGTGGGGGTGCTTAGTAGGAGCTACAGGTAGTGGGCCCAAATCGAGATTCTTCTTCAATTATTTCAATAGGCAAAACCAAATGACCGTCTATGATGTTCAATTTGTCTATTGCTGGTGGAAGAAAGCTCTAATGAAATAACGGTGGAGGATGAAGAGCCCGGCGACCAAACAAGTGTTCAGCCTGTCTACGACAATGACGGCGGAAAAGCAATTTGTTAAAATAAAAAAAAAAAGACTTGTTTCTGTGTCGAAAGACAACACTAATTAACATTCTCGTTGTATATGAGTTCCTATGTAAATGGACATATACATAAGTCACGCCATACTAAATACCTTATATTACATTATATTGTAACAGTTATGCTATGCCAATAAATACATTACTGTCTGGCCGCCAAGGGGCATTCTTGTGAGTCAGCTAACTATATTATCACATGGCAGCGGTGGTTTTTTTCGCTTACAAACCAGTTATCTCTTTTTACTTTTAATTTCGGAAGAAAAATAAAGTTATACATTTTTTTGTAAAGTAATTGTTTTTTAATAAACATGGTTAACGATGCACCAGCACCAGCCCTGGGACAATTTCAGCTACAATGCCCCGAATCCTTTACATTTTATACACCTTACGAGTGGCCAAAGTGTAGGAGGCGTTTCGAACGCTTCCTGAGGGCCTCTGGACCAAGCTCCAAGACAGAAGACGAGCAAATCAACACTCTCATATACATCATAGGAAGCCATGCGGAGGACATTCTCCTTTCGTTTGGGTTAAACAAAGGACGACTCGAAAAAGTTTAATGTGGTAATAGATGAGTTTGTCCGCTATTTCATCATCCGACGAAATATTAGTTATGAGCGTGCCATATTTAATTCAAGGCAGCACGAAGAAGTCGAGCTAGTGGACATGTTTATCACGCCACTATATGTATTAGCCGAACACTACAACTTCTGTCACCTACACAATGAACTAATCCGCGATCGCATTGTAGATGGAGTTCTAGATTGCAAACTCTCTGAAAAGCTGCAGATGGACAATGATCTAACCCTTGAGAAAGCCATTCAACTCGCGCGACAAAGCGAATCCGTAAAGCGGCAGTTGCGTTACCTTGCGGGAGAGACAGAGGACAAAGCTGTTGCATTTGTCACATCAAAATTTCAAGGGAACACATACCGAAATCCCAAAGGTAATAGCAGCGACAGCAGTAAAGAAGATAATCCGGCGTGGCGCTGCTGGTGGTGCGTAGGCAAGATAAAGCACAAGAAAAAGGACTGTTCAGCAAAATGCGAAACCTGTAGTAACCGCAGCAAGCCAGGTCATTTTGCTCGTGCTTGCCTCACAACAAAAAGAGTGAAGCAAGTGACCGCCAAGCCGGACAACAATGAAACCAATGAAGCTAATTTTTTAGGAGTTGTTTCAATGAAAACAAGCTTCAACAATACCGACAACCGCAACAAGAGATGGTCAGCTGAAGTAGTTCTAAACCAAATCACGATCAAATGGAAGTTGGATCCGGGAGCTGAAGTAACGACTATCCCATCTAGCGTTCTTCAACAAAAATTTAAAATGACTTCGCGCCTTCCATCTGACCAAATATTTTGTGGTCCAAGTAAAAACAAACTTCAAACCATGGGTATGTTTCGAGGTGAGTTGGTTTATCTACAGGAGCGGAAGTTTGACTCAATATATGTGGTTAAGGGCTTAGCACAGCTTCTTCTGGGTCTGTCAGCGTGTGAAGACCTTGGCCTGGTGAGACGCATCAACCACATAGAAAACATTAAATTTAATCCGAAGCAAGAGTTCGCCAAACTTTTCAGCGGACTTGGGACCATACACGATCCCTACGACATTAAGCTGGATGACGATGCTATACCTTTAGCTATACATACACCTAGACGGGTGCCAATTCCGCTTCTCAACGCTTTAAAGAAACAATTGGACGACATGGCGCATCAAGGGGTCATCGAAGCCGTAGATAAAACTACTGAATGGGGCGCTACTATGGTTATTACTTCCAAAAAGAATGGAGACATTCGCGTCTGCGTGGATCTGACACGACGAAATAAGTTCGTTAAAAGGGAGCGCCACCCTGTCGAGCACACTCTTGGACAGCTAACAGGAGCAAAAGTCTTCAGTAAGTTAGACGCGAATAGTGGGTTTTGGCAAATAAAACTGACTAATGAGTCAAAATTTCTAACCACTTTCATCACACCCTTTGGGAGGTTTTGCTACAGCCGGCTCCCATTTGGCATCACATCTGCCCCAGAACACTACCAGAAGAGAATGTCCAGCATAGTCCGAGGATTGGAAGGAATCATTTGCCAAATGGATGATATTCTTGTGTGGGGTAACGTCTTCAGGTCTCAAGTGTCACACTCAAGTGCCAGTTTGGTGTTCAGCGAATCAAGTTCCTTGGACACTCTCTTGATGAAGATGGTGTTCACCCCGATGATGATTGAATCTCAGCCATTGTTAACATGAAACGACCGGAGGATGTTCAAGAGACTCGCATTGTGATCGAACTGATCAATTATCTTGGAAAATTCACGCCTAGACTATCGGATATACTGCAACCACTTAACGCATTGATCAAGAAGGAACGTGCATTCACATGGGGCCCAGCGCAAGAGAAGGCATTCGATGACACCAAGAAAATTCTCACCAGTGAGCCTTTGCTTGCAATATATGATTGCAATATAGAAACTTGTATCAGCTGACAGCTCATCATATGGAATTGGTGCTGTCATTCGTCAACGTCAACCCGATGGTAAGTTGGGACCAATTTCTTATGCTTCCAGGACGCTAACCGATTGCGACGAACGCTACGCCCAAATCGAGAAAGAAGCCTTGGCTCTCAATTGGGCTTGTGAACGATTCCAGGACTTCGTTACTGGCATAAGATCTTATCTGGAAACCGACCACAAACTCCTTGTGCCAATTTTCACAACAAAGAATCTGGACAATCTCACACCACGATTGCAGCGTTTAAGAATTTTGTACATTCCAGGTAAGGATCTGATTACAGCAGACGCTCTTAGTCGCTAGCCTTTTCATGTCAAAGATAACAACAACAAGCTGGAAGAAGACATTTTAGCACACGTCAATCTGTTGGTTACGCACATTCCAGCGTCCGATCCGAAATTGGAGGAAATCTGGACCGAACAGCAACGTGATTCAAATCTTCGCAAAATAGCTACTTATACACTAAAAGGGTGGCCAGAAAAGCACAAATTGGACAAAATTATGCAACCCTACCACGCAGTCAGAGACGACATTGCAAACGAGAACGGGTTGTTGATGCGTGACTGCCGTCTCATTATACCTGCATCCATGCAACAAGACATCCTTCCAAGACTTCATGCTGGTCATCAAGGAGTAACAAAATGCTGCACTAGAGCACGTGAATCTGTCTGGTGGCCTGGCTTTTCAACAGATATTGCCGATATGATCAACAGATGCAGTGCTTGCACCAAAGAAGACGGAGGAGTTCGAGAAAAAATAATGCCATCGGACTTCCCAACACGTCCGTGGCAAAAGGTAGCTATGGATCTTTTTAAATGCCAAGCGCACTGGTACTTGATATTTTCTGACTTCTTTTCTAGATTTTTCGAGGTCGCTTTACTCGAAAGATTGACAGCTGGCACGGTTATTAACCACTGTAAATCAATTTTTGCGCGCTATGAAGTACCCGAGCTGGTAAGAAGTGACAACGTGACAAAATTTGAACCAGTCCACACTTCAGAGTTCTCCAAATTTACAAGAGACTATGGATTTCAACATGTTACGTCCAGTCCCCACTTTTCACAAAGGGGCAGCAGTTAAGATAGCCAAACTCCAGCTGAAGAAGAACGTTGACCCTTACAAGGCCTTTTTGGAATACCGCGCCAGCCCATTATCCAATGGCTACAGCCCGGCAGAACTATTGATGGGCCGTCGAAATAGGTCAACACTAGCAATGGAAGGAAGGAGGATAATAGAGTAGACAAGCAAACTCGAAACTTCAACCAAAGACATCGCGCTGTACAGGAAAACTTCATCGCAACAGCTTCCACCTAACTCGAGCACATCGAATGGAAGATATTAAAGAGCAACCTGATGTTCACGAAGAGCTAACTCCATTGACAACACCACCAGCCTCATTGCAAGTGGAGACAACTTCGCCGATGACGTCACATTCCTCTCCTTCGTCTTACGCTTCAGCATCCTCGCCCGCATCGAATTCACAACCGTCGTCATCTTCTGGTCCAACCACAAGCACCGATAGCAAAGGTTACATGACCCGATACGGCCGGCTGCACAGTGGGGCGGCGCCCATACAAATTGCGGCCAAAAATGTTTGCTTAATTTTTTTTTAAAGAAACACTGATGTTATTATTTTAGTTTATTTATTTGTACATAATTAAAGAAAAAAGACATAAAATATTGATAAAATTAAATTTTTATCAGCTCTAATGCAGATTTAGATAAGAACGATTTTTTTTATTAGGTAATTTTCTTAAATTTGATATTAATGGATCGGAAGTTAATAGAAGTCTTTTAAAAGGTCGTTATTTGTGACAATGCGACACATTTTTCTCGTGTGATGGAGTCGGTAATTTTGTATATCCTTATTTCGGGAATCTGCGGCTTCCTCACTCAATTCGCCTATAGAAATAGGGCCATGATGTTCAATTACCGATGCACCATGTAACAACACCTTGTAAACCGAAGCGGGCAAATAATACCATGGATATGCTTTTATTATCTGCTCAGCTGTTTCCAAAGCAAAACTTTGAAATTATCGGCTTCGATGTTAAACCCAGAGCTTAACACTTGTAAACTTGTGGCACACCTGTCTATTAACGTTTGGTCGAATCCAGTTATTTCAGCCGCAATTTTAGGATTGTTAAAAAAACATTTGAGGAACCATTTCCGCCTGGTTTCTGTCTGTCCATGATTAATCCTAGTTTTTCTCGGAACTGAGCTTGAACACTTTTCTTTTTGTTTTCAAATTCAAATTTATCGTCACCTCTTACATGTCATTTTTAAAGGTAAGTCTGTACTAAATGTGTACAATAAACTCGAAAAACCTTATCCATGAGTAAAGTGGGGACAGGTCAAAAGAAGAACTACTTGTATTGACCACTTTTTGAAGGCACAGATCAATGTTATTCATTTCTCCACATATGTAACATTTTAATGATGTAAAGTCGTTCAGCACGTTACAAACATTACTGTCCACCATAGATAAATATAAACTGTAGTGTAGCAGCAGTTTCTTTTTTAAACTGAAACCTCATTGGACTACAGTATCGTGTTGAAGCCGGTCGAGGATTTTTTCAAATAATTATTTCTTCTGTTTCATTTTTTAACTGAAGCTGCAATGGCACTTAAGATGTGACAAATAAGTCACAGTCTTTCGCGTCACATTCACGAAAATTCTGCTTGTACTCGCTTTGCCCAGTACTTCCATCAAATCCCCATTTACCTTCTAATTGAAGACTTTTAGCGGTTTCTTTGCTGAGTGTTTCTAGGACATCTTTCTGAGAAATTAATAATCTAGTTGCTGTGTGGTCGAGTTAAGCTTTTAAATCTACTTCAGCACTTGTTTCCGTTACTGTTAATTTTTCGGCTTCTGGATAACAGCTCTCCTTTTTCTGATGAATAGCTTTGTAGCTGGGCAACCCATTTTTTTTTAATTTTTGTGTTGACAAAGTTTTGAATAAGTAAGTTAAGCTTCAACGAAAAGAGATAATACTTCAAAACAAGTTACAGGCAAAGCTTCTCCATTTTCTTTATTCGAACTTGTTGATGTTTCACGCAAAGCTGTGGCTATAGAATCATCAGTTATTGATATTTCTGCCAAACGTCTTCGCTTACTACGAGCAGAACATTCCTGAAAAGTTTTCCTAGGACGACCTCGTTTCTGTGACGCACTCGTACATGCATTATTTTCTTCAGCAACGTTTAGTGAAACGGTCTCAGATTTATCGAGGCACGCGGAATGAGATCTTATCAAGTAATTTTTTTCTGGCTTTACTGTTTTTCCAAAATTCCATTAACTTATTGCAAACCATCAGAATTCGGTCATAGAGAGGTTCAAATTTCACGTTTTCTTCGCCTTCATCAAACCAACTGCATTTGATGCCTTCAAGTATTTGGTTGGCTTTGGTTATACACGTAGAGTTATTTTTACGCCCATCTAGCCATTTGCCAAATGAGAAACGCCGTGAGAAACAGCTTTCATAATCATTACCTACCAAATCTAAAATTGTTCATACATACAAAATATTTTGTTATTTTTTGTTTCAGTAATTTTATCGTAATATGTCTACTAAAACTGTTATAATTTCAAAAGGGGAAAAAATCACACAATTATTTCGAAAGGAAGGACAATATTCTACCATTGAATACCAAATTCATAGAAGGAGCTCAAAGGGAAACCTACTAAACTTCTAATTTACTGTAAACAAATCTGTAAAAAATACTATAAAAAGTGTTCTGCTTAACAGACCAATACAATTGGAATTGAAGGAATTTAACAATAAAATGTATGGTTTTTAGAAAGTACTAATCTTGCCGTTTAATATCCATTACAATAAAATATTGTTCAAACTCTCTTAACACAAGTTATCACTTTTAAAAGTTCACTAACAAAAAACTGCACAGATAAGCAAACTGTATGTTTTAATTTGTGTTAACTTTGAATGTCTATAAAGGAATGAAGAAAGAGTAATGCGTGAATTTTTTTTAGTTTTGGTTTAACGGGAGTGTGAAGAACTTTATTGACTTTTTTTTTTTCAATTAATTTTTATTTCATATTAACAAAAATGTTTAAAACTAGCCTAATTATCAATAACTTAAAACTAATTTACTGGCCCTTTACGGGCGCTCTAAACTAATAATAACTCTTAGAACGAATGTCTTTCGATCTAAAAACTATTTTAATTAAATCTAATTATTTTATTTTATTTTTCCAAGGAAACTTTCACAAAAAAAAACTTGGTATCTTATATTTTTTTTTTTTTTATTTTTTTTTTTTTTTACTTATAAACTAAACCTAAATATAGATTAAAAATAATTAAAACTAAATAAAACTAACTTAGACTAACTAAAAATAACTTAAACTACTTAAAATACCTAATAATACTTACTTTATTGACTCATTGAATTCTTGATTACTCACATTCAATTTTTCTATTTTTGGGGTACCCACTGTGGGCTGGTGAAACCTGTCGATCGCTTTCAATGTTGAACAAAGGATGTGTCGGAAGACAGCACTAATTAACATTCTCGTTGTATATGAGTTCCTATGTAAATGGATATATAAGTCACGCCATACTAAATACCTTATATTACATTATATTGTAACAGTTATGCTATGCCAATTATTACATTACTGTCTGACCGCCAAAGGGCATTCTTGTGAGTCAGCTAACAACATATATTAACACAGTTTCTCCAACTTTAAGTTGTGTGATAACAATTTTACTTTATTCAACAGACTGCAATCACTTCACATTTCGTTCGCCCTTTTATACTTAATATAAGTAGCACATTGCAATTTATTTCTAATTCAAAAAAAATGTTTTGTAGTGATTTAAATAACACTTTTTAGATTAAGTATGAGAAGAAAAAATGTGCTGATTACAATTTTGAAATTAGGGACTTCAGATACTTTTATAAATAGATTAAAGTTATATAACTCAAAATATATAAACATATTGGCGCAAAATTTTAGTCGATTTTTTTAATATGATACTAGGCTAAAAAGAGGATTTTGCTAATTTTAAACCAGTTTAGTATCGTACTATTTTCTTAATGGCTACTTTATTTTTGTAGTATCCTACTAAATCCATATGCGAATTTGACATTTACAAACGTCAAAAAGTTATGTTCGCTTACTTTTTTGCACTATTTTAGGCGTGTTTAGTTATAGTTTATTAAGAAAATAGATTTAGTATGTTGCTAGTTAAAAAGTGTTTAAAATTAGGAAAATATTAGTAAAGTGCTTTAGTATTAGCAAACTGTTAATATGTATCATGCTAAACACTTAACATCAGGTTGGTTTTGTGTGTTGGTTTCTGTTTGAAGGAATGATGGCTGTTACAAATGTTTATAAACTATAAAAATAATGGCATTTTTAAATGGTCTACCATAGTATGCCATGCATTTTTAAATGGTCTACCATGTGTATCGGGTACTGCACGGATTTCGATCAAAATTTTTATATAGGAGGTCCTTCAAATTCTAAGTAATACTGCATTGCAAAATATTCGAAAAAAGTTTTTTTGGATTCTTGGAAAAAAAATATTTTTTAAAGTGATAACTTTTCTTATAGCAGGGTATACCGCTTCATTACGTAGTTATGGCGCCAGTCTGTCAGCATTTCCTTTCTCTCACGCATACGGAGAACTTTTGAAATTAATTAAATTAACGAAGAATTTCAATATTAAATAGTTCAACTTAGATTAGTTTAAGTTATCACTTCTGTCGGGCGCACATGTTTTTTGTATGTCTTAAAAACGTCGCATTTCAAATTATTTAGGTAGGTATTCATAATATAATTATATAATTATTCATATTGCAACAAATTTTTAACTTGTTCCAGTAACTTACTTGACCAAATATGGTATCGTACGTGTTTAAGTTGACGAACGTCCACTGTTTTTGGTATTGAATATAAAAAGAATGTTAAGAGTTGTAGCTTGTAGGTTGGTTTAAATAACATTTAGTTGTGGATCGTTGGTTGCTCTAATGTGAGAAGTCCTTTATCATTTATCATACGAAAATCAGATTTTTTTTTCAACTAAGTATATTTTTTTTTACATAAATACATTTTAAATCATATCATCATATATCTGATTTTTGTTCATTTGTTTTCTTTTAGGCGAATAAAATCGGCTTACCGCCGTTTTTCTGTCATAATGGAGATCCTCTGACAACACCTCCTCCTGCACATTGTGGTATACCTCCGTATCAGTTGGATCCAAAAGCAATGGGTAAGTTTTTTTGATTTAAGTATACAAAATAGAAACAACTTCATTCGTTCTGAGTTTCCTTTATTCGACCCCAAAAATATAAAAAATAAAAATATCGTGTAAGTGTGGGGATAATCCTTAAGATATCCCCAGACCCCCTAGAGTCCATCATACATATCTTATTGGGTTTCTATTAAAGCATGAACAACAAAACTCTCTATAACTATAAGACTTTGCTCCCCTTTTGTATTTTATTTCTTATGAGTGCACCTTTTTTTTGTCGTTTACCAAATTCTAGAATATACGCGAAAATTCGTTTTGTAACTAATGATGCTAATATTTGCTCAGTTTTTCACTCACTCAGCCTTGTGTCTTTTTTGTATCTTTTCTTTTATTAAATTTATTCTAAACGAGGGAAAAATCGAATCGTCGGCATCGCCTAGATCATTTTCTTATGACTTATAGGGTAGATAAGGTAGTTAAGGAGGGTTTACAATTTTTGTTGTTTGCCCTGTCAAATCCATTTCTTTCTATTTTTTTGTGTATAGCATGTAGCTATCTGCATACCTACCTATATGGACGTATTGTTGGCATTTTCTATTATTTTTTGATTTGCATTGCAATTGAATTTGTTTCATTTTACCCACATCTGACTAGGTAGGTACTAGGTTCTGCAAGGATATTTAATTTAGACTTGTTTTTTTTTTATTTTTTAATCTTATTTTCCTTTTGAATTGCTTCTAAAGTAATTCTTGATAAATATCTATCTCTCCTCTTCAATTTCATTTTAAGGACATTTATACACTCTTGAGATTTTTCAAGGACCTATCTCTACGTCTGTATATAAAAAATGTTTCCGATTCAAAATGAACACGAATTAATAAAAAAAAACTCGAATTGATATACGGTTATATTTTAAAGGCATCAATTTAAAATCCGAACTTTGAGTATATGTATATGACTTGGCTTAAATTCAACTACAAAAAAAATGCGAGACTCAAACGCACGCTCTCTCTTATCCGTCCACAAAGGGAACAAGAGGGCAGCTAAAATCCTAAATTTTAATTAAGAATTTTATTACTGTTATTTGTGGTGCTAGGAATTGGTATACGTATACATTATGCAAATGAATTCTTACGAAAAAAAAAACAATTAACAAATTTTGGTAAAAGCTAAGTTTTGACATGCTATTGCTATACTGCTACTTCTGCTTTATCCCACGTAAAGAATTTCTATCAAGGTATAGTGTCCTGCCTATGTGGTTTGTAAATAAATAAACATTTACACACACATACACTCGTCAAACACACAAATCGCGCAAATAGTCATGTATGACTTATAAGTGCTTTAGTACACCGCTATCCATGCACCTATACTTTCTGAAAAAGAAGATTTCATTGAGCATATTAACTTTGCAGCTTTTATCCGTTAAAAAAGCTGCAAAGTTAATATGCTCAATGAAATCCACAAGCAGAAATCCAAGGGACGATTACATCGACACGACTGCGATGAGGACGCAGTCAGAGCCAGGATTCAACATTCTGAATTCAGTCATTCTCATCAGGCAGCAAATGCAAATAATGCTTGGATTCCTGGATGTATTCAATGAAAACTAAAAAAAAAACAACAAATCGACCCTTTGAAACTAAAAGAAGTTTTCTTTATCACCTTGAGCTCCTGCTCCCAAGTAATCTTCACCTCTGCTGTCTTTTCTTCGATCTTGGCAACTTTAAAAGTCCTTTATTATATGTTTATTTTAATTGCGAAAATGTTGTTTTGATGGAATATACATTCGTAACAAGAACGCATGCTTATATGCTTGTCCTTCTTTCACAAAATGTATGTATCTTCGTTTTTGTTTTATTTGCTTAAAAAGGTACCAGGTCAGGCATTCGTAAAAAAATGGCGCAGTAGATATAGTGCTTGAATGTTTAAACTTAGACGTGTGGGTTCGAGCCCCACGTTAGGCAACATTCTTTTCTATACGCCGAATTTTAATTAAAGACCTAATTCTAAAATCCGCTGTGCCAAACAAAATTCTTTCCTATCTTTCTATTCCTTCTAGCTAGTGCCCCGCAATTCTGGTTGCATTCAAAATACCTTAGGTCTTACAGGCATATAGTTAAAATCATAAAAAAAAATTAAATCTACCCAACCGCTAAAACTACTGCACACTTTTTTTAAGAAGAACAGTATTAAGAGTCTTGCAACTTTATTTCATGTACAGATTTTATTTTCTTAAGCCAAACACGAATGTGCGTTTTTCTAACGCGGATATTTCGAATAATTGTTATTTTCAACACAAAACTAAATGTATTGAAATTTATGCAGGACAACGATTGTCGGATCAGCTAGTATTATTAACAATAAGTGAGTGATTGAGCAAACTATTAAAAAAATAAGGTGTGCTAAGAAATGTGGCGCATTGTGAATTTACCAAAATATATCAGAACTTTTTTCAGAAAAAAAGAAGCTCATCTGTCATACAAAAACTTTAAGGCTTAATGTTCTGAACGTAGGTATTCGTAGTTCTTCAGTTGATGGACGGGTAAGAAGGGTTGATAGACATACCACCAATCACCACCAACTTTAGCCCTATCTCATTTCAACATCTCTTAAATTAAACGAAATTCTTGTGTGCTTTGTTTCTCAAATACACTCTATGTTGTTTGATTAATTTAGTTTTTTTTCTTACAATGTTTAAACTATTTCTTGAAATTATTAATTTTTATAAAAAAAATTATATAATCCAATATCGAGAGTATGTACAAATTTTTTGTTGATTATACCTTGTAACAGTGTCACTCACAAACTCCAACAAAGCCTATTTATACTTTCGAAAAGTCAAATACATAAATTGTGTCCTTCGCCGCAGGAAACTATGGTTCCCATTTGAATCTCCTCAAAAAAATCTTTCCTTATTTTCCCAGCGCTCGAATTCATGTTAAGGGTGGTTGGTCGAAACTCCTTTAGAACGCGCATTATAATAAAAAAGTTTTAGACCTCAATCAAGTGATCCGATGTATACCTACTTGCTTATTTTTGTTTGTTTTTTTTTTGCTTTGCATTCAAAAAGTTTAGTGACAACACATATCAGTTACAATATTCAAGTTACATACTCTGATGATATAGTGTGTCAGTTTCGTATATCTTCTTGATGTATTATTTGGCTTTTGTTTTTGTGACATATGATAACATACACAATTAAATACATATATGACTTGTTCATATTTGCAATACATGTTTATTACTTGCCATATACCTATGTTATATGTAAAATGTAGGTACTATATGGCACGTTATGATTCTAAAAAAAATAAAATGACTGGATCGCACGTACTTGCTCCTATGTTCGATCACATTATATGCAAAAGATTCTTAATGGAAACGGCTAAAATTATTTTTAAAGTCGTTTTTCACTTAATTTTTACTTGCGATTATACATAGGTACTATAAGGCAAGTTATGCATTCGTCGAAAAAAAAAGTTTTGAGATAACAATCAAACATGACATTACGATGATAGCGATTTTGATAAAAAAAAATAAAAAAATCTTTAATAAATCGGTTTACGATTTAATCTTTTGTTTTAAAGTTTATATTATTAATATTTAATATTGTCATACCAATATATTTTAGAACAAAATTTAAAAAATTTTGTATATGTATATACAAAATTGAGTTAAAAATGACTTTCAAAATATATTTAGATTTTTAATAGAAATCTTTTGCATACGATGTGATCGAACATAAGAGCAAGTTCGTGCGATCCAGTCGTGCATTTTATTTATATATACATTTCTTAATTTTTTTCTAACAAAACATTGGTATGAATATTTTAAATAATAGAATCTTTAAAACAAAATTTCAGAAAAAATCGCCCACCCGTTTTCGAAATATTGATTTTTCAAAAAACTAAAATATTTTTTTTTTTAAATCAAAAAAAAAACTATTTATCGAAAATTTTATTTTAAAATGCAGTATTATTTAGAATTTGAAGGAGATCCTGTATACAAATTTTGATCGAAATCTTTTGAGCCGTTTATGAGAAAGTCGAAATTTAATAAAATTGTTGTATGGCTGGTACCGTTAATAACAACATATTTTATTTTTTTTTTCGGCCAAAATGTAGACCATACTCAAATTAGTAAACATACCAATTTTTATCAAAACCGTTGAAGCCGTTTTCGAGATAATTAAGATGGTAGAAAAATTTGTATAGCAAGTACCGTTATTTTGGGGCTAAAACAAAGATTCAAAAATATATTTTGGACAATCACTTAAACGCCTAACCAAGTTTGAACAAAATCGGTTAAGCCGTTTAGGCTGTACATCGTTCTACAAACAGGCAGACAGACAGACGGAATTACCGGACCCACTTTTTTGGTGTTCTCTATCATCGTAATGTCAACTTTGATTATAAGCTCGAGTACCATTTTTTTCCAAATGCAAAACCTGCCCTATAGTACCTATGTATATCGCAAGTAAAAATGAACTCGAGACTTTGATCAAACTTAACATTACGATGATAGCCAAGATGAAAAAGTGGGTCCCGCAATTCCATCTGTCTGTCTATCTGTCCTCGAGGCTACAGCTCAAACGGTTGCATGGATTTGTTTCAAACTTGGTAGATACATATTGTTGTTTCGTTAATATGCCCAGGCCAACACGTTTTTTTCTTTCATTTTTTTAGATTGAAAAATATCGGTACCTGCCATATCTACATTTTTTTGGTCAAAAGAAAAATATTATTTTTCTCAAAAATGGCTTCAACGATTTTTATAAAAATAAATTAATGAAGGGAAAATGTAATATTTGGTATTTTTTTTAAATGTTTTTTTTTGGTACCTCTAGTTTGGTAATACAATTTTTTTGGTTTTCGATTTTCTCGAAAACGGTTGATTTGATTTTTTTGAAACGTTTTATCAAGAAGCTGCTAGAAAGTTTAAACAGTAATGTAAACCAAAATTTTTCAATACAATATTTTTTTTATTACATTATTTTTAAAAATTTTTTCCTTAAACTCAAAATTTCGAAAACGACTAAATCGATTTTTTTTCGAAACTTCGTATTTGGTAGTATTTTGACATTATTTTGAAAAAACTATTTTCCTAAAATTAAAAACAATTATACAAATGTTAAAAAACGCTCAGAAAAAATGCATTTCTGGAAAACGGCTCAAAGAATTTTGATAAAAAAAATGTGCGTAATCTTAAATTAGGGCAGTCCACCTTAAAGTAAACAAAATATTTTATTTTGCGTACTTATTAACGGTATACCTTCATCCCATACAACCACTTTTCGTTATTCTGACTTTCTCACTATTGGCTGCACCGATTAAAATTATTTTTTTAAGCAAATGCCTCCTAGAAGTGTTAATAAAACTGCGTAAAAATAAATACATTTTTTTTTTTTGAAAAATCGATTTTTCAAAAACCAGTCACTGAATTTTCTTAAATTAAAATTTTATGTGTACAGTTAAAGCTCTAATAAGGGGACATTCATGGTTACCCGGGAAGTCCCCTAATAAGTTTTCAACAAAACCTCGCTGTGTCCGGTTGTTAGAGCTACGCGTCCGGTTATCGGCGATTTCCTATAGATTCTCTTATGTATTAAAAATAAAAAACAAACTATACTGCGGTACCGTTCTCAGTTCTCCGCTTTTTTTTTTGGTTGTTTGATATGTTGAAAAAAAAAATAATCCCTAAATAAAACTATGTGTCCGCGCAGTGGAGGTTTGCTATCTAAAATGACCATGAAAAAGTGTCCGCGTCCTTTTATAAGACCGTTTATAGAAAAGTATTTTGTATGAGAAATTCAAAAAAGAAGTTTCTTCCCGAATATGTATCCGTTTAAGGAATTGTCCGCTTTTTGGAGGTGTCCGCTAGTGGAGTAGACTGAGGAGTTATGACAGACTGAAGAAAAGTTAAGCTGTCTTATCTCATCGGTCTTCCAGGCAGCTTAAACAAAATTAAGATTGTCGAAAGATCGAGAAATATCGTCAAAAAATAGAGACACCATATCACAAAAAAGCGCTCTAATTTCACGGCAACTTAAAATAAATGTCCTTATTTACAAAAATACGCAACTATGTTCATACATTTACACCCAATTACCTACATATGTACTTACAAATAACTTGGATCTTCCTTAGTCGAAGTTCAATATTTTAAATCATCCAATATTGTCGTGGAGTTACAATAAAATTATCCAAACAACAGCTCACCAGGACAAATTAAAATAAAATACTTAAAAACATCCTAAGGGCATTATTTAAAACAAAAATATATCAAGAGAAAATAGATGATATTATTATTTTTTGCCGGAGGGGGCAAAAAAACGCCCCTTTTTAACTTTGTAGTTATTATACCTTAGTCTTGAGCAGCACACAACAGACTACACATCACCCAGACTCCAGGACCACACGACGACGGCACACATATTAGCTACGTGACATTTATCAAAACCTAAACCAATTTCGTTTCTGATGAACTGGAAAATCGTCCTTAGTTTTAGTGGTTTGAATAAAGAAGAATTCCTTTTAATTTTTCGTGGATGTTATTTTCTTCCTCTACATCGCGTACCTATATACCTATACATATCTGTTTTTGGTTTTCACTATCCTGAGTATATTTGTACCGTGTGTATATTTAGTGCTTTTTGCGGTTGAGTACAAAGAAGATAGGGAAGGGAAAACAAAAACGAGCGCGTGTGGTCATCAGCTTTGGGAAGACACGTGTCTCTTTAAAAGTAAAAAAAAATGGCACAGTGTATCTTAATTATCCTGGATATAAAAATATGCACTTAACAAGGTAGTTTTTGTTTTTTCTTGATTTTTTAAAAATTCTAATTAGGCTGTACATTATGTATATCATAAATTATGATATTTCATGTTTTTATACTTAATAATACTTTTAGATACTTTGTCAATTTCAATGCTTAGCATTTAATTAGTTTGAGTCGTTTTCGAAAAATTAAGCTTTCAAAAAAACTGTTTTTTTTTAATTTAAACAAAATTTAGTTTGAAAAAATTTGGTTCACATTAATGTTTAAACTTTCTAGGAGCTTCATAAAAAAAAATCAAAAAAATGTCAAATCAACCGTTTTCCACAAAATCGTTCTACTAAAGGTGCCAAAAATAACCATTTTTGCAAAAAAAAAAAAAATACCACTTTTTGGTAACGTTTCCCCTTCATTAAAGAACTTATTCTTTTTTATAGAAATCGTTCGAGCCGATCAAAAAAATTGTATGCAAATTTTAAATATGTATTTAATAATATAAATTTAAAAACAAAATTTCAAAAGAAATCATACACCCGTTTTCGAAATATTGGATTAAAAAAAAATATTTTTTTTTTTTTTCAAAAATCAAAAAAAAAATATTTTTCGAAAATTTTGGTTGCAGTATTATTTATAATTTAAAAAACATCCTACATAAACATTTTGTTCGAAATCAGTCGAGTAGTTTAAGAGATAGTCCAAATTCAGAAAAATGGTTGTATGGCAGTTACCGTTAATAAAAAATATAAAAAAAAAAATTTAACCAAAATGTAGACTATGTATACCTAAAGTAGTGCACATACTTTTTTGTATTAAAATCGTTAGAGCAGTTTTCGATATAATTAAGATGGTATAAAGAATTATATGGCAAGTACCGTTATTTTTTATGCTAAAAAACCGGTTTAAAAATCTATTTTGGGTAATCATCTAAAAGACTTAGCTACCTAAGTTTGAAGAAAATTGCTTTAGCCAATCAGGCTGTAAATTGATCTGCAGACAGACAGACAGCATTGCGGGTCCCACATTTTTCGTCTTTTGACGTACGATATCATCGTAATGTCAAGTTTGATCAAAATCTCGAGCTCGATTTTTTTACGAATCCATAACTTGCCATATAGTACCTATACCAATACCTATATCGCAAGTAAAAATGCTCGCTGCATCGAAGTGTCTGGCCTAATGGACGTGTCCACAATGGGTCGTGCGTATGACGTGGTTCAATCTTAAACAAAATAGCCTTGTTCAACCATTTCATTCCTAGCTTGTTTATTCAATTAATTACTTTTTAAGATATATACATAAAATTAATATTAAAAAAAATTCAATAAATCGTCAGATACATTAAAAATTCTTCAAGGGAACCACATCGTTTTTTTTTTTTAATAGAAAATGGTACAAAGTATATCTACTTAGAATGTAAACTCCTTACCCGACTATTAAAAATAAAACCTTTATCTTACACCTCAATAAAAGTAAGAAGGTTCATAAGCTGACTTTCACAAATTGATGTAATTCGAATGCCTTACCGATTGCGAAATTTAACTTAAAAAAAAAGAAATTATATCCAAATGAAAATTTAATCAATCGCCAAGTTTCATTAATCGATTCTGCTAATTCATATGCTTACATAGGTACCTATACCCAAAGCCTTGTGTATAAAACTGATCAGATCATCCCTTTATACATATATGTACATACAGGGTAGAGGTACAATATTGTACGAGTACATCACTTAATCGCTTAAGTTGGTTACATAATAATTTCTCTGCAAAAAAAAAAAAGAAAATAAATAAATAAAAATAAAACAACAATATATAATAATATGATAATCATAATTATTATGACTATTATCACTTCAAACTCAACCGCATGCTCTTTCCCCCTTCTATTTGCTTAGCTATTATACGCCTAGATGACTTTCGGCACCCCTATTTTTGGTGTCACCGCTCAGCGCTGCAGAGCCAATCTTATTTCTTGTTGTTGTGCCCATTAGTAACGTTAGTATAGTGAGCGTGTGGCGATTTGTATATGCCCAGCAATAATTCTCAACCCTTAGCCTACACATTATGGATTATTAATATTATAACCATTTTTGTCGATTGTTGTTGGTTTTGTGCACCACATAGTACCAAATAATTTCAAGTGGAGGGGTGAGAAAGTCAAGAGGAAATGCACAGCTCGCAAACAACCAGCAAATCATGCATGGAATTTAAAAAAAAATCTTTAAAACCCTCAAACTCTCTAGCAATATAAGCCTCTTTTGTGTGTTCCTTTTTTTTTTGAGACCAACATTACATTGAGTCAAATTCCTAACCGCACAATTGATGGTTTCATTGAGTCGCAATTATAAACGCAGTAAGGAATAACCCAACATAATAACAAGCATCTAATCTACACAATTTTGATACGTACTCGTACCTACCTACTTAGAAAAATTATTTGTATGAGATCGTTTGGTTCCTCATGTTTACTTTAAAAGAAGATATACCCTTCGAAATAATTAGGGGATATGGCGTGTTCTGTTCCTGCTTATATTTAATATTCAATTTTTTTTTCTCTCCCTAACACTTTTATTACAAAATAGTTCGTGTGATAATTATGTATGTATAGAAATAGATAGATTGATAAACCAAAGTGTGTGATGAGCGTTAATTGTCACAAAATATGTCATAAACACCGACACGCCCCCATCATTTTTCTGAAACACACAAACTCCTTTTAATTATATGGTTATTGTACGGACAGAGTTAGCGCGACTGATATTTTATGTGACCGCCAATGAAATAAAAAAATAATTTTATTTTCTTATTTAAATTGGGCCACAGGCCTCTTACGCTTTATTGATTTAATGTATAAAATAACAATTAAAAAACTAAACACCAAGATAGTCCGCCGTCCAAGCGTCGCTGCAACTATCCAGGTAGTATCCGTATTATTGGGCCTCGCTGCGTTGTAATGTCTTTGCTTTTATATTTATTTATTGCTGACCTCGCATTTGATTCAATAATGGGTTGTTGACCCAAATATGCTGATGTTGCATTTGTTTCAATTGTAGGTTGTCGACCGCAATGTGTTGATGTTGCAGTTGTTTCGATTGTAGGTTGTCGACCGCAATGTGTTGATGTTGCAGTAGCTACATCATACGTAACTCCTCCTCGGTTTAAATAAGAATTCTCCTGAATTCTAACATTGTATGCCTTATTATAAAGTTTACTACAAAAAAAGGTTATGCCCATTGTTGAGCAGCTAATTATTATAATCATACTAAAGTTTATTACATATGATATATTTTTATGAAATTTTAATTCCTTAATTTCTTTTATGTTTTCCAAACTTTTTAAAATAATATCATCAAAAGTGATTGTTTTTTGAAAAGAAGTATTAAAATTATTTTCGGGGTAAAAATATTTTTCTTGAACAATTGTTTGGTTATTATAAAAAATTTCTTTTAACAAATATATTTGACAATTATAAAAATTAATAAGATAATTGTTGTTTAATACAATTTTTCTGTCATCACAATTATGTTTTAATTCTTCCTTGTGTGCATTTTTTACAATTACAGTTTCATCATCTATTATTTGAATTTGGGTTTTATTGTTATGTCTTAATTTACAATCTTTAGTTAGGATACAATGTTTGCTTGGTTTTAATTGTTGCACAGTTACATCATTTTGGTATACAAATGTTTTATTATTTATTTCTATGATATATTCGTTTTCGTAATCAATTTCAAAATGTTTATCATTCGGTAAAGGTAAAATTAACTTTTGTTCTACTGTTACATAATTTCTTGGAATTTTAATGGCAATTATGAGAAATTTGTTTTTGTATTCTAGTATACCCATTTTAATTAATTTAAGTTTATGCAAATCAATTTCATATTCATTTAGTTCTTCTATGGTTAATATACTGGGGTGTATTATATCATATTTTGCTGATACAACGTTATCTTGAATTTGATTTATTTTGTTTTCAATGAACCTTAATTTGGTTATTTGATCTAAAAATAATTGATTTTGTACAATTTTTGAAATAGAATTTTTTATTTTATTATAATTAATAAGTATTTTTTCCCTATCATCTAAAATTATTGTTTTTAATGTTTCTATCGATTCATTGAAATGATTGTTTATTTTAATTTGTTCATTTACTGCATTAATTGCGTTATGACTATTTTCTTCCGCTATATTTAAATAATTCCAAATTTCTTCCCTATCTTTATTGTCCATTGTTCCGAAGAGCCATCTTTCTACGTTTCCAACTATGTTTACTAAACCTCTTCTAAACCTACTGTGTTCCTTAGGTGTAATTGACCTAATTTTAGCTATAAGTGTTTCTATTTCTTTAAATATCATATTTTTGTTTTCGATCTGTAAGTGTTTAATGTTAGTTTGTATGAGTGTGATTGTGTTAAGAATTTCTTCTGGATTTATAATATGTAAAATTGTATTTGTTTGATTAGTAATTTCTAAATCTTTAATTTTAATTTTTAAATAACCTGTTTGTTCATTAATTAGTGTTGTTTGAAGCATCCCATGTGTTGTCTGTGTTATTAATAGTATTAGTAGCATTATTACCTGAAAATTTATAAGGTCTTTTAATATTGCTAATGTGTACGTTATTGAGATTTTTAATTTTATATCTAGATTGTTCTTTATGTCGAACATTTTTGTAATTTTTGATTGGTCCTACTTCCCTTTCTTCTAAATATGTTTCGCGTTTTTCATTAAGTTTGTTAATTTTTTTAACTTTCATTTGTTGGATTCTTTCATTAAGTACTAATTCATCGATTTCTTCCTTAGCTATTTTAGGTGTTGTTTTTATTGTGGAATGATATCTATTGTTATAATTATCTAGAACTAGTTGCAATTTCATTTCTATTGATAAATCTTTTTCTTCAATGCCTGTTATTTTTTCTAAAATAGTTGAATGCAATCTTTCAATATCCGCGTTCCCTGTGTGGCTATTGGGTTTCGTGAAGTGTATTTCGACCTTACTTCTATTAAGAAAATCTAAAATATGTTCTGATTTGAATTCGTTATCTGATATTATTTGTTTCGGCTTTCCGAATTTCGAGAAATGTTCAATAAGAATTGCTTTTTTACTTCTCCAATTTCTATCGGTTATTACATACCCTACTGCAAATTTTGTTAGTTTGTCTATTACTGTTAAAAATGCTTTTTTCTCAATATGAAATATATCTAAATGTATAATTTCATTTTTATGTTTTGGGGTTTCCGTTATGTTATACTTTGGTTTAATGGGATTTCTATCATATTTTATTTCTTGACATTTTTTGCAATTGTTAATTACTAACTGTATTTGTTCCTGAAGTTTGGGAAAAAAAATTTTATCTTTCAGTGTGTAGTATGTTTCGTTTATACCACTATGCATGGATTCTTTAGTGTGGTAAAGAGAAATCTGTTTATGAACCTCCTCCTCGGTTTTGATTTCGGCTGCTCTTTTAGTACATTTTATGAATTTTATTTTGTCGTTCATGGAGAATAATTGAATTATAACTTGTTGAACTATATTATAGTCATGATCTTCTACCTCAGAATATATACCTGTTGTTCCTTTCTTAGTTACTCTAATTAGAACATCTTTTATTTTGTCAACTCCTTCCAGAGGATTAAGATATATAATTCTACGTTCATGCAATATTTCTATTTCGTTTGTTATTATACTATAAGTTAGAATTAATTGCGTTCTATATTTGTTAACAATTTCTTCTTTTATGCCTATATGATCTAAATGTTGTTCCTCGACTGAATGAATAGTTTCTGTTAGCTCCATATTAGATTCTGAATCATTATCCTCATTAATCTTAGGTGTATTTTCTAACCTACTTAGGAAATCTGCAACTTTGTTCTCCTTCCCCTTCAAATATTCGATTTCAAAATTATACTCCTGAAGTTTCAAAAGCCATCTTTGATTTCGTTGAGAAAATTCTTTTCCTTTATATTTACTATTTAGATATTTTATTGGAATATGATCAGTTATAATTTTAAAATGATTTCCATATAAATATGGTCGAAAATAATTGACTGAGTAGACAATTGCCAGGAACTCCTTATCTGTTACACTGTACTTTTGTTCGTGTTTATTAAGGGTTCTGGATACAAAGCATATCGGGTGCCCGCTTTGAGATAGTACCGCGCCAATGGCATAATTACTTGCGTCTGTTGTCACTACAAAGGGTTTATCATATTCTGGATATTTTAAAATTGGGTGTGAAGTTATTAAGTCTTTAAGGTTTTCAAATGCAGAAATATATTGAGGGTCTTTAATATTAATTGTTTCGCCTTTCTTTAAATATCTAATCATTGGGTAAGCAATCTTAGCATAATCCCTGACGAATTTCCTATAATACCCTGTCATCCCTAGGAAACCTTTAAGTTGTTTCTCTGTTTTTGGTGTCTTTAAATTATCAATTTCTTTTACTTTGTTTGGATTTGGTTTAATCCCTTCCTTAGTCAAAATATGACCAAGAAATTCAGTATCTCGTTTCATAAAGCTACACTTATCTGCTTGTATTTTAAGGTTATGATCTTGTAATTTTCTAAATATTTTTTCTAGTGAATGCATATGTTCTTCTAAGGTTGTAGAGAAAATTAATATATCGTCTAAGTAGACTACGCATATTTTATTTATATAATCGCGTAAAATATCATTCATTAGTCTTTGAAACGTTGTAGGTGCATTCTTTAAACCGAATGGCATCCTGACGTATTCATAAAGACCAGCTGGAGTTACGAAAGCTGTCTTTTCAATGTCTTCTGCTGCAACTAAGATCTGGTGGTAACCTTTTGCAAGATCTAGTGTGCTGAAGTATTGCGATTTTCCTAATTTATCCAATATACTGTCTATATTGGGAATTGGGTATTTATCATCTAAGGTTACTTGGTTCAACTTTCTGTAATCGACTACTATCCTATACTTTTGTATTCCTGTACTATCAAGTTTTTTCGGAATAACAATTATGGGTGAGCTATAACGACTGTTACTCTTTCGAATGATTCCCTGTCTCTCCATTTCTAACATTTGCCTACGTACTTCGGCTTCGTGTTTTGGTGGATACCTATATAATTTAGAATTAATTTGCTGGTCTGTAATAGTTTTTATTTCATGAACTACTGTACTAGTGTTTGTTAATTGATCTCCTTCTTTGAAAATCAATTTTTTATATCTATTTAAAAGTTTTTCTACAGATTTTTGTTCTAATTCATTGAGATGATTTGTTTGAATATTGCAAACTTCGCTTATTTCCAACACATTAACTTCATCAAGTAATATGGTTAAGAATGGAAGATGTCTGTCATTCATTAAAATAATTTCTTCACTTTTTAAATCAATAGTTTTTGCATTATTCCTTATCCAATCCATTCCTATAAGGAAATCATAAGGTTTATCTAATGCTACCTTTGTCCATTTCATTCTTGCATTGCAAGGTTGATCGAATTGCTTTGGACATTTTGTTTTTACTTGTGCTGTTTCGTTAACAGTACCATGAATAGTATTTATTTGAATGGGTGTATCATTTATGTATTCGTAAAGATTTGAGGGAACTCTAGTTGAGTTTATAAGGCTAATGGTAGATCCTGTATCAATTAAAGCAATATAATCTATATCTTGGAAAGTTAACTGTATGCATATTTTTTTTTTGTCCGAGGCTAGTTGATAAAAAACTCGTGATTCTCTATTTGGTTAGTTTCTTCCCTGTTACTTAAATAATCTACTTCCATGGGTTCTATTCTTGCCTGCCTTGATCTGTGTTGACCTGAGTTTTGAAAGTTTTGGGGATTGCTATTATACCAATTATTTCTAGCTTGACCTGATGCATTATTATTTCTTATTTGTCCTGTCGGGCTATTCCCATTAGGTTGATTTTGATAAGTGTTATTGTTCCTATTAACTTGATTTTGATTCGTATAGTTATTGTTTCTATTAAAAGGGTTTTGATTAGTGTAATTATTGTTTCTAAAAGGATTTTGGTTAGTGTAAGTGTTGTTTTTGTTAAAATTTTGAGTAGTGTAATTGTGTCTGTTATTTTGAAAATTTGTATTTTGATATTGATTTCTAGGTTCAAAAGAATTTGTTTTTTCTCGTAAATTGTATTCATCCTGACCTATATATTTAAACAAAATTTGTCTAATTTTTGATAAATTGTATTCATTGTGAATTTCTGCAGCTAATGCTCCTGCTGTTACATCTTTTATTTTAAGAATTAATGCACTATTTAAACAATTAGCTATTTCTAAACCATTTTGATTGAACGTTGCACATTCTGTTATATAATTAATAATATTTTGGACTTTATCTAGTAATTGGCTTATACTATATACCTTTATATTATTGATGTTTTTCAAGATCGTTGCTTCGTCTTTTGTCGGCCGGAAATGTATTTTAAGTTTTTGCTTGCATTCCTCCCACGATGCTGGTGCTTCAATCGCCAAAAAGTTTTTTGCAATTCCTCCAATTTTTTCGTTGTATACTACAGCAAACACTTCGTTATGGTTTAGCGCTCCAAATTCTTCTAGAATTTGATCTACCGTCGCGATGAAAGAAGGTAAAGTACCTTGTTTTCCCGTAAACGTTTCTATATATTTTAACCGTTTTTCTATTGTAACTCTTATGTTTTGCACTGTATTCTGACTGTTTAGAATTTCAGTCAATGTTATCAAGCATTGTTCTATTGTGGGTTGAGCCATTTTCGTTTTTGTTTTTGAATGCGATTATTAGATTCTTAAAGTCACTTTATTATAATCACAATGTCCACTTTGACAATCTGCGGTTTTTGTTTCTTGGATGCGATTATTAGATTCTTAAAGTCACTTTATTATAATCACAATGTTCACTTTGACAATCCGCGGTTTTTTGTTTCTTGGATGCGATTATTAGATTCTTACAGTCACTTTATTATAATCACAATTTTCACTTGGATAATCCGTGGTATTTGTTTTTTATTGAAAAGTTTCTTTCTAAAACAAAACACTGAGATTTTTATTTATCGTATCGTTTCACTATCCTCTAATTTTTATCATAGAGGACAACCGACTGCGCCACTGATATTTTATGTGACCGCCAATGAAATAAAAAAATAATTTTATTTTCTTATTTAAATTGGGCCACAGGCCTCTTACGCTTTATTGATTTAATGTATAAAATAACAATTAAAAAACTAAACACCAAGATAGTCCGCCGTCCAAGCGTCGCTGCAACTATCCAGGTAGTATCCGTATTATTGGGCCTCGCTGCGTTGTAATGTCTTTGCTTTTATATTTATTTATTGCTGACCTCGCATTTGATTCAATAATGGGTTGTTGACCCAAATATGCTGATGTTGCATTTGTTTCAATTGTAGGTTGTCGACCGCAATGTGTTGATGTTGCAGTTGTTTCGATTGTAGGTTGTCGACCGCAATGTGTTGATGTTGCAGTAGCTACATCATACGTAACTCGCGCTTCTATGTTAAAATAACCGTCAGCAAAAACGCAAATAAACTGCAAGGATTCGCCTACTTGCTCCAATTCTTTTTTTTTTTTGTTTTGTGTTCAGCAAAAAAGCATTATGATGTGATGATGATGCTGACGGTGTGTCGGTGGTTGGGAAAAGTATTTCTATGTAATATGGAGCTAATTAGACGTGAAATGTTTGTCATTTGCATACAAACATCGAAAGTATAATCTTAAATTTAGCTACATAATTTTGTAGCTATATGACAGGTCTACTATACCTAATATATAATGATATGTACATATATTTTATGGAAGAACCATCAGCTTCACATTTAAATTGCAAGGATTAATAATACAAACAAAAATTGAAATAAATGTATCATCTTCAATTTTTTTTGGTGGGTAGGTGTAAAACCTTCAAAAGGCTTAAAAACGCCTCCTCCTCCTGATTGAAACTTTTCTAATTTCTAACAATTTATTTTTAACGAAATTAAATAACGTATTGCAGGTAACGATCCAGTGATAGTTCCTGCTTAACCCGTGATTTTAAAACGGTTTCCCGTTAAGTGCACCACGTCAGCTGCGTACTAAATATGTCGCATCTATAATTTCGATTATAGTACTATTACAGCCAAACCGTACGGCCACAGTCATACAGCAAATTTGATTCCACCAGATATCCTGTTTACAAACACTGACCTGCTCTGAGATTCAGCAAAAGTTTTAACATTATCTTCCCAATCAGGAAGAATTGGAAAGATTTCGACGTTAGAATTTTTACCGACGGATCTAAAAAACGAGTGCGGTGTCGAAGGAGCAGGAATTTTCTGAGAACCGCTGAAAGTATCTAGATCTTACCAACTTCCTGACTTTGCTAGCATCTTTCAAGCTGAAAGACTGTAATAGAAGAATGCAAAATTCTTAAATTAGCTCCAACTCAATATCTAAATTCGGCAATAATTACAGACAGCCAAGCGGCTATCAGTGCCGTAAATTTGACAAAAGTATCTTCAAGATTAGTTCACCAATGCCGAAATGAGCTCTAAAATCTGGACATTAACCATAAAATCACCTTAACCTGGGTTCCAGGACACAGTAGCATTAAGGGTAATAAACGGGCAGACGAGCTGACCCGACACGCATCGACCCTACATAGCCTGCTTGCTGAGAGCGTCTCTATTTCACTCGCTGCTATGAGGGGCGAAATTCTTTCAATTTTCTTCACTGAATCCAACAAACGATGGAACAGTCTAACATCTAGAATAAATCCCGCACAAATGATCTCCATCTCATTTGCAGACCGAGGCGGGGCATAGAAATAGTCACTACTTGTACGAAATGGCTCAAACGACACGCTTCGTTTGAGTGGTTTCACTTTCGTTTTTCCGCTAAAAATCGTCTTTTTACTCAGGTCTGTTAGAGTTCTTGGTATCAAAACAGCGCTTTCCGGCGATAACTGTGTCTGTGGATTTATAGACGTTTTGTATGATTCCGCGCAAAATTTTATATTGCATCGAGATCTTCTTTTCTTATGTACCAAGGTGCGTTTACCAACGATCATAGGAGTATGTTTTAAAATGTTTCATTTCAGATCATTAGTAGTCTAAATATCAATTTTCGGAAAATACAGCTGGAGCCTAAGTCGCCATTTTCAAATTAATAAAGAATTGGTTATGGTTTTTTATTATTCATATAAAACCCTTTTTCGCACCACGCACCGTGGAGGTAAAGTTTAATGTACGTTTTTTTTTGTTGGTGTGGTTTTTCCCTGTACGAATTTTGTTAAGTGAAAGAAATTCACTGCAGGAAGGTATTTTTTCTTTATTTTTCTTTTACATCTTAGCATCATGGGCTCCGTCTTGGAACAGGTCAAGTTTTTGGTCTTCCGTGTTGTCGGTGTTAAATGCTGATTCCGTCGTATTATCAAAATTAGGTTCCAAAAAATGTATTGTGTCGTCATTATCAAGCAACTCTCGTAGTTTAGGCAGAGACGTTTTTACAAGTATCGCCGCTGCAGCTTACACAAAAAAACAGAACACAAGTCCTACCTTACGACATCCGCACATTTTTGGCTTATATTTACTTCGTTTTTGTATCACTATGTTTTTCAATCATTTCGCCCTATGACCACTTTGCATTTCTTTCTTTCCCTTTTTACTCATCGTTAAAAGTGCAATGAGTTGTTTTGGTCAAGGTTGTCTCGCCAAAGGTTTATATCGCATTTTGTTTGTTATTAGAATCTATTGTCATTTTATTTATCATCTTTATTAGAATTTATGTTAATTTATTTTTTTTTGTTCATGTTTTGTTAAGTGTTTTTATATAATGAAGGAATTATTTTATTTAAATAAAATATTCAAAATCCCGGTTTATTATGATCTCACTTTTCAAGATCCCGGTTTATCCCGATTAGCCCCATTTGTATTTTGATAAATGTTACACAAAAAACTTTGCATATACCCATACTCGACCCTACCCCAAATCCTATAATTGGCCCAAGCAAGGGGGTTGCCCCTTACGCACTGTTCGCGTGAATTTTAATCCTTACAAATAAAAATTAAACAAAACACACGTAATCGAAATCGAAATGAACAAAAAATGAAATAATCGAAAAACTAAATAGTAAAATGCGGAATGAACTTAAAACGAGCAAATTAAAATCCATAGTGATTTTTTTTCAAAACCAATATAAACAAAGTAATTGAAAAACATTTTGATTAAAATACTGCATAAAGGAAATGCGAAACGACTAAAACGAAATAATAAAAAACGAGATGAAAAAAACTATACCCCCATTTATACTAACGTTTGACATGTTAGAACTGCTCCTCTTTTCCGCCTTCCTCTTCACCTCACAAATTACGGTCCGTCTGAGCCTATGTCTAGAATGCTGCTCTTGTCTAATAACGCTCAAGGTACCTTTGACTTCCATATTAGTACTTCCTCACTCAGAAGCTCTCTCTACAACAACTCCTCTTAAGCCCCAATACTTCCTCATTTTTTAGGTTAATGTAGAGCAAGTCTTGCATTTGGAAAAAATCAACCTCGAGATTTTAATGAAAGTTGAAATTACTATGAGAGAAAACACCAGAAAAGTGGATCCCGCAATTCAGTCTGTCGGTCTGTCTGTACAACGCTTTACAGCCTAAACGGCTGAAGCGATTTTCTTCAAACTTGGTATTTAAGCTTTTAAGGTGACTGAATAAATATTTGTATCGTCAAAACTAACGGCACCTGCTATACAATTTTGTCTACATTTTATTCAAACATTTTTTAAAAAATATTTTGCTATTAACGATATGCCTGCCATACAACATTTTTTTTTTTTTTAATTTTGAACTTTCTCATAAACGGCTCGGCGGATTTCGATACAAATTTTTATATAGGAGGTCTATAAAGGTATTATAAACGAATGGACATTCCGAATTTTTAAAGCTGGGGCTTTTCGGAGATATGCAGTTTTCACAGTGCAAACCCAACTACGTTATTTTGTCAAAGCTGATTTTTTGATATGTTTAAAGGGATAGTGTCTCAAACCTTGTTTGACACTTGTCAAACACCTACAGTGGGACATTTGGTCTGGCAGACACCCTTAAGATGTCATCTTAAAGGTGTCTGCCAGACGAAACGTCGCAAGTTGTTAGCTACAAGAGCAAGTTCGTATGATCCAGTCGTGCATTTTATTCTCTACACAAGCTTCAAACTTATCTTAGGTCTTGATTCTTCATAAGGATTTCACGTCCGCTAAGTGCATATAGGAATAAAATGTGTCTAGCAACAGGATCATTCTGTTTAAAACATGCAGATGAAAAAAATTGTTCCGGAGTCTGCCGCCTCGTTGGCTTCTTGAATATATCATTTGTGAAATAACGGCACACATAATAGCACTAGAAGGTCGGTGTCCTCACCTTTAATAGTGACTTGATCGTGGTTAGCAGCTTCTGCAGAGCCGTACGAACAATAAAGGAATCTGCGTCTCAGTTTTTTCATTAATATCGCGCGACCGTAACTTTTTTGAAAAATATTATTAAGAAACCTTTATTATTTTTGTCACAAATCAAAAATGTCTGAAGTTATTGGCCAAAATAAAATGTTTATTAAATTCAAAATGGCGGCTGAAACTCCAGTGCGATTTTCCCGAAGACCGAAATCAAAACTACTAATAAAATAAACCTGATTTATACGCAACTGAACATATCCTACCCGCAAAAAACGGGCCATTCAGGCTATTTTTATCTGCAAAAATTGTTGACTTTATAATATACCCTACTTGTTTAATTTTTGTACATTCTTGCATTCGTCGTTGGCTTAGTGAAATATTATAATTTCCACTGAATAATTACAAAAATGAAATCCCATTTCTAAAGGGTTATTTTTCTCCTTTTTTTTATGTGAATGTATGTTGTGATGAAAGGATTCCATCAATTTCCTTGTTCGTTTAAACAGTCGTCATTATGCTGAGAAAAAAAAACAAGATGATGATGATTCGTTAATTTATACGATAAGTATATAAGATGAAGAAAAAAATGTATGCTTCTTCTATTCAACAAAAAAAAAATACTCTTACATTTAAGAACGAGTGAATTCCTTGAATGGGACTTTTGTTAGTTCACAAAAGCTGATAAATTAAATAGAAAAATATTAAAAGAAAGAAAAAGATTTTATTTTCCTCAGTTTTCTTTTTCATAATTTCGCATTCGAAAAAGTTGAAAGCTGCAAAAAAGTATATGAATTCATGTCTGACTTTCATACCTATAGAAAGATGTATCTGTAATTTTGTTTTGTGTCTTGTGAATGTGTGTGTGTTTATAAAAAAAAACGTCCTAAAGCTCGTTAACCTTAAGAAGCGAAATCGCGGAATAGAGAGAAAATATAATTCTTATACGAGAGTAAAATATCGAAACTAACCTAATATCCTAAGTCCTAAAAGAATTAAATTCCGTCTTACCTTATCGCGTCGGTCTTTGGATAATGGGCCCAGCTACATTGTGATTATATACACAGATGTTGGGACTCGCTTAATATTTGCTGAAGAGCACCAGTTGATCGTCAGAGTAAGGGGCCAGTTATAGCGATCAGGGAAACGCATCAGGAAAAGTTGAAGCAGTATGAAAATCCATATTTTTTCTTGATAGTCGATTATAGCAAACAAGAAAATTTTGTCAGTTGGCAAGCCTCACTACCAGTCTTCCATCAAGTTTGCCTGCTTAAAACAAACAAAACAGTGTTTCGCCCACAATTTTCTCAGTCGAACAAGAGAAATTGTAACTCGAATCATTGGAATGATTTGTTGCATTTTGTGCTAAATGGCCATCAAGTGGACGAAAAGTGGATTTGCATCAGGAAAATAAATAAGTAGGTACATTTTTAATAGAAGCAAATTGTTCAATTGCAAATATTTTTTGCAAAAAAAAATTCTCTGAATTATTCGTTATCGATTAGTTTAGCATTTGTATTTTAAAACGCGTGAAAACATCATAAATTATCCATTAGAACGTTTTTTCTGAGTCGTTTTCCTGATCGCTATAACTGGCCCCCTAAGACGCCAAAGCGATTTTCTTAAAACTTGGTACTTAAGTGTGTTGGGGGATTGCCTCGAGTCTGAAATATAACTGCACCTATCATACATTTTTTTTTCTACAAAAAAGGCCATAATAAAATTAATTGTGTTTATTAAAAAAATACTGGTAAGTTTACTGCATGGATCTGCTTCCTTTTACTAGAAATACATCCTGACTAACTATAAATAAAGAATAGAACAGAAAATATTACACGATATTGCACTTTATATTTTAAGAGATGTATTTTTTGATAAATGCTATTGTTGACATTGCAATACAAAACAATTTTAATCTCTGCTTTATCAATCAGCTGCTTTTTTTGCGTTTATTTCTTCATTGGGAAATATAATTGAGTAGACTATGGAACTGCAACGGCGCCGTATGATAAGCATTGTCGAATAGGGAATAAAAACAGCGTATAATTTAACGCTCCAAAAACTCAATTATGTCTTCTGTCGTTAAAGCATTCATGAGCGGTACTTGCATTGAAGAAACCGATCAGCTTTCAGTCCTTATCATGTGTGCATCACAGACCACCTTTTGTGGAATGATCACATATTCGATGTCGCCTGGAGTATAACTCTCATATTTGGACTAAAGCTCCCAGGACTCATTTGAATCTTCTAGATAAAATTCAGAATGAAGCTCTAAGAATAGTAGGTGGTAAAACTATATTAGGAACATTTACATCTCTATATTACTCTGACGAAAATGCATAACTCTAGTTATTTTATCGCTATTTTAATAAAAAATGTTCTAGCGAAATATCCAATTGTATTCCTCCACTAAAACTATTCAACCGTAATAGTCGTGCTTCTAGAAATGCTCATCAGTTTACCATTGAGCCCAACTTGGGACGTATTGTCTACTGACTTACAGAGTTCTTTTTTTAGCCGTACAACACGAATGTGGAATGCTTTACCCGGCTTGTTTTTCCTCCCATTTTTATATTTAGAAATTAAAAACCAATTTCCATCGGTAACTCCTCTTACATCCCTCCCTATCTTCTGAACGCATGTACTATGCTTGATTATTTTAAGGGTAAGCAAACCCCCTTTATTGTGAAAAGTGAAACAAATTTGCACTTACATTTATTTATCTTCAAATAAAAATATAACTTTTTGTTACTTGTTTTTAACAATAAAGCACTAAAATAGAAACAAGAATATTTTAGTTTTGCATCTCATATTTTATACACCACTTGTGAGTAAAAAATCGTTGAAGATGTTTTAACTACGATATGGGACATATTTCACCCATTTCAAAATAATTGTTTGGATTTCAGGGCTGTGGGAACATTGATTGCAACATGTACAATCAGCCCTTTCACAGATTCCATCGTGAAAAATCTCCGAACGGGTTGTTACGCTACGAAAAATTGTGTTCACAGAATCGGAATGGAATCGAAAAAAGCTTTGTCTCATTGAACGCTCTCACTCTCAATTTCAAATTTTATCAGCTGCGTTACGTCAAATCACCGCCAATCAAAGATACAAATTTTAGTTCATTCAGTTCAGAACAGAAAATATTACACGATATTGCACTTTATATTTTAAGAGATGTATTTTTTGATAAATGCTATTGTTGACATTGCAATACAAAACAATTTTAATCTCTGCTTTATCAATCAGCTGCTTTTTTTGCGTTTATTTCTTCATTGGGAAATATAATTGAGTAGACTATGGAACTGCAACGGCGCCGTATGATAAGCATTGTCGAATAGGGAATAAAAACAGCGTATAATTTAACGCTCCAAAAACTCAATTATGTCTTCTGTCGTTAAAGCATTCATGAGCGGTACTTGCATTGAAGAAACCGATCAGCTTTCAGTCCTTATCATGTGTGCATCACAGACCACCTTTTGTGGAATGATCACATATTCGATGTCGCCTGGAGTATAACTCTCATATTTGGACTAAAGCTCCCAGGACTCATTTGAATCTTCTAGATAAAATTCAGAATGAAGCTCTAAGAATAGTAGGTGGTAAAACTATATTAGGAACATTTACATCTCTATATTACTCTGACGAAAATGCATAACTCTAGTTATTTTATCGCTATTTTAATAAAAAATGTTCTAGCGAAATATCCAATTGTATTCCTCCACTAAAACTATTCAACCGTAATAGTCGTGCTTCTAGAAATGCTCATCAGTTTACCATTGAGCCCAACTTGGGACGTATTGTCTACTGACTTACAGAGTTCTTTTTTTAGCCGTACAACACGAATGTGGAATGCTTTACCCGGCTTGTTTTTCCTCCCATTTTTATATTTAGAAATTAAAAACCAATTTCCATCGGTAACTCCTCTTACATCCCTCCCTATCTTCTGAACGCATGTACTATGCTTGATTATTTTAAGGGTAAGCAAACCCCCTTTATTGTGAAAAGTGAAACAAATTTGCACTTACATTTATTTATCTTCAAATAAAAATATAACTTTTTGTTACTTGTTTTTAACAATAAAGCACTAAAATAGAAACAAGAATATTTTAGTTTTGCATCTCATATTTTATACACCACTTGTGAGTAAAAAATCGTTGAAGATGTTTTAACTACGATATGGGACATATTTCACCCATTTCAAAATAATTGTTTGGATTTCAGGGCTGTGGGAACATTGATTGCAACATGTACAATCAGCCCTTTCACAGATTCCATCGTGAAAAATCTCCGAACGGGTTGTTACGCTACGAAAAATTGTGTTCACAGAATCGGAATGGAATCGAAAAAAGCTTTGTCTCATTGAACGCTCTCACTCTCAATTTCAAATTTTATCAGCTGCGTTACGTCAAATCACCGCCAATCAAAGATACAAATTTTAGTTCATATCAATTGTTAATATTTAATATAATATATAAAAATATTTCGGGTGAAAAATATTCCGGGCGAAACTCACAATAGGGCTGAATATACTTCAGTGCTAATTTTTGTTATTTACACGTAAAATGGAATTGATAACGATTGCAATTATGTATGTAAATACGAAGTTTCGAAAAAAAAGGTTTAGTCTTTTTTTTAATTTTAGAAAAAAAATTTGTTTTTGAAAAATTTTGGTTTAAAAGCGTTTAAACTTTCTAGGAGCGTAATGCATAAACAAATTTGAAAAAAAAAAAATCAAATGAACTGTTTTCCAGAAATTCGAAAACCAAAAAAGCCGTTTTTTGAAAAAAAAAAATGAGATTTTTAGCTGAAAAAATGTATGACAGGTACCGTTATTGTTGGTCATAAAAAAATTAAAACGTGTGGGCATATTACCGAAAAAAAACAATATGTAACAAGTTTGAAGCAAATACATTAAACCGTTTAGGCTATAGACTCGTTGACAGACAGACGGAATTGCGGGACCAACTTTTTTCGTCTTCGGTATTAAAGTAATGTCAAGTTTGATCAAAATCTCGTATTCGATTTTTTCACGAATCCATAAGTTGCATATAGTACCTACATTATGTGTATATTGCAAGTAAAAAATTAGTACTTTCGAGTATTGCGCTTTGGATTCCAATCCTTCGAAATAACTCATTATTAAAACCCTTCTGATATGTATATATGTATGTAAAAGTACATATATGTTGATTGAGAGCAGCAAAAAGAAGTAATCAAATTAAAATCACATGTTAAAAGAATTGTTAAAATTAGTAAACATATCCATTTCCTTAATTCCGTTGTTCAAATTATAATACTTTATAAATGTTATTTGGTCTGTCGCGCCGCGCTACGCCGTACCTCCCACTCCCTTAGCCTATGTACAATGCTTGCAATACACCTTTGTGTCATACAACTTGTCAATTTATCTGACAAAACCCATCGCAACCATCATTATAGGACATTTTTATGTAAGATATATGAATTTCGTATTATACAGATGTTGTGAAAGAGGCAAAAATCCTTGCTTTTGATTACAGTTAAGTAACAATAGTGAAACACAAGATTTGTAAGGCATCATGCTTGACGCATGTTTAACAACCCCATATATTTATGTGTAGTTGGTTTGGTTAGGTTTCGTTTCGTTGATGTTAAGGATCAATGAATCAGGGTCCATTTAAATATATGTATACGACTAGTTAACATTCTATTAGAAGGTTTGTCAAAATATTTCGTGGTATTTCAGAATTTATTGCGATTTTATCGCAAATAAACATCCTGACAGAATGGAAAGCAGAGAGGATAATATCAGGAACGACGACAATTCATTGATGTAATGGAGAGATTTATCTCGAGTGCATTTAATGGAGATTGATTTCGAAAAAAAAATTGTATACAGAGGGTGCTGCCCTAATGGCTATTCTCTTATTTTTTTTTCTTTCTTTGGGATAAATATTATGTGGCATTGTATTTGTGTAATTTGTATTTTAGGGGATAATCCCAAACTTTCAGTAAAATAACCTTGATTGGCGACCGGCTCATCAGAATTCGATATTAAACTTATTGAATATATTTTCGAGGAGGATTATCTTAATGAATTTTTTAGATTTACTTATACATTACGTAAAATTATAATTTTGTTTAACGTGTTTTTTTTCGAAGCTTACGAAGATGCATAGCATATAAGCTACATAGTTGGATTTTTTTCTTTTTTTTTCAGTCAGTGTAAAAATTTCAAATTTCATTGTAAAATTCGGAATTTAAAATTCATTTTTTTCCAGTGCTGTAAATGGTAAACAAAATTTGGAAAATTTAAAAAAAAAATTTTTTTTGTTAAATACAAATTCTACACTAAATGTAAGACACTTGTGTATGTACTTATATTTTTAGCTCGTTAATATGAACAAATATTTTTTTCCCTTACACATTCTATAACTTGAACATACCGTTTTTAAGACTCGATATAAACGGTGATTTTTTAAGAGCTTGGTTTTTGAAAATTCAAAAAAACACAGAAACTTGTAAAAAGTGAATGAAATTTTTGGATCGATAAATCAATTTCTGCCATTTACTTTTTAAAAATAATTTCACTTAAATGTTGCCCGCGGCTACGCTTCAGGTGGTCCATTCTGAAGGTCCAATTTTGGCAAACTTTTTCACACATTTCGGCCGGAATCTCACCAATGACGCGTTCAATGTTGGCTTCCAAGGCAGCAATCGTGTTTGCCTTATCCCCATAGACAATAGACTTAACATAGCCCCACAAAAAATAGTCTAACGGGGTCAAATCACATGATCTTGGTGGCCAATTGACTGCGCCAAAACGTGAGATCAACTGCTCACCAAATTCGCCTCTCAATTGATGCATGGTTTCGCGTGCAGTGTGGCATGTGGCACCGTCCTGTTGGAACCACATGTCGACCGAGTTCAATTCTAGCATTTTCGGCAAAAAAAAATCTGTTATCATCGAACGGTACTTTTCTCCATTGACCGTAACCCTGCGGCCTTCATCGTCCTTGAAGAAGTACGGCCCAATGATGCCGCCTGCCCATAAACCGCACCAAACAGTGCATTTTTCGGGATGCATTGGTAGCTGCTGAATTGCCTCTGGCTGCTCTTCACTCCAAATACGGCAATTCTGCTTATTCACGTATCCATTTAGCCAAAAATGAGCCTTGTCGCTGAAGACAATTTTGCGATAAAAAAAACGGATCCTCATCCAACTTTTCTAAGGCCCATTCACCGAAAATTCTACGTTGTGGTAGGTCGCCTGGCTTCAATTCTTGCACCAGCTGTATTTTGTATGGCTTTAAACCAAGATCTTTGCGTAAAATCTTCCAGGTGGTCGAATAACACAAACCCAATTGCTGCGATCGGCGCCAAATGGACATATCGCGATCTTCAGCAACAATGGCGGATGCAGCAGCAATATTCTCTTCGGTACGCACTCTACGGATACGATTTGGTGAATTAATGTCCAATAAAGTGAAACTGGTGCGAAATTTGGTCACAATGAGCTGAATAGCCTGCTCGGTGGGTCGATTATGACGACCATAAAACGGACGTAGCTTGCGAAACACATTTTTCACAGAGCACGAATTTTGATAATAAATTTCAATAATTTGCAAACGTTGTTCAGGCGTAAGTCTATTCATGATGAAATGGCAAACAATACTGAATCGAAATGTTCGTGGAATTTGTCATGTGTGATCTGTCAAAAATATAAACGTCAAAAACCAAGTAGCAAAAAAATCACCCGTTACATTGAGTTTTTATTTTTAGTACTTATATTTAACTTAATATTTATGTTTTTGGTGTGATATAACTACTTTTCGCAAAGAAAAATAATAATTAAACCTAAGTTTTTAATGTACGTAGTACTGGAAGTCCTAACCCTCTACCGATTTTCATAAGTTAGAAATAATCCATTAAAATGATAATAATTGATAAGAAGTGGTTAAATAAAACGCCCCTGCATGCAAACTTTCATAATTTCAACTTTTGCTTTGTATGTATATTTAATATTAATTCTGTGAAAATGGGTGGTTGCCACGTCCACTGAATGAAAAATCTCAAATTTTTAATTTTCCCTTCCTGTCAAGTCCTATCTACCAATTTCCGCTTACCCAATTTCATTATTCCACGACAATCAGAAGTGCTCCAAATAATTTATATCCATTCCATGAAAATGGGCGGGTAACACGTCCCCTGAATCGAATATCTTAAATTTTTACGATGTCGGTAAATGGTCCATAAATTTTGATAATCTGATAGTGAGTCAGTCAGTCAGTTACGGTTTTTTCGATTTTTGCAGTTTTATATCTCGGGAACCACTAACGCTTAAGAAATGAAATTTAGTGAGTTGCCTTAGCCTGGTGAGCTTAGCAAATGCTGCGAGAGTGAAGTTTCTAACTTTATTTGGTCCTGGAACTAGAGGGGGGTCAAAAATCGCTCAAGATTGATCCTGTTAAAAGGGTGCAGTGCCACAACTTTGCTGCGCACTACCGTGCCCTTTGATAAGTTGAACAAATACAATTTTCGCAAACTCTGCAGATTTTCATATTGATTTTGTTTTAATTTTTGAATTTCTGTAAGGTATCCTAGCTACCGGTTGGTACAAAATGCAAACAGTTTTCGTAAAGTGGAATCCTAGGAAATTTCTTTAGTCTTTCCTTATCAAAGTGAATTTTATTTGAACAAGTGCGCACTTAATTAGAAATTTAAAAAGTAAAAAATGGAGATTTCTAAAAAAGGGCAAACATTTAGAATGTTAACACTAAAAAAAATCTGACATGATTAAAAAGAATTTAAAAACGGAGTCAGCCTCGCAACCGAGTCAGTTGGTGTTTCAAAAGGGACAATGTGCAATATAAAGTGCAATTCCAAAAAAATTAACTGAAAGGATTGTAAAAACATTTTCTGGGCCATGTAAAATGTGTACAATAAATAATGCTCAAAATTCAAAAACTGAAAAATCCAAAGCCGTAACTCTTGCACAACACTTAAGCTTGAAGACTCCTGGTTTCGTGCGTGTTCAAGTGAACGAGCGTTTACCATATATAGAATTCCGAATTAACAAAATTTTGAAACAGCAATATAGATTTACAGAACAATTCAATTTATTTATTACTATCTTTTATATCACCTATTTATCTTGTATCCATACCAGTTATCCTAGAAGGCAGCCATAAATTCTACTTGTAACATACTAATTTTTGTGTTTGTATACTGATAAATTAAGAAAAAAATGTGATATTACGTAGGTATAACAAAACAGAGCTTAATTTCGATTTTTTATCACTTTCAGTTAACCATATTAGATAGCAGAATGCCAGAAAAACTCTAAACTAATCTTCTTGGAAAAACAATATAGAATAACACCATTTTTTGCTTTCAAATTCTTTTTTATTTAAGCTAAACTGTATAATATAATTTAGAGCTCCTTACGTGTCTGACAAGTAAAATTCCAAGATTTTCCGTTTTGTTTAATACGGCTCTTATTTTACCATCAGTAGCACAGTCATCATCATCATTGGTATGGTATCGCCATCATAATCTATGCCCATCCTTGTTCCCTGTACATGTACATCATATCACCTTGAAGCAATACTTTTTAATCCCTCTGGCCGCTTTTGTGACAACAGACCTCTTCCATCTTTCGTTTTTTTTTTTTTTTTTTTTGTTCATTATTGAAGTGGATTTTCAATCAGTTCGAAGCTGATCTTTTTTTTTTAAATCCGTTTCCAACTTTTAAAAAAATGTGGTCTGGTTGGCATTGTCGTCCGCACTATTGCCGTTGTCAACGACAACGACGGCGACGGTCGCCTTTTGTTATGAGAAATTAAAAAAAAAAAACATGTTCAATCAGAGCCTTTCATTTTTTGACGAACAATTCCTCTGTTCGAATTGGTTTTCTTATTTACTCAATTTACATGGTTATTCACGCATGTATGTGCATAAATTCTTTTCCCAAGATACAAATTGATTTTTTTTTTCAATTTTAAATAAAAAAAACACTACCCCTTTTTAGAAAACAGGGGTGGCGCCGAACAAACAGCCCGGCCGGCAGCAGCAGAGCGCACTCAGCGCCCTGCCTATCGATTGATTCGTTTCTATACTACTTTTTTTTAAGGGCAATGAGGCAAGCCAGGATCTCACTAACACAAATGTTCGGAATTATATGTTAGAATTAAAAAAAAACCCTTCTAATTTATTTAAAACCAGTCACATTTTTGAATCTAGGATGTATGTATATGTGTCCTGCGTTTGATCCTGATTTCTTACTGGGGTCCTGATGGTAAACTGCAACTATAAATGATGTACCTTATGATATCGGAAACGGAACTTAAGTGGATTTTTTATCAGCACACTATCATCGCATCTCTCCTAACATCAGCATAAAATCTGTTCTGCGTTGGAAGAACAAATTAAAAAAAAAGGGTTCGAAGTATCAATTTCGTTGATCCTTCAACAACTATGTACCTACAAGCAGCAGCAGGACTTTTGTGCGCATTCTATTTGAAGCGGGGTTGTTGATTATGGTACGTGCTGCATAAGGATTACGCAATATAATTATTCATTCATTATGTCAAATAAAGGATGCGACAAATGACAAGGATGATGATGTAGATGATGACAATGATTATCAATTCACAGAATTTCAAGGAACAGGGTGACATTGTTGGTACATTTGTTCTGCGTGTGTATTAGATTCTATTGTTTGTACATGTATTTTGTTTTATAGGTTTTTCTCTCCTTTTTTGTTCGTTCCTCCTTTTTTATACTCGTAGAAATGAAGGAGGAAAATCTGGAAAATTCAATATGTAAATAATACGCATTATTTAAATAGGATGTGATTACAACTTAGCTGTATTTACACATACGAAAATTACGACTTCGTTAAACCCATAGTACTAGCAGCAAAGATACATCCTTTATCGGAGAATAAATTTAGATTTTCTGAAATGTTTGATTTTTTTAATATTTTAATTTTTCTAATTTTATTTGATTGAGAGACAAGTTCCCCGCCATATAAGTTTAAAGTATTTCCCAACATTTCAATTCGGAAATCATCAAAAATTTACAGTTTTACAAGTTCTAAAGTTAGTGCACAGAACACGGATACTCTGATCCGCTATTTTTGTCTTACAAATGAAAAATACATTTTGAATTTTAAATTTCATTTTTTTTTGGTAAAGTGTAAAGACAATCTTTCATTTTAAACATTTTTTTTATCCCCAAAAATAACAGTAGGTACATTTTTTTAGAGGAAATATTTTAAATCTTAATTATCTCGAAAACGGCTCTAATGATTATGATAAAAAAAAAGTTCTGTGCACTATTATGTACGAGTATATTTAGGTACCTATACTCTACATTTTGCTTTAATTTATCCATTTAGCTTAATACAAGCACAAACTTAAAATATTAACTTGCATCTAGTAGAAAGATAGTAGAAAGAAAAAAACCACGACTGGATCGCACAAACTTGCTCTTATGTTCGATCACATCGTGTGCAAAATGTTTCTATTTAGAATCTAAATTTTATTTTCGTTGTTTTTTACTTAATTTTTTTTATATAGGTACAACATTTTTTAATTTTTTTCTAAAACAACACATGGAATGACAATTTTTAAAAAATTAATAATACAATCATAAAAAAAAATCACCCAAAAGTTTTCGAAATACAGTGAACGTCCAGTATAGCGAATTATATATCGAACGAATTTTTCGTTATGACGAATGAGTTTTCCTTTTTTTTTGCTTAATAATGCTTGAATATAAAAAACGGGGGTGGCCGTGGTGCGATAGTTGTGTGTTCGCCTATCAACCTTATGGTCACAGGTTCGATCCCCGCCGTAGTCTATGTCTTCTTATTTTTCCATTAAAAACCAATTCTAAAAATAAATGTCATTCAATGAGTTGCTGGTATACTCATTACATGCTGTTTAGGCATAGAACTAAAAACATGTGATTGAGTAAAACTAGTATACCGATAAAATATGACAAAGAATAAAAAAATAATGCGAATTTTAAGGGACATCGATAAATAAGACACGGAAATTTCTCCGCATTAGTTCAGCCGCTATCCCTGGAGATAAAATCGGACACAACAACCACCTTCAGTCTTCGAACATCGCGCCACACATCTTTCCTATCATTCTTTCTCTTCCTTAAACCTCACCCTCACGCCCGCGCTGTGTTGAAACATTTAAAGGGTATTCATAATCCCTTGAACGAGTGCAGATTATTAAAAAAAAAAAAAAAAAAAAAAAAAAACAAGTGATTTTTACAGTGAAATGTATGTATAAGCAAATAGAAATTAAATAGTAAGTTGTTGGTAAGCGAATCAATTACCTGTAACAATTAATTATTTTATTTTTTAATAAACTGCAAACTCAATCGATCACTAGAAATACTTCGCGAAATGGAAGGCGTGAAAATGAAACCTAAAAAACCTAATTAGCTAAAACTGTTAATTCTCCTTTAAAATTACATCACTGTATGTATATGATCATAAGAACCAGGAAATAGCAAAAAAGATACACCCAACAACAGTTGTTGTTGTTGAAGAAGTAAGGATACATACAAGGAATGACAATATCGCAGTTAACTTGCGCCTACACAAATTTGCTAGACATTCGTTATACAGAGCGTAAAATTTTTAAACCATTCGTAGAACAATTAATGGAAAATATATTTTTTTTAATTCCAGAAAATTTTGGTATGCAGTATTATTTATAAGTTTAAGCAGTTCCTATACATACATATTTTGATCGAAATCCGTCCAGTCGCTTATGAGAAAGTTTAAGATAAAAAATGGTTGTATGACAGGTACCGTTAATAACAACTTGCATATTTACAATTTTTTTGACCAAAATGTAGAGTATACCTAAAATAGTGCACACCGTTTTTTTTTATCAAAATCATTAGAGCGGTTTTCGAGATAATTGAGATGTAAGAAAAAATTGTGTGGTAGGGAGAATTAGTTTTGGACCTAAAAAAACGAGTTTCACATAAAACGCCTAAATATCAAGTTTGAAGAAAATCACTTCGGCGGTTGAGGCTGTAGAGCGTTGTACAGATAGACAGACGAAATTGCAGGACCCACTTTTTTGGTGTTCTCCATCATCGTAGTGTTAATTTTGAATAAAATCTAGAGTTGGATTTGTTTCCAAATGCAAAACTTGCCATAAAGTACCTATATGGCAAGTAAAAAAAAAATTTATTTAATTTCAATTTAACTATATGCCTGTAAGACTTAAGGCCTTTTAAATGAATTGCACGGAATTATTGGGGGTGGGGCTTAGAATGAGTTGTCGTAGAGAGAGTTTCTTAGCGAGGAAGTACTAATATGGAAGTCAAAGGTACCCTGTGCGTTATTAGCCAAGCGCAGGATTCTTGAAATAGGTTCAGACAGACCGTAATATGTGCGCTGAAGAGGAAGGCGGAAAGAGGAGCAGATCCAACATGTCGAACGTTAGTATAAATGGGGATATGGTTTGTTTCGTTTTTTTCATTAAATTTTTTTTTTTCAGAACTTTTCTCTCGAAGACTCCAGTGACTTTTCATCCGCTTGGGAGAGGGTCCATGCTTCTGCACCATATAGCAGGACCGGGATGATAAGTGTCCTTGGTTTTTCTCGATAGGGATTTATTCCTCAATTGCTTACTCAGCCCAAAGAAACAGCAACTAGCCAGAGTTAGCCTGCGTTTGATTTCAGCGCTGATGTTGTTGCCTGTGTTTACAGCAGTACCCAGGTAGATAAATTCACTGATTACCTCGAAGTTATGCCTATCAATGGTCACGTTCTGACCAAGTCGGTGGTGGGATTGGTCCTTTGTTGATGAAAGTATATACTTCGTCTTGTCCTCATTTATCTTGAGTCCCATACTGCTTGCTGCTGACTCCATAGTAACAAGGTACTGCTCGCTTTGTTCTTCCTATCACGTCAATGTCGTCCGCAAACCCAAGTAATTGTGTCGATTTACTGAAGATAGTGCCCGATGTGCTGGCATGGGTGTTTCGTATTACATTTTCAAGCACAATGTTAAAACAGCTACAGTGCGGCACCTTGTCTAAGCCCTCTGGTGATTTCGAAGGATTCAGTAGAGTCCCTACCAACTTTGACTCAACAGCGAGCATTTTCCAACGTCATCCTCATAAGGCGTACCAGTTTAGCAGGGATTCCAAAGTTAGACATGGCACCAAACAGTTCAACTCTATTAATACTGTCGTAGGATGCTTTAAAATCGACGAACAGGTGGTGGGTATCGATGTTATATTCTTGGGTTTTCTCCAGGATCTGGCGTAATGTGAATATTTGGTCGGTTGTAGAATTGCAGGTCTGAAGCCAAATTAGTATGGACCTATTAGATCATCAGCAAAAGGCTTGAGACGTTCACATAAAACGCTAGACAGGATCTTATAAGCGATGTTTAGACGACTTATGCCTCTGTAGTTGGCGCAGACTAGGCGGTCTCTTTTTTTGTGAATCGGGCAGATGGTACTGAGATCCACTCATCGGGCATACTTTCCTCCGAACATAAGTTGTTGTATGCTCCTGACCAAGTCATCCCCGCCGTTCTTTAAAAGCTCCGCTTGCAGACCATCGTATCCAGCTGCTTTGTTCATCTTTAGTCTGGTGATGGCTACTTTGATTTCATTTTGGTCGGGTGGATGTAGCTCATAGTTGTCATCTAGATTAACTGGTACAAGTTGATCTTGGGCGGGATCTTGACTGTCATCGCCATTTAACAACTGGTTAAAGTAGTCTCTCCAAATGACTAACATCGCCTGTGTTTCCACTATGGTGTTTCCATCCTAATCTTTGCAGGCCCTAGAGCGGCTTGTGAAACCTGATGTATACTGTTTCACTCTTCTGTAAAAGCTTCGCTTCTCGTTTCTGCAATAAAATCTCTGCATCTCTTCGACTTCGCGTTGCTGGTGTTCTTTTTTCTTCTTTCTGAGTATATGTTTCTTGTTTTTCCTTCGCTCGACATAGAGATTTATGGATGGTCTAGTATCTCTCTGGAGCCACGACGTGTATGCCTCCGTTGTAACTTTGTTTGCCTGAACACATTCAGAGTCGAACCAGGAGTTTCTGGGGTTAAGCTGTGAGAAGCCCAAAACCTCTGACGCAGCACTTCTTATGGCTTGTTGACATAGCTGCCATTGGTCTTCCGGGTTCATATCATCAGTCGAAGGATTTCTCGCAAACACAAGGAATACGCGGTCGGCAAAGGCAGCGGAGGTCTCTTCCGATTGAAGTCGTCCAACATTGAATTTCCTCGACGTAGTCGGTATTCGCCTAAGAACTTCCATGGAGATCCGTACTCTAAGTCTTGCACCGAATAGGTAGTGGTCCGAGTCGATGTTTGCTCGCCGGAACGAACGGACATTCATAATGCTAGAGGAGTGTCCGACCGTCTGGGGATCGCCATGTGCCCTTGTAGATGTCAGGGCGTGGGAATCGTGTGCTGCTCAGCACCATGTTTTTTCCCGCTACAAAATCGATGAGCCTGAGTCCGTTATCGGAGGTAGTGTCGTGCAGGCTGTGTTTTCCGATCGTCATACCAAAGATGTCTTCCCTGCCAATTTTGGCATTAAAATCTCCAAAGAGGATTTTAATGTCATGTTTAGGCAACGGCTTATAAGTTTTGGCGAGGAGCTCGTAGAAGCTTTCTTTGGCAGCGTCTTTCTCTTCTGTAAGGGCATGTGCTCTTATTAGGCTTAGGTGGTGGAATTTGGCTTTAATGCGAATCGTTGTCACTCTCTCGCTGACTTCGCGAAAGCTCAAGACGTTTAGCCTAAGTCTTCCCCTGACAGCGAATACGCACCCAAACAAGCGCGATCTCCCATCGAGGTGGCATTTTCCATTATAGAAATTACAGTCTTCTGTAATTCTCAGGCCCGGTTCATCCAATCGCATCTCCTGGAGCGCTGTAATATCAGCTTGGAGACTGACGAGACCGTAAATAATTGACCGTTTTTCGTTTGCTCATCCGAGGCATAATTTGCGTTTTTCATCACAATTTCGTTTCTCTTTCATGACCGGCTTGTGAGGTCTGTCCATGACGTGTAGATCGTGTTGGTATTGGATCTTCAGAGCGTATCTTTTCTCCTGCTCCTAGTTCCTGAGAAGAGAACTCAGATATCTACAACCTATGGACCCGATCTTATTTATTTATGTTCCTTATAATTCGCATTATTTTTTTTATTCGTTGTTATATTTATCGGTATAGTAGTTTTACTCAATCGCATGTTGTTAGATCTATGCCTAAACAGCAAGGCAACAACTCGTATGACATTTATTTTAGAATTAGTTTTTAATGGATAAAATAAGAGGTCATAGACTACGGCAGGGATCGAACCTGTGACCATCAGGTTAACAGGCGAGGACACAACTATCGCGCCACGGCTTACCCCACAAAGTACCTATAACCGCAAGTAAAAACTATAAGAAACGCAAGTCAAACAATTATCTATGCTGACTATTTGTTTAGGTTCCCAATTTGAACTTTTTAATAACAATTTGTCACTAGTGTTATACCTTAGTGACAAAATTGTATTGATATTCTTCTTTGATTAAGCCGATTAAATCTTTTATTTTTAAGTTTATATTATTTAATATATAAGATTGTGGGTTGGGGTCAGAATCCCGAAATCCCAAAAACCCAAAATCCCTAAGATCCAATATCTCGAAAGCCAAAATCCCGAAAAAAAGTATATAAAATGAAAAATTTGCTCAAATTTTTCATTTTGTATAATTTTTCGGGATTCCGATTTCGTAAAAATAATCCTAAATACCTAATGGTATATATTTTACCACTTGACTGTTATTGTTATTTTACTTCTTTTTTTTTTAATTTTGTTATTGTTTAATTCTATTTGTTATATGATTATTATTATTGTTAAATTCTGTTTGTTGTATGACTATTTTCTTTTTGTTCAATAAAAGTTTCACTGAGCAGACAATTTTGAAGTTTTTTTATTTTTTCTATTTTATTTTCATGATTTTGGGTTTTCGGGATTCTGGATTTTCGGGATTCAGAATTTCGGGATTGCGTCCGTCTCCCTAAGATTGTCATACCAATTTTTCTTAGAAAAAAGTTAAAGAAATTTTGTATATATAAAATATTAAGTAAAAACAACTGTAAAAATATATTTTGATTTTTAATAGAAATCTCTTGCATACGATGTGATCGAACATAAGAGCAAGTGCGTGCGATCCAGTCGTGCATTTTTATTTAATATTTAAATGGTAGGGAAGTTTGGAGTCGACTATAGCAACATTCGTGGACCTTGGAAAAATTTTTGTGGCGCGTATGTCCACACTGTGAAAAACAGGCCTGCTGTTTTGGCACTGAGTCAGACCCAAATAAGTGAAAATTCTCATCAAACGGAATTTTATTTGTTTGGTTATAATTTAGTGCCATTATTCTTTTCCCAGAATGGTCTCGCCTTATACATAAGAAATGATGTCGTGTACAAACTTCAACCATAATATGGTTTGTGCTCAAACACAAATCTAAATTTCATGTGGATACAATTTTTTGATAAACAAGCGCATTATAAACACAAGTTTAATTTACCGGAGCCCAAATTTGGACAGAAATTCAACTTTTAACGAATTTGTTGCTCTGTCTGACTCCATTCCGCTCCGCTTTTCGGGTAAAACCGTGAAAAGATTTAACAAGCTACAAAGACTTGCAACGTTCACATTCGAAGAACCAAACATTTTACATGACCAAAAATTAAAGCAAAAAATACTACAATGTCCCAAAGGTAGTAAACATTTTTGGTCATTTGTAAAAAACATTCGAAATTCATCTTCGTCTTCGGTTCCAAGGCTCATCTTTAATGACTCACCTTTTGCCAGCTCTGCTTGCAGCTCAGTTCGCTGTTAATTCGACGCTGCCAGAAAGTGTTCTGACTCCTCCTGTACTTGAGAGCGTAAACGATTTTATGGGACGAATCTTCTTTCGCACTCGTGCAGTTGCTAGAGTCCTCAAAGGCCTTGATATACACAAATCCGCTGGCCCGGATTGTATCCCTCTCATCGTTCTGAAGAGGTGTTCTTCGACGCTGGAAAAACCACTGCGTAAGCTTTTCCATCTGTCCTATTCTACTGGTCTCTTTCCGAGTGGATGGAAAACAGCATTTGTCCAGCCTTCTTCTTCTTCACCCGCTAATTTCCGTCCAATTGCACCTACGTCCCTTCTGTCCAAGGTCACCGAAACGCTAATTAATTATTAGCTTAAGAAATATCTCGAAGAACGAAAGCACCTTAATGACCGTCGGTTTGGCTTTCGCACCAACAGTTCCACTGATGATATGATAGTATATCTCACCGAACACTGGCACAAATCTATACATCGTTTTAGAGAAACTAAGATTATTGCGCTTGATATTTCAAAAGCATTTGAGAGAGTTTGGGATCAAGCTCTCTTATCGAAAATGCGTGCGTTTGGTATCGATGAATCTTTTCTTCGTTGGATTAGAAATTACCTTTCGGTCCGTTCAATACAAGTTGTATTGGAGGATTTCAAGTCTGATATCCACAAAATAAAAGCTGGTGTGACCCTAGGCTCCGTATTGTCTCCTACCATTTTTCTCATTTTATTAATGATCTCTTATCTGGAACTTCTAATCCACTTAATTGTTTTGCTGACGATAGTACTCTCAGCTTTTCATATTCGTTTTCAGATTTACCTCATTGTTCTTTGGATGTGCAACTGGAACGGCAGCGTATGATAAGCTCATTAAATTCTGATCTCAACAGCATTGTCCAGTGGGGAATAAAAAGCCACGTAGAATTTAATGCTTCAAAAACTCAGTGCTGTCTTCTGTCGCTAAAGCAGAACCCACACCCATGCCGCTATCCATGAGCAGCACTTGCATTGAAGAAACCGATCAGCTTTCAGTCCTCGACATGTGCATCGCAGACCACCTCTTATGGAATGAACACATATTTGATGTCGCCAAAAACGCTGCAAAGTATTTGGGATTTCCTCGAAGATGCAAGAAACTCTTCCTCGTCTGCACCTTCATTCGTCCAAAGCTGGAGTATAACTCGCCCATTTGGGTGGGAGTTCCCAAAACTCATTTGAGTCTCTTAGATAGAATTCAAAATAGAGCCCTAAGAATGATTGGCGATAGAACTATAATGGAAACATTTTCATGTCTTAACGCCGTCGAAATATTTCATGTCTTGCATTATTTTATCACTATTTTTATAAGCAATGCTCTAGCGAAATATCCAGTCGCATTCCTCCCCTTAAACTATTCAACCGTAATACTCGCGCTTCTAGGAATGCTCATCAGTTTATCCTTGAGCCGAACTTCGGACGTGCTGTCAAGCAAAGAGATTTACCTGGCTCTAGTTTCCCCCCTCATTTTGATATTCTGAACTTCAAAACCAATGTTGCCTAAAGCTCGTACTGTGCTTGTCATATTAAGTGTAGCCAAAAGTGTAATTTTGATGGTTGTTGTCTATGGTTTGACAGTTGAGAGTGTTAAACTCTGTTGGCATTTCTGTTCAGTAAGGTTTGGCAATGGAAACGAAAACCTTAAAGCGGAAGTTCACGTCTTTTAAAAAAATACCATTTCGATACATTTGAAAATCATACACTCAAAATTGCTCTCTTGCAAAAAATGTGTAGGTGTTAACCCTTTTTTCCACTTGGTTCATTCATTCATATGGTTCGTGGGTTACGCAAATCCTGTGTTCTACCGAAACTTATTGGTGCTTCGATAACTATTTCATTTTACAGTTTCCATAGTTTTCCTATTCTGTGCTATAATGTATTAAATTGCCTCAATGAAAAAAAAAAAAACTGTATCGAGGTAAACTACGAAGCCGTACAAGGCCTTTAAATGAATTAAAATATACATGGCAACATTAATTTAATCTGACTGAAGGAAAACATTTTGATGATCCGTATCGTTATAAATGGCTTATTAGCCATAATAATAAAATGCCGCTAATATAAAATGATCTGCGGCACACGCTCGAATCAATTAACCACTTTAACTATAAAGCTTTAACTATAGAAAAGCTTTATAGTTTTGTTTGTATTGAAGAGACTTTTTGCGAGTAAGTTCAATTCAAGTAAAAGTGCCTGATACACCAATTATTTTGTACTGTTTATGATTTTAATTAAGAGTATGAGTATTTATTTATTTAAATTTAAATTTTTTGTAGACATGGTTTTTGTAGAAATGAATCAAACAATAAAACAAGTGTTTTTGGATATGGCGCTGCTGTCTGCCAGATTGATTTCTAAAACTGTGTAATGAAAGCATTTACAAATATTATTTTTATTTTTAAAGTTCAAATTTATAATATATTTATATAATTATTAATGTTGTTTCATTAGATTCAGTAAGAAAAAATAAATAACTTGGCAAGTGTGACTTTTAGTTTGGTCCAAATAAAATTAGAATTACTTGAGTTTGAGTTAACTATCCTCGTTTGGATCTTTTTGTTTAATATTTTAGCTTAGTCAAAGCTAATTTAAATGTAAGTATATAATACGAGTAATAAAAAGCATAGTATCAATATAAAATATAATATTTTGAAAATGATATACAAATCGGAAACGTGATATAATTATGTATATTCTGTTAGCATCATTTTTCTGTACTCGAAAGATGTCTATAAATATTGGCAGCGTATCAACCAGTTTTTACCGTTTAGAATTGATTTCGTTTCTTCAAAAGTTTGTGTGAATTTTCCGAAATTAACCAATCTTATTTCTCTGTTAATTGGACAAACAGATAACAAATGAAAGCAGTCTTCTTTTGAATTAATATAACACAATGTACATAGAGTAGTTTAGTTAAGATTTTGTTAAATATTTCAACAATAGCCGTATTTTATTGGGAATCACCCATTGTACAGTAAGTAATTCCCAAAAAAACTCATCGACCGTAGCTTTTCTTTTAGTTTTGTAAGAATGGAACCCCTGCACAGCTATCACAAGCAATAAAAGAGTTTTGTGCAAAGAATAATTAAGAAAATATCAAAATTATGACCAATAGTTTACTTTTAAATATATAAAAGAGAAAGTAGAAAATTGTACTAATATTAATTAATGTTTGAAAACTATTTTTGGTTTGCCTTTTTTCTCCGTTTTCAATTTTAAATTCGAACATTCATTTTGCATCAAGAGAAAGGAAATAATAATGAATGGGTTTGTCAATAGACTATGGTTAGTTCCTTTTTTACACAGGGCAATTTGTGTATTGCTTTAAAAATCGTCTATGACTTTCACACTAGGTAACAAAATTGCTGGAGATTTGTTTGTTTCCTTTTAATGTTTCTTGGTTTGAACGCACACAACACGTAGCTTAAATTGTTCACTCCCGTTACATTTCCCCTTTATAATGCATGCTTTTACTTATTTCTGAGTATATCGATACCTAGAGGTTTATTTTTCAAGTCAACTCACAAATTTATTTTCCGAGTATGTTTTGCTTTCAATTTAATATTCACTCATCAGACTTCACTTAACATAAGCGGAGTAAGGAACAAATATTTGACATTTTGCCATTTCTATGCACATGTCCTGTAAAAAAAAAATGGGATCACAAACATGTACGCCCAGTCCATGTATGAAGCGAAATTCGTCCATGACCAACATCCATTAAACATTGAACAAAAAGCACATTTTGTGAAGTTCAGTTACCGCTTAGTGCGTTATAGCTCATAGAATTGTATACGAATAAATATTTTTCAGCGCAGTGTCGAGCAGTTCCTCTGTAGTGCACCCATTGCAGTTCTACCTTAAATCAATATTTCCACCCATCAAAACTTGTCAAATTGGTTTTTTGTAGATTTAAATAAAAAGATGATTTTTTTCACCAAACTCCGTGTATTTATAAATTATAACTACCAATATAAATTGAACAGAAAACGAAAATTGGTCTTAGTTAGTCAAAAATAAAAGTAAAACGGAATTCATACAATAGCGATTGATTTTTTTTTTTCAAAATAGAAATCGAAATTTGTTAAAATTGATCAAATGTCGTTAGGGGTATACAAAATTGCAGATATAGGTGGAATTTTAGACGTGATAATAATTGGGCAAAGAATTCAAAAAACTTTTAATTACATTTTTTATTAGTAAAACTGAGAAACTTTTCAGAAGAACAGCTTATATAAATATTATGAAAAAATGGAGTTATCTAAGATTTTAGAAATATAAACTGGCCCACTACAAAAAAAATATAAAAAAAGAATCAAAAAGATCGATTTGTCTTACGAATGGAAATTAATAATCACCACTACTTCATGAACACATTTATCGAGATTCAATTCAATTATCAAATCGAGACTCGAATAAACGTCAACCATCTATCCACCGTAGCATTCAACTTTAGCTTTTCATCGACCGTAGCGAATTGTATGTAAAATGCTACGATAGATAAATTTCCCAATAAAACACCGATAATGTGTATAGTGATGTATGATGTTATAAAGTTTAACTCTATTTCCACCTGTTTCAGGTAAATTTTTTAATTCAATAATTTGGTTACTTAATTTAGGAAATTAAAAATAAGATTTATAGATTCAGGGCTAAATTTCGATTAAGAATGACATGGCATGCTCCCTTAAAATATGGGTGGGTGTCACTTGACACATGATGTGATGCTGAATTTATAATTTTGGAATTTGGATCAGCTTAATACCCTTAAGTGGGGCGATGAATAAATGGCACAGGCAGGACAAAAAACACTCCGTACTGATGGCGCATTGCGCTAGCTTTTTCAGTCGGAGGAGGTTAACGCAATATGTAAATGCGCTGAACGTAATCCCGAAAGAAACTATAGGAACCGCCAAGACATTGCCATCATGTCAGATAGTCAAGCTGCAGGCACTAAGCTCTTACTGTATCAGCGCAAAACTGTGTATGGGAATGTGTGAGCAGACTGAATGAGTTGGGCACGTATAATACTTGGGTAGGTACCTTTGCATATATAAATCCAGGGCAACGAAAAAGCAGACTCCTTACCAAAAATAGAGCAACACTACATTTAATGGGGCCAAGAATTGAAATTGCGGAACGATAGAAGACATGATCAAAAACAAGATCAGATCCAAAGAGGAGACCAAATATCAAATATTTGTATAAATTTCACAGGTAAACACATGCTAAATTATTATACTTGGGAGCTACAACCAAAAACGGTTCTTATCCTGTATTAACCTTAGTGCGAACAAACTAAGGATAATAACAGGTCTCCTCACTGGCCACTGTAAACTGAACAGGCAACTCAATATCCTGCGATTGAAAAGCAATGCTCTCTGTAGGCTCTGTAAGAAGTTTTAAAAAATCTAGTATAGCTATCTACTAGAATAACACTCGTCCTGTTCCAGCCACAGCCACTCCTTGGAAAATGAAAAGTATAGCAAATTCTTTCGTTTCGAATTTCATTGTTGTTGTTTTTGTATGGAACTCTTCGTTTCACTTGGTCATCAAACTATTCTGCTACATATTAGAATTAAATCTCGCCTGAATGATAGATACAATTTCTATCAGCCTAACATCTTTTTTCGATTATGAATGTCGACGTTGTTGATGTTCTAAATCTCCCTTGCAGGCTTCTGTCGCTCAGACACAAAACAATAAAGCAAGCTCTCAACACGCAATATTTACTTTTCATAAACAGAGAGAAATGCACTTTTACTGTATTCTTTTTTTAATTAAGTCTATATATATATATAAATGGTGTGGATTGATAATGCATTGGAGAAAAACCATTATTCGTTCTGCAGTGTTACATTTAAACTCACACACACATCTTGGTGTATGAATTGAAGGGATGTTTTCAAAGGATAAGATAATTTTGTAGTCCACAAGGACCACAACTATATAATTGCCATAATGACTTGGACTAAAACAGAAATGCAGCAGCAGGAACTTTTTTGCTTATGAATATTTAAATAATAAGTCAATACGGATGATGAAATAATAGGAGGTACAGAGATTATGACGAAAAGTATTAAATAAGGCAATTCTGAAATTGCCGTCCCAGCAGAACTCGATTTTGATTTTTTTTCAACTATTATATAATTCAGTCAAGTAATTGTTATATTTAATTTAATGGATTTTAATTGCGATATACATACATAATGATGCACTATAGGGGCCATCGAAAGCATAAGTTATTCAATTTAACATATGAATTTAAATTTTTCTTAAAAGAGTTGGGAATATCGACTAAGCCATTATAGGGAAAAAAATAAAAAAGTTTTAATAATAAAAAAACAAAATAAAATAATGAAGAATAATCTAAAATTATCTTATATTCTTAAATACGAGTAGTAATTAAAACAAAAAAATACCCGCAACCTCAGTCTATTTAATTTACTTCGGGTCCATTATTCATATTTTTTGTTTTGTAAACTGATTGCCTTTTTCAAGTTGAAAATTAATTTCTAGATACAAAAAAGGAATCAATTTAAATAAAAATATAACACATAACAAAATATTCGATTTTTTTTTGAATGGGTTCACTTGTGCACATAGTAATTTTCTATTGAATATCAAGCATGTGAAGATTATTGCATTCCGCTTGAACTAATAACAAAACGAGATCGCACAACAACCAAAGGCACAATGCTAATACCCATCAGGACGACGACGCACGCACTCGTAACCTTACACAAAAAAACCCTCTGACAGCATTTATATTCAACAATAATAACACCAACTATTAAACGGACAATCTTCATTCACAGAAATCCATAATAGCTCAAGGGTGCATTAAGTAATAAATATGATATTATAGTACGAAAAGTATGTAGAATTATAATAATAACCATTTGGTTGGATGTAAAATAGATAGACAAGACATCCTTTTCACGGTCCTTGACAGATACAATCGAGAAGAGTGCTGATTTCGATATTTCTTTTAAAATTTCCAATTTAAGTACCTAGCTTGCTAGGGTGACCAATACATAGTTTTACAACAGTTTAAGTGTTAGTTTATGTATATGTCTTACAAATACAAAATTTTAAAGTTTACTTGAAAAAAAAATTATGCTATGACTTGTCAGAACTCTGGCTTAAATAACAAATGCAGTGAAATTTAGAACTCCATTAGACCATGTTTTTTACATAAAGAAAGAAGTTTTTATAAAGTCTGAACAAACTACTATCATTCTACCAAAAAGTAACTGGGTGAGTTTTGATATTATTAAGAAAAGTTGCGACGATGCAGCGATCAGCGGTACTGAAAGAACCAAATCAATCAAAACGACCAATTACGGAATTGTCACCGGTAAAACCTCAAACATCGCTTAATACCCACGAAAATAATAAATCGTTAGGTAATTTCCAAATCTCGGATATAGAAAAAGCTCGATGGCAAAATTGCTGGACGATAAGCTGAAAGACGTTGCAATACAAACTGACATTGAAGGAATTAGCGCCGAGATTTCTTATTTGAAACAAAACAATGAAGAACAGACGAACAAACTAAATAAATTGGATTCCAAGTGTATTTTCTTAAAAAAACAAATTGAAGTGCTTGAAAAGAGGACAAACGAGAGGAATTTGGGTCGTGCATCTACCACCTGCGATGCCTAATGATATACCAAGGATTTGTTTGAAAGAGCCAACACAATTTGCTTGGATCCCTTACAGACAACGAACAACTCTGGGATAGCTGCAGCTCGCCAAGTTGGCCCGAGTGGAAAAACTTCAAATATTATCGTTGAAATGGCTAGCAGAGACAATGTGTTCCATATTTTGTATACAAAAACGAGATTAAAGAACACCGGGACAACACTTCACAAGGACTACCCTGCAGCTGCGAGAGAGCGAATAAGGCTTTTAATCAAACTCAGAACACATTTAACATCGAAAAATAAAAACATTAATAGCCAAATAAGAGGTGAAACGCTGTTTATTAATCAAAAAAAGTTTTATTTAGATAAAAATATCAAATTGGTTGCGGGTGCAAAAGATGATTTGCTTATGATTCAACAATTGGCGGGTGACACATGTGATCTGACAGTTTTATTTGACGTCAATGATTCCTATGGTGGAAAGCAAAAGCATGTTTCCACCAGAGCTTCTTAAACTGTAGAGACTGTTCACAAGAGACATTTTTAGTTGTAATGCCGTCATATTATTTGTTTCTTTAACGTATGCGCAGTTGTTACGTATGTCAAGCTCCAAATTAATGGAAATCATTATCGAATTCTACCAAATTACATCAACCGTAACCATTGGAACAACCATTTTGATTTGTTGGAAAAAGTGATATCACAAGGCAAATCATCTGATATTTTGGTGGTAGATGATTTAAACGCAAGAATTAGGAGAGAAAATGGATATGAAAACAGGGCACTTGGAATTAAGCGAAAATCTAAGGACACAATATGCAATGCAAGAGGCATAAGACTACTTGACTTGTGCAACTCCTGTGGGTAAAGAATTCTTAGTGCCACAACCTTAGCTGATATGGAGGGAGAATTCACTTTTATTGGAGACTATGGAAGCTCAGTTATTGACTATTGTCTAATGGGTAGCGAATGGACAGACCTTATTACAGATATGGAAATTGAGAGTGTATTGTATTCCGATCACTTACCCATTGTTTTGACTCTCGATAATACCTATATGGAAACAAGAGAAGCTAGAACAATGAATCCTTTTTCTAAACTGAAATGGAAGCAAACAAAGGCGATTAGTTACCAGGCAAAGCTTGATATGACCTTGCATGGACAAATAAATTGCAATCTTGGTCAGGTGGATCAAATTATAAAAGATTTCTATACAGGGGAAACTATGTCACACCTTGGTTTGATGTAGAATGTGTAAAAGCCAGAGAAACATCGTTCGGGTGGCTGAGAGCCTATAGGTCTTCAAGTGCTAATTATTTTAAGAACCAGTACTTAATAGCTAACAGTGCTTACAAGACAATGTGTAAACGAAAAAAAGCGGATTTCCTTGAAGCAGAATCTAGGCGATTGTCGGAGCTCCAAGGAATTTTGGAACCTAGCAAGGAAACTCAATGGAAAAAAATGCATCATTCACAGGTGTCTCAGCCCAACTCTCTTAGCAACTCACTTATAACCTTGTTAAGCCCTTGTCAAGAGAAACCTTAATTCCAATATGCTACTCCGAGAATTATGAATGAAATTCTAAATGCTGACATAAGTCAGGAAGACGTGACTTCCGCTATATCAAAACTGAAGGATGGGAAAGCATCTGGCTCCAATGGCATATCTGCTGAATTCTAAAAGTATGGCACAATGGAACTTAGTAAGAGGCTGACAGATGTTTTTAACAGCGTGATGGAAACCGGGCTTATAACTCGAGAATTCAAGGAATCCGTTATTTTTCCGATACATAAGAAAGGAAGTCTGTCCGATTTATCCAATTATAGAGGCCGTTCTTAATGCTGGGTTGCCGATAACTTGTTGTTAGATAACTTCTACGATTCAAGGGATAATAATAAATTGAAATAAAATTAATTATTTAGGCAATGAATACAGCCAAAACATGACATGTTTTAAATGTCATTTGTTGGCCGTGAAAATAAAAATACCGACAAAATTTTGGTAAACCTAGACTAACTTTCATTGGGAGTGTGATGTTGCTAAACCACGGAACTTTTTATTTTTATTTATAATTTTTTTTTTTTTTTAATATTTATTCGTACAAAAAAAAGAAATTCATTCTTAGCTTATTTATCGTTTTGGGACATTTGAAAACAAGCGTAGCTCCTTCAATTTTAAAGATAATTTAACAATTTAAAAAGATTTATAACATAAGAATGTTTAGTGTTTTCAAGTTGCAAAAGAACGATCAACTTTTTTTTTGAATTGAAAGCTTTGATAAAGGAATAATCCCAATATTTTTACAAAGCCATGGCTACTAGTTTTTATTTTTATATATTTGTTTTTTTTAAATAAACAGTTTACTTGTCCTATTATTTTATATTTATTTAAAAAAAATTATTTTTTTATCACTTGAAATATTAATTGAAAATAACCAAATTAGCACTCGATTTCTGAAATCGGAAAAGCCTATTAAATATTTATTTCATTTTTTTTTTGTGTTTTTTTTTTATTTGGTGGAATATTGTGTAATACATACGTATGTATGTATGGACTTGTACATATATTTATATATTTTTGTTAGCTCATCTTTTCGAAGTTTTTCTGCTTCTTTTGCGAAATGAATTATGTTATTATGGTACAATAGATTGTGTGTTGTTTTTCTTACGATAGGTAATGTTAATGTTGGTAGGTACCCATTTCAGTAAGGGGGAGAAAATCGATCACTTTTTGATTTCTGTGGTGGAACATGGCATAGAAGAAGGGTTAGAGTGAGAGCTAAGTCAATGTGCATAGAAAAAATATGACAAATGCGTTTTATTTATTTATTTTTTTTTTTGTTTTTGTTTTACATCGGAAGAGTAAAGTGTAGAAAAATCTTCATAAATTGTTCCAAACATGACGCACAAAAACTGAAAAACGTTATGTGGGTGTAGGTAGTTTCCATTGCTATTTTGGCAAGTAAATTATTTTACAAATAATACCAACATAGGTATTAGGTACCTACAAAATATATTTTTTATAATTTATCTTTGGTAAGGTATGTATTTATAGTTGAAATTCAATACATTTTTCAGTTGAGAGCAATTTTTGAATTCCAAACTTTTTTCTAAATTAAATTTTCTACATTAAAAAAATTGTAAACATCTCTACCCGTTTAGGCGGGAAGGGCAATTTTCTAAAAAAAAATGTGAAAAAAAATATTAAAAATTGTATTGTTCAACAAAACAATTTGTTAAAAAAATTCACCAAAATTCCATTATAAAAAAAAAATATTAAAACCAACGGCACTACTTACAATAGAAAAATTATAGGTTTTCTGAAAGCCGGAAACCTGTTCTTTTATATTTTGTTAATTGTGTTAATAGTTTTTGAAAAAAAAAAATTAAATGAATGTTAGATATTATTTTTACTTGCGATTATATATAGGTGGGTACTATATACATACATATGTACATATGTATGAAAGTCAAGTTATGCATTTGTAGAAAAAAATTCTAGCAATCAAACATGGCATACGATCATAGAGAACACCAATTTCGTCTGTCAGTCTACAGCCTAAAAAATGGTGGGATGGATTTGCTTACAACTTGGTACATATTGTTTTTTCGGTAATATGTCGACACGTTTTTTTCATTTTTTAGGACAAAAAATAACGGTATCAGCCATAAATTATTTTTGGCCAAGTAATTAAATCTTATTTTTCTCAAAAACGGCTCCAACGATTTTTTACAAAACAATCTGTTAATAAATGAAGGGAAAATGTACATTTTGATATTTTTGTTTGAAAAAAATTGTTATTTTTGGTTATGATTATGTCTTGTGAAAAATGGTTAGTTAGTTAGTTTTTTTTATTTTTTATGTAGACGCTCTATAATGTTTTTTTAACAGTAATGTAAACCATAATTTTTCAAAAAAAAAAACTTTTTTTGACAACTCAAAATTTCGAAAATGACTCAATCTATTATTTCGAAACTTCGTACTTAGTAGTTTTTTGAAATTATATTGAATAGTTAAGAAAAAACTATATTCCTTCAATAAAAAAACAACGGTACCTCCCATACAAATGTTAAAAAAAAACGTTAAGAAAAATGGGATTCTCGAAAACGGCTCCAAGAATTTTTATAAAAAAATAAAACTGCATATGTATTCAAATTGTCAAAAAAAAAATGATTTTTCGATGTTTTTTTTTGAAAATTATAAAATAAAGACTACTTTTTGCTTCAACGATTTTTGATTTATTTATAGACCTACCTATTCATATTATTATACAATTCAAATGGAATCTTTTTACCTCAAACTTTAACAACTAAACAATCTGAAAAGACTTATTATGTGTATATTAGGTATCCATTTATTACTACCATACTATATTTTATTTTAATTTTTGGGTACTATACGTCACTGAAAAGCTACATACCTATTTAGTATATAGCCCCTCTTAGATTTATATATATACGATATACATATGTATATCTTTAACAATCACTTGAATATTATGTATGTAACGCCAGTCAGTCTAAGGTTGCACAGTATGTACCGTTATCAAAAAAAAAATTTTTGGAATCTAAAAATCTAGAAAAATAAAACTTTGGAAACGATTTTTGTTTCATCCCAATACGGCCAATTTTCGCAACATACAGCTCATCGAAAAACACTTAAAAAAATTGAAAAACATTTTCATACCTAAATACCTAGCTATTTTGGCAAGTGTATTATTTAACAATAAATAAATATAATACCCTTTGGATACAAAATTATTATTTTCTTACTTTGGGTTAGGTACCTATAGAATCCCTGAATTGGAACTTTTTTTCAAAATTTAATTTCCTACATTAAAAAAAAATTATCAATACCGGAGAAAAGTTCCCCAAATTCCGACAAAATACTAGTGAACATTTAGTAGCCGCGTTTTATTATCGCTCATAACCCATATGGTTCACCCCGTAAAAATAAAACGATCTTGGTTAAGAAAAAATTATACTTTACATGATGGGTAGTTCTAATTACCTTTTGACGTTTCTTTTGTTGACACAGAAAAAAAATTATTTCAGGCGTAGTGGAGTATAAATTGATAACATTTAATAAATAAAATAAATTAATTAAAGCTTTTACAGAGTTTTTATACGACAGCTCTGGTAGTGATTGGGAATTAGTTCATCCAATTACTCAACCAGCAGTAGTGATTCTTCCTCCGTTGACGTGGGAACCCAAAGTCACCAAAGAATTGAAGACTTTGAAAGTATTATAGCTGCATACTCGGACCAGGATTTTAAAACGCACTTTCGGCTATTAAGTCCTCTAGGACATTGCTCATGGCGTATTTTTTTTCCTTGGATGAACAAATTCCGTCTGCCCTTGAAATATGCGTGTAGGAATCCAATAGTTTCTGCCTTTGTCCAGATTCTTCGTTTTCTATAGTAAAATCCTATTTGAAAAACATTTAATTAAAAACAAATTACAAAGTACTTACGATTTATTTTCATTTGCATCCATATTGTCTGGCGCCTGGGACTGTTTTATTTTTTGTTGACATTTGACTATTTGTTGTTTCTTTTTTCTCAGTAGTGACAATATTTGAGAAGAAAATTAGCCCTCTGTTCGTTCAACTTAATACCAATATTTGGAAACCCAGATAGAAACCCCGATAGAAACCTGGATCTCGTGTTGTTTTTGTAATACGTGCTAAAAAATAACCCAGACCCAGACCCGTAGATAATAAAACGCAGCTAGTATCTATATCTACATACCTACCTATTTTGATTATTTTAATTTACCAGCCACAGGAAAAGAATTCTCAAAACTAAATTTTTTGTTTTGACAACCAGGTGGTTGTTGTCTCAGACATTCTGCCCTATCGAGGTAACCGTGGGAGCGGAATTCTCTCCGATTTAATACGAATCGGAGACATTTTGGTTCGAGGTAATTCTCCGATCGGCTGATCGGAAATTCTGTCCGACGAAATTCAAATTCAATTCAATGGTTTTATTTATGACAGATACAAACAAAATATTCTCCGTAGTCTTTCGACAAGTTCTCGTTGCGGAAAGTGTTTTCTTTTTAAAGAAATTGTTTATTAACTTGTGGGCTTTTTGTTTTTAGGCAGAACGAATAAACAAGTTCACAGCAATATGAGCGGATAATAATTCTGCCCAGCGAATATCTAAAATTACACAAGAAGGACACCAGAAGTTGTGGCTGTGTTTTAGTTTTGAATACATCATATATTTTTTAAAGGTTTGGAGTGACACCATCAGACCGATAATTTATTTTGTATTTGTGTTGAATCTTCTCCAAAACAAAAGCAAAGGCATTTTATTTAGGCGAAAGTTTTTCTTCAATCTTGAAGGGAATTATAGAATTAGAGCTGCGTCAGCGTACTTGCAATGTTCTTTTATTTTCTAAATAAATAATATTGAATTTCAAAACTTTTTTTTTTTCAAATTATTCTTGTTGACAGTTCAAACGGAAACAAAACATGTCTTTGGAAATAGGGAGGGGACTTTTTTCGATAGTTTTGATTTTAAAATCGGTGCATCTATTTACATTTCTTAAAAACTCTAGCACATTATAATTGAAAAAAATACTTTCTATAAACAATTAATTACACTCTCTCGCCAATTTTTCATGGTTTAAAACGGTTATAGTGTATATTTAATAACAAACTATCGAAAATATATCACATTTTCGATATATCAGTTAAGTTGCTCATCTCTGCCTGAAGTTTATATTCATCGCAATGCGTCTTCATATTTCTTTAAAATTTCTTCCGATGACAGCTACTTCGAACTGAAATTGAATTTCCGACGAAGATACGTTGCGAGAAAACTCCCCTTTGACGGTTACCTCGATAGGTCAGATTATCATAATTCGCATTATTTTTGTATTCATTGTCATATATATCAGCATACTAGTTTTACTCAATCACCTGTTGTTAGTGCTATGCCTAAACAGCATGTAATGGGTAAACCAGCAACTGATTGTATGACACTTATTTTAGAATTGGGTTAATGGAAAAATAAGAGGACATAGACTAAGGCAGGGATCGAACCTGTGAACATGAGGTTGACAGGCGAACACAAAACTATCGACCAACGAACAAAATGTACACATTATGTACATACATAAATAATAAAGAAATACATTCGCCAGAATCATGACCTGGAGAACAAAGCCATACTTCATCACACATGGCTGCGGAACGATATAATCGAATGGCGATCTGAGAACCTTGGTTTTACCGGGTTGAATGATGAAGATTTGGCAAACACCATAATCGCCGGCTGAAATGGGCCCAGTTCCCTGTTAATTTCGAAGATCGATATTTGAATTAGGGCGATGTTCAAGTGGGCGGAGGACAACAATATCATCCCGGATAATCAGTTCGGTTTTAAGGCGGGACATGGCACAATTCATGCCGCGTCTAAACTGGTTTCTGATATCCAATGGAACAAAACTAAAAACCAGTGTAGGGGTGCCTGTCTGGTGGATTTGGAGAAGGCCTTCGTCACCGAATGGTTAGAAGGTCTCTATCTAAAGCTTACCAGACTAGGTATAAGTAAACCTCTATTATATATGCTTTATGACATGCTAAATGGTAGAAACTTTGTTGTCAAGAGTTGCAATGTAACATTACGGCAATTTTCAATATTAAAAATAGTCTTCATTAATGAAGCAAAACGGAACATTTTAGTTACTTTTGGTACCTCTAGTAGTAACATTTTTTTGGTTTTCGATTTTCTTGAAACCGGTTTATTTGATTTTTTTGAAATTTTTTGCGCAGAAGCTCATGAAAAGTTTAAACACTATTGTAAGCCAAAATTTAAAAAAAAAAAAATTTTTTTGGAAATTAAAAAAAAAAACTTTTTTTGTTGAAAACTCAAATTTCGAAAACGACTTAATGGATTTTTTGCGAAACTTCGTATTTGGTAGTTTTTTGACATTATCTTGAACAGTTAAAAAAACTATATTCCTAAGATAAAAAACAACGGACCTCCATACAAATGTCAAAAAAAACCGTTAAGAAAAAAATTTACTTCTCGAAAACGCCTCCAAGAATTTAAAAAAAAAAATGTGTGTGTTCCGAAATTAGTACAGTCCACTTATAAACGGTACTTCCCATAGAACCACTTTTAAATTTTCGACTCTCTCAACATTGGATGAACCGATGAAAATAATTTTTTTTTATACAAATGGTGCCTAAAATTGTTAATAAAACTGCATACGAAAATTTTCAAAAAAAAGTTTCGATTTTTAAAAAATAAATAAATTTTTTTTTTGAAAAATCGATTTTTCAAAAACCAGTCACAGAAGTTTTTTGAAATTTTAATTTTATATGTATATATTAATATTATCTTCAAAATGGCGTTCCAGGTTTTTTTTTTCTAAAAATATTTTCAAAATATTATACGTAAAAAATTAATTTATTAAAAAACCGCTAATACGATTTTTGATTTTTTTTTGATATATTCTTATTTATCCATGAATTCAACTGGTATCTTGGTTTTTCTCAAACCAATGTGATTTATGGTATCATTATATATACATATATATGTCTAAAAATCACATGATTCTAATGTATGCATAGTGTAACTAAATTATAAAGTTATATGCATATAGCTGCCTACCAACCTACATCCATCATTTTCAATTATTATATGTACATGTTTACATACTTAGTTTCCATCTATATATGTACGTACATACATTTTACTCTCCTAACTCACATAGTTAAAATCCATAACTTTAAATATACATTTGTTGGTAGGTACCTTCATCCATTCGACAATTCATTATACTAAGAATCAAGGTAATCTTACCTACATAGGCTTTACACCTAACTAACTAAACCTCAATGGTTAGCCACATTAAAGTTGTTAGCTACAAGACCAAGTTCGTACGATCCAGTCGTGCATTTTATTTTTCTGGCTGGCGGCAAAAGCCAATGCTATATAATGTGAAATTGTAATCTTGATTTTTTATTCTTTTGTTCAATAAAATCACACACTACTACTACTACTTATCTATAAGCTATAGAAACAAAATTATTAAAGAAAGCTTTTAAATTATATGTTTGGTATTAATATTAAAATATGGAACTAAACATCTTTAACTAAATGTTATATTATTTATGTTTTGTTAACTAGGCAGACGGCAGTGAAGCCATGCTTTTTGTTATTTTTGTAATCAATTGTAATCAAAGTTAACTAATAAAATAAATAAATAATCTAATAATCTAAATCTATGAGTAGAATGTACGACAACTTTTCATACACTTAATACAATAGAAAAAAATGGTGTCATGACAGTCTGAATGTTTATATTTTGATTTTTTTAATTATTGTTGTTTATTATTTATTTTTACGCGCAAACACTATTACAAAAAGGGATGTTCTGTAAAATTGGGCCCAGATTGGTTTAAAATCACAATAAATTGTTTTATGGAGAATTTTCTGATTGGTTTGTGGGTAGGTATATAGTTCGTTAAGGTCTTAATCCTTCACTAAAGCACCGTCTTCGATGGTTCGAAGGACCAAGTTTATAAATGTCAAATAGTTGAAAATCAGATTCTAAATTATGTTAAATGTTAAAAAAAAGTATTGCCACCCTAATTTATATTAAAGGGATGGATTCTCCCTTTTTTGCACTTGAATAGGTATAATGTACATACACATGACACATTTTGCCGCTTACCTTATGTCTTTCTTCATCTGTGGCCTTTTGTTTCCAATCCCAATTATTTCTTATAAATCATTATTTCCAACCTTTTCCAAGAATCCCAAAAAAAAAATCAGGATATAAATTGATTAATAAACAAGGTGTAAAGAATTGCAAAATAAAAAATAAACTCATTTGAACTATTAGAATGTAAATTGATTAATAAAAAAAATTATGAAAAATTGTTAAAAGGAATTGTTAAATTGTTGACGGTGCGGGGTATTTTCTTCGTTAAAATTCTTTAATAAGCAAAAGCAGAGTTATAAATAAATAAATTTGTTTTATAAAAGTTGATTACTAATCAAAACTATGTTATAAATATTTGCACAAAATCAATAAAGATATTCTTTCCGCTTCAACAGCAAATAGAGACGCAAGTCCACCTCGATAACATAAATTACATAAATGTAGATAAGACATCTTTTAAAATAAGTTAATACCTTTGTAAAACCGTATGTTTTCAGATTTTTTTTTTATGGATAAGTGACTGTGTTGTGAAACTCACCTTTATGAAAATTTGGGATTCCTATACGAAATAAAATGCACGACTGGATCGTACAAACTTGCTCTTGTAACTAACAACTTTAATGTAGCTAACCACTGACGCTGTTAATAGATAGGTAGCCTAGTTTTCGTATGCAGGTTTAAAGCATATGTAGGTAAGATAACCTCGATTCCTAGTATAATGAATCGTGGAATGAATGATTCAAGAAATAGTTACATTGGTACCTACCTCACCTACATAATGTATCTTCAAATCTAAGTTATGCATTTTAATTATGTAAGTTAGGAGAGTAAAATGTATCTACATACATATGTACATATACATATAGGTGGAACCAAAATATGTAAACATGTACATATAATAATGAAAATGAAGGAAGTAGGTAGGTAGCTATAGGCATATTACTTTATAATTTAGATGCAATATACATACATACGATTCATGTGATTTTTAAAGACACATATGTATATATAAATGTATGAGGGCCTACATTGTATTTAGTATTCAGTGACGTATGCACAAACTCGTAGAAATGGAATAATAATAAGGTAGGCATAAATGGATAATACACATAATTAAATGTTTTTATATTGCTAAGTCGTTATAGTTTGAGGAAAAACAATAATGCAGAATATATCAAAAAAAAAAAAAAAAAATCTAAAATCGTTGGAGCGGTTTTTTAATAAATAAATTTTGTATGTATAAAATTTTGAAAACATTTTTAGAAAAAAATTTGAAACGGCATTTTGAAGATATTATTAATATACATATAAAATTCAAATTTCAAAAAATTCTGTGACTAGTTTTTGAAATATCGATTTTCAAAAAAAAAAAAAAATAGAATTATTATTATACTTTTTTTGAAAATTTTAGTATGATGTCTAATTAAAAATTTTATGGAGCATTTATACAAAAAAAAATATTTTAATCCGTTCGTCCAATCTTGAGAAAGTTGAAAATATGAAAAAGTGGTTCTATGGGAAGTGCCGTTAATAAGTACGCAAAAAAAATATGTTTATACTTGAAAGTGGACTGTACTAATCTTAGAGCACATACATTTTTTTATAAAAATTCTTGGAGCCGTTTTCGAGAAATAATATTTTTTTCTTAACAGTTATTTTTCACATTTGTATGGGAGGTACCGTTGTTTTTTATTTTAGGAATATAGTTTTTTTTTTAACTGTCTAAGACAATGTCAAAAAACTGCCAAATACGAAGTTTCGAAAAAATCCATTAAGCAGTTTTCGAAAAAAAAAGTTTTTTTCTTTAATGTGCAAAAAAAAATTTTTTTTTTGAAAAATGTTGGCTTACATTAGTGCTTAGACTTTTTAGAAGCTTCTGCCAAAAAAATTTCAAATAAATCTAATTAACCATTTTCCAGAAAATCGAAAACCAAAAAAATTGCACTACTAGAGGTACCAAAAATCCCAATTTTTTTCCAAAAAAAATTACCGAAATGTTCCTTTTCCCTTCATTAATGCACTTATTTTTTTTTATAAAATTTGTTGGGGCCGTTTTTGAGAAACGTAAGATTTTTTGCTTTTGGCCAAAAAGAATGTATGGAAGCTACTGTTATTTGTCGTCTTAAAAAAATGAAAAAAAAACGCGTGGCATACTACGGAAAAAACAATATCTACAAGTTTGAAGCAAATCAATCCAACCACTTAGGCTGCAGACTCGCGGTCAGACAGACAGACAGACGGAATTGGGGACCCACTTTTTTGGTGTTCTCTGTGATCGTAATGTCATGTTTGATTGTTAGATTTTTTTTGCACGAATCCATTACTTGCCTTATAGTACCTATAATCGCAAGTAAAAACGTCAATTTCGCGGGTGATACAAATTTAAACTAATTTATATTTTAGAAATCAACTTTGTGCATTTATTAGTAAATTTAAAAGATATTCCCATTTCATGAAAAATTGTTGAAAAAAACATTTCTGAAATGTTTCCCATTTGTGTAAAAAACATTTCAGAACATTTGAGAAATGTTTCTGATATGTTTTTTGTTTTGTTTTGACGCTTTGAGAAACATTTGTATTGCGTTGTTTCTTAGTTTTCCATTTACCATCTACCAGATTGAGTAGTCTGTAATTTTGTTTCGCGCCTGTGTTTCAATGCGCATCTTTTTCACAATTTATATTTTCGGAAATTTCATACAAAAAATCATCGGCTTTTAGATTTGATTTTTTAAATTTGGGTCAAGTGAATCCCACAAAACTTTTTTCGTTTCATACATTTTGATCAATTGGATATCATCCTCGTTGGGCCACACTTTGCGACATTTTTAAAATTATATGAACAGCCACTCACGCACTGTCTACCTTTATAAATGCTCTGCAAACAAAGAAAGTGCCATTCGGAACGGAAAACAGTAACATTTCGGAAATATTTCGCGAGTGAACAGACCGAAGTAATTATTTCAGAGTATTATTTCCTCTATCACAAACTTGCTATTCGTTTTGACAACCTTTCTCCATCTAGCACCATCGTTTTCGCAATAAAGTTTATATGAAGTCGTAATGTTTCTATGAATAATTACCGGTGAGATTCCTGTTTCAACAAATAGCTAATCTTTAAAATTCGCTTTAACAATTTTAAGAGCAGTTTTTCTACTGTATCGTGTGATTTGTATCCCCATCATCCTAGAGCTCCATGTAGCATTATTGATTTGTAAACTGTCTGAAATAATTAATATTTGATTCTCCTTGATATGTTTATCTTCGAGACAGTTTTTCCATGAAGATAGCTTCTCCTGGAAGTATTGTTGTTCATGTTGCAGCTGATATTTATTCCCAAGTAATTATGTGACTTTATTGTTTCTAATTATTCCTGCTCATAAAAAAACACTTCTCATTTCTGCCGTAACGCCCTCTTCCTTTTCTAAACACCGTCGTTTTGAATTTATTTATGTTAAGATTCAGCTTCCATTCATTGTGCAGTATTTTTTTCAGCTTATTAACCATTCGCTGTAAACGTTCTGCCTTATCCACAAGGAACACCAAATCATCTGCATACATCAGAAATTTAATAAGAATTCGGCCAATCCTTACACCCCCACATAGATAATCTGAAATGTCGTTTATAAATATTATTAATGTTTTCGAACTTAAATTGCATCTATGTTTCACATCTGTAAACGTTTCAAAAAAAAGTTGACTCCTCGGAAAACAGCGGAAGCCGTTCGTTCATACACTTTTTCAATCAAGTTGCCAAAATTTCTTGAAAGACCTATATTGTATAGTTTATAAAAAATACTCTTCATGTCCACCGTATCAAATGCAGCTTTTAGGTCAACAAAAAATGCATAGAGTTTTCTCTTTTCTCTAACGAAGGTCTGCGCTATCGTATTAAAAAAGGAAGATTTAATCTATAGTTTAGTACTTTTCACGGAATCCTGCCTGCATTTGTTTTGTGTAGTCCAATTGTTAAAACGATTCGCCATTAATATTTTTAGTGCAGAGTTTAAAAATGAAATGCCTATATAATCATCAACCTGATTAGGGTATCCTTTTTTAAGGATTGGAAAGATTACTTTTCAGTTCAAATATTCGTCCCCAGTTTCAAATGTTCGGTCTAGTTCTTTATTAAGAATTTCTTATAAATCATTATTGCATATTTACAGGATTCAATAGGGATACCGTCTTCGGTTCCTGGCGCTTTGCGGTCTTTACTTTTTTGTAACCAGCGCCAGCGGCTTACTTCTGCTAGATAGATAGGTTTATACAAGATCCTTATTAGTACATCTAGTTTTGCATACTGTTAACGAGGAAAAAGGTGACTAAGACTTTTAGTTGACACTTGGAAAAAAATATCGAAGTTGCCTACCTGCGTTGCCATGAACTGTCAAAATCGATTGAAGAATGGCGCCGATTATCTTTTCAATTTAACCACGCGTCCTATCTTACATCTTTTTACAACCAAAATACATGAAAGAAACCAAGACAAAGGGTGAGACCGAGACCGACATGAGACTGCACATTAAAATTTTCACGAGAAAAAGGCGAGACCAAGATCGATTAGGCGAGACCGAGACGAGACTGAAATTTTTCGATTTTGATGAGACCGAGACGAGACTAACAAAAGTCTCGCCTGGTCTCCTCTCGTTGCCAGCCCTTCTTTTTTTTTTTAATCTTGGTTATTGGAAACAAAATGAACGACAAAAAAATATGAAACTCTTTTATCTTACTCAATTAATATTGTTTTTATCTCTTCTAGGTCTAACAAGGCCTGCGATATATCCATTTCCCGCCAGTCAATATGCATATCCTATGCTGAGCCCGGATATGTCACAAGTAGCGTCATGGTAAGTTTCAATATAAAAATATAAATGTGTAACTATTAAAAAAAAAACATCATTATACAAAAAAAAACTAAATTATTTAAAAACGTTAAAATTAAATTTTGACATTAAAGATTCCTAATGCCTTCAATAAATCTGTAATTATGGTTAAGTTTGAGTTATAGATATTATTGTTAAATCAAACCATGATTCCTCGTAGTAATTTGCTAAAAACCTAACAAGTAAACATACTTCTATGTCGCCGCAGTAGCCAATAAAATACAACAATCGCTTGCAAAGAATTTATACAATAACATTAGCGAACAAACTTGACATTGTATGTGTGTAAGGGTGCCATGACGCTGCTGCTATCAAAGCAGCTATCCACTGTTCTGCAGTTCGGGCCATAAGCTGTCATCCAGTGGATTCAAATCTGGACTTCCCGAAGGGCAATCTGCAGCTGCAACAAAAACAAGGAATATTTGTTCTGAGTCACTGTTGTGTGGCTTCGGCCTTGTGTGCTGGAGCAGAGTATTTCTTCCACACCTTATCGAAAAGCTTGCGACACGTCTAGTAAGACCGCGGAACAAACTTTATTTTCCTTAAGAGTTTTCTCAATGACGTCAGTGATCCTATGTACTTGGTCAATTGTCGAATGCTTCTAAATTCAAACTGATGTTCAGGTATTAGGCGCTTTTCTTCTATTATTGGTGCAGGCGCAAAAGAAGTAATATTCTTTCAAAGACTAGATATTATGGGCAGGAGCGAAATGGGTCGATAAGATTTCTTTTCAAGTTTTCTTATTATACTTAATTCGACACAAGGTGACATTTCTTGAGTTAGAATATATATTTAAATTTTCGTTGAGTCCTTGTCCATCAAAGCGTTAAAATATGTTCTCCAGTTAATCCGCGAAAATGTTTGCTTTCTATTTGTCGCTTCTTGCCCATTCGTTTTGATCATTCTTAATCGAAGGCGTTGGCAGCTTTCCAGAGTGAGTAGTTGGATTCTTTTCCAGCTGAGAAGCTTTCAAGATAATTGCCAACTTCAGAATTTTTGAATTCCGCTTACTTCTTTTTTTTTAGTAAATTACACAAGCGATTTAAATTTACCTTGTGTTGAGGAGCTCGAGATTGCTGCCATTTCTTACGTCATTTTCGTTTCTCTTTCACGAAATCTTTTATTTTTGGTTTTTAAAGCGCGGCATTTTTTTTTGGTATGGGTGTTGTTACATGCGGCTTCTTGTACGATACTGCGTCTTCAAGTTCGAAGGGCGTTTGTAGCATAGTATCTTTCTTAAATTGTACCCGTTGGTTTTCCTCTAACCTGAGTGGTTTTACAATTTAACAAGATTTTCGCTCATAGTGAGAATAACAGCAGAATGATCTGAGAAAAGATCAAATACTTTCTGTTATCTTAATTTTATTTAAGGGGATTCCTTTCGCCACATAAATCAATAAGGTCAGGTATTTTCGATGAATCAGTGGGCAAGTAAGTCGGGTTGCCAGTCGAATGAAAATCGCAATAAATTTCCATTCCCGCTTCCAACAATAAAATTTCATTTATCCATCTGCGTACCAAGGTATACCTAGGTTATTTTGCATAATGGAAAATCACGCTTGTCTCTTCCGACTTACCAAAAAAGGAGTCCTATAGATACTAACAAATCTCTTAAAATTCGCTTTAAACAAAGTTTCATATATATATTAAATATTATATTTGTTGTTTATCTTACAGGCATACCCCATCCGTGTATTCAGCCGCGTCTAGTTTTAGAAGTCCATATCCCTCATCCTTACCCATTAACACAACGTTATCAAGGTAATGTATTAATAACTTATTAATTTACCTACCTATTGTGTTTTTAAAATCGTCTAGAAGATTATGACTAAATTGTATTTTTCTTCTGTTTTAATTTTAGTGATTTTTCATTCCGCTTTTCACCAAATCTGTTGCCTTCGGTCCATACTTCACCGCACCATGTACTAAATTCACATCCGGCGATTGTGACGCCTGTACCAAAACAGGAAATTGGACAAGAGTCATCCAGTCATCGATATGGAAGGTAAGAATTTTTTAAACATCTTTTCGCATTTTAAATTTATAAGAAAACATCAAATCAATCTGATTTTGTTGCGACATTTTCAACGCACACACTGGGAATTCCACCCATCCGGTTGCAGTTTTATTTTATATATATACCTTATAATAAAAAATTAATGTACGTACAGTATGTATGTACAGTAGTTTTTTTTAAGAGACAAGGTGGTGTTTCCTTTTTTGTTGAGAATGTATTAGAATTATAGCAAGTCTTACCCCAAGGGGTAGTTTTTTTTACAAAAATAAAATCCGAAAAAAATTTGACTTTAGTATTAGACCACAATCTCCATACATTAAACAACATCAGCAATAAATCTATTAACCGCTCGAGGGCAGAAGTCCTTGTACTAAAAAAAAAACTTTGGATGGTTGATGTTTCAGGTTTCAACTCTGGATGTTGTTTGATGTGGGAAATAGTGGCAATATAAAAGGAAAAAAATCATGAAAGCTTCATAAAGCTTTATAAATTTATTTTTTTTTTTGGCTTGAAGTAAAATAGTGTTTACTTTACGAAGAAGCAATCCGTAAACTTTTCTGTTATTTTCCATCAAAATGTCAGTTTTGTATGTGTACAGATCTATGCAGGCGACACGATAGAGCAAATCAAAAACGAGAGGCTTACGTTACACGTTCCGTGTAACCCAGTACGGTTACAACTTCCGTGTAACCCAGTACGTTTGCATGTTCCGTGTAACACGTTACGTTTAAGGCTGATTTCCAATGGCGCGTTCGCGTTAGAGACGCTTACATTATTTTAACAACCATTATGGACGCGTCGATATGACAGATGACTTCAAGCGACAGTAAAGTGGAATTAGGAATTTCAATCAGACATCAATTAGCTGTGATGTATACAATTTTAGTGTGGGATAAATACTGGGATGTTGAAAATGCAATGCCCGAATGTCAAAAGGCGCGCAAAAGTTTTTTTTTTTTAACTTGAGCGTTGCTGTCGCTTATGTTACGTTGGTATGTGTACTTGCTAATATATGCCGACTAGTAACATTAGTGCCCAAAGCCTCATTGTAAACACTACCTAAATTGATATGTTGGAACGTTCGCGTTGAGAGAATAATCATTCAAAGCGACACCCAACGCGGCATTGCAAAAAATTGCAATCGGTTGATATTTGCAACGATATATTTTCGGTACATACCTTAAAATTTAATTGCCTCTTTCTGTTAATCCACATAATGTCAAATTTTGAATTATTCTATATACATCGCCGTCTAGTCATGAACTATATGATGCCTGATTTTAGCTTTTTCTCTTATATTTATATTGACAATGACATCAATCGGATATTAATTCTCTAAAAAAAGAGAGAGTGAGATAAAATACAGACACGTCAAGAAAAATGTGGAGGATTTAGTACAGTGCTAACACTTCTATAGCAGAAAAAAAGACTTCAAAAGCATTATTGGTGTGAGGTGAAGCAGCTACGTTTCTACACAGCTAACTCAAACTGTCAAAAAGGCGCAACTTGTAGTCGAACGCACCATTTGGGGCGTTTACATTTTCAATTATAGTTGACAAGCACTTAATTTAACAAAAAATAAACTCTCCATCCAGCGACTTGTCAATGGTGGATGGATTTGAAAATGGTTTGATATTTTGTCTGCATGACCAGCTTATTTTAGAATGTTAACTCACTCATGCTTGTAAAACATGAAGCTAATTTCATTTTCCATGAAATTCTCGAGCTGGACAAATCGTAAGAAAATATATCAAATCGAGTATTATCTTTATCTTTACTATTATATAAAGACGAAACAATTATTTATTTATTTATTTATTCATCAATGGATTTGATTTAACAATCTGCTGATAACAAATAGGTATCTATTTACATTAATTTTAATTTACTTATTCTAGCTCAACTTGAATGAAATATATTTTGAACAAAATTTTTGAAATTATCCCTACTCATGGACAGGTCGACTTCACTGCAAATAGAGTTATACAATGTTAAAGAACTAGTTACAGGATTATTTAAACTATAATTGTTCGATGAGTAGGAACATAAAACAGATCATTTCGTATTCTTAGATTTCTTCCTGGAACGTACCAAAAAACTTGCGCAAGTAATTCTTCAGAATTTATACAATTAGTTGATATGTCTTTTATAGAAAGAACGCATTGGGCTTGCGGCCTTTAAGGGTTTTAAATCTAATAACGCACATCTTGAAAAGTATGCAGGCACTCCGTCGGGCCATCTCATATTTCCTAACACGAAACGCGAGAACCTTTTTTGTATCTTTTCTATTCTTGTAATTGCATTTTCGTAAAATGGTGACCAAACTACACAGCCATACTCTAATATGGGCAACACCAATGAAACAAAAATTATCTTCAAAGTATACACATTCTTAAAAACGCGAGAAGTTCGCCTGAGGAAATCTAACATAGAATTAGCTTTCGATACAATAAAATCAATGTGGAAGAAAATGTGAGCTTGGAATCACCGATAACACCGATATCTTTCACCTCAGTGACCCTTAAGAGAGTTTTCATTCCAAATTTATAAGTAAAAGTTAACGGAGTTAACGTTCTGTAAGCACTAAAAATTTTACATTTTGATGTATTTAGTTCGAGATCATTATATAAGCACCAATTTAAAAATAAATCAATATCGTTTTGAAAGCGTACACAGTCACTAACTGCGGATATTTGCCTATACAATTGAATGTCATCTGCAAACATCAAACAGTCACAACAATTAAAAATGCCAGGAATATCATTTACAAACAAGACGAACAATAGTGGTCCCAAGTCACTACCTTGTGGGAGACCCGACTCCACCTCTATAAATATTGTCGTAAAACCATCAATCTGGACGATCTGCTTACGATTTGACAGAAAGGACCTCAACCATTTCAAAAAAAATTTATTTAATTCCCAGCTTTAGAAGTTTGTGCAATAATAGTCCACGGTAAACTCTGTCAAATGCCTTAACAAAATCTGTGTATAAGACATCGACTTGCTTTTTCTTCCATAGATTTTAAACAAATTGGAAAAAAGGCACAAATTAATCGAAGTTGATCGGTCACTAATAAATCCATGTTGTTTTGACGTTATTTATTCCTTGACTATGAAAAGTAGCTTCTGAGTCACTAACTTTTCAAATAACTTTGGTACAGCGGAAAGTTTTGATATTGGTCTGTAATTTTTAACGATGTGTTTAACGCCACTTTTGTAGATTGGGTTAACAAACAATAACTTCCAACAATCAATAAAACACCAGATGATAAATATTTATTAAAAATAATTTTAAGAGCGTAGCAGAGAGTCGATGCACATTTAGACAATAAGAGAATATAGCTTGATTTTTCGTCATTAAGTTCCATTAATATTGGAAAAAGGATGTTTTACGTTTGGAATTCAGAAAGACCCAAAAGGATTTACTATTCTTTTTTTATAGTGCTTTCATCAGCATTTATGTACTGATGATACAAAAATCTGTTAAAAAATGAAATTCTCTCCGAAGCTGAAGAAACCGAGCACGATCCTGAGATATTTTCGATATTTTTGAACGTTTAAATGCATTATTTTTTACATTTTGTAAATTTTTTAACTTTTTATTAAACCACGGGAGCTTAAAAGAAGATTTTTTATTAAAAACCGGGACAAACTGTTCAATGCCATTAAATATAATTTCTTTAAAAGTGACCTACATATCGTTAACAGATCTTTTGCTAAGTCAGTTGAATTAAAGAAATTATTTAATCCAGTGAAATCGGCCTTTTTAAAGTTAAATTTTAAACAATTATTCTCAGTTGAAAATTCTTGGCTAAATTCATAAATTTGAAAAATTACATAAACAGCTTTGTGATGAATTTGATTATTAACCAAAGGAAAGTCTGATTCATATAAGAAGAATTTCATATCATTATTACAAAAAATAAGATCTAATGTTCTATTTAATAAATTTCAAGAATGATTTATTTGAAATAAAGCCAGTGAGGCTAAAGAGTCAACAACTTCAGTTTCGATATCAGTGGTGATATTAAATGGGACCTGGTATTGATCTTCAACCACAAAACGCTAATCTACTTTCCCGATGTTGAAGTCACCTACCACACAAGGAGACTGATCAATTGTCAACCCTTTCACCATTACGTTAATGTTTGAAATAAGTTGAGCATATAATTGCAAACTACTATTAGGTCTAATATAACTTACAATGAAACAAATTTTATCACTTTTCGTTGTAACGTAAACACAAAGTTGTTCAAATGCATTATTACTTATGTCACGGGTAATCTCAGAAAGTATTCAACCGATTTACTTGAAACAAATTTTTAAATTTTCCTTATTCTCTTAAGCATGTCTTAGGATATTTTTTATTTGTCAAATATATGTGTTGAATTAGATTATTAACTTAAAAAAAAAAATGTTACACTTTTTTGTCGAAGTTTATCAACATATTAACTTACGCTCTTAAACCTGCTTAATATTTTACAAAACTGAGATTTTTTGTAAGAAGTCAATAGTTTTATGCAAATTTTAAGGCCTAAATCATTTCCTAACTGCACCTATAAGCTGAGAAATAAAAGTATTTACAAATTACGAGTATATATTTATTAAATGTTTGTATTTTTGCATCTATGAATTCGATTCAATCACTATGACTAGGTAGCTGCTTTGTTCCATTTCATTGTCGTACCGTATTTCTTTACATTTTCGTTTGTTTATTTGCTTCTGAATTTCTGTTATTTGCGTAGATTTTTGTAGCGCGCGGTTAATTAATGTGAAGTTAATTAAAAATGGCATCGGTGTGTCCGACTCGTCGAGCAGCCGAAAATGAGGAAAATGTACAGTTTTTCGGAACGCTCTGTAAAAAATCTTGTTATAAACCTAGGTGAATATAGCAGCAGCAGCAGCTTGTTATTTAATTTATAATTAATCCTAATGAATAAATGTTTTATTTTTACTTTTTTTTTATTTAAAAGGGATTTGGCCTACTGGCACATTTAATCTTACCTCATGGTGGTGTGGAAAAAGATAAATTTTTTATAAGAAAAATGATTAAATAAAAATCCCTACTTAAAAAAAAGCGCGGTAATCCTACGTACTATTCTTTCATATCTGAGTCCATTTAAAATGCACACTACGAAAACCCTGTGAGAGCTTTCTTGGGCGACAGATTTATGCAATTCAGTGTAGCGAGAATGAGAGGCAAACGTCATATCTTACCTGTACTGCCTATTTTTCTGGGACAGAGTATAGGCGTTTTAGGTGATTGTCCAAAATCGATTTCTGAATCGTTGTTTTAGCCCCAAAAATAACGGTACTTGCCATACAATTTTTTTCCATCTTAATTATCTCGAAAACGGCTCTAACGATATTGACAAAAATTGGGGTGTGTACTACTTTGGGTATGGTCTACATTTTGGCTAAACATTTTTTTTTTTAAATATTTTATTGATTTCCGACTTTCTCATAAACGGCTTAACGGATTTCGAGAAAAAAAATTTTTGCAGGAACTCCTTCCAATTCTTAATAGTATTGCATTTCAAGATTTGCAAAAAAATAGTTTTTTTTTTGATTTTTGAAAAAAAAAATGTTTTTTTTTTTGGAATTCAATATTTCGAAAACGGGTGGACATTTTTTTCTGAAATTGTGTTTTTGAAGTTATATTATTAAACATTTAAAATGTTCATACCAAATTTTTTTTTAGAAAAAATTTAAGAATTTTTATATATAAAAAATTAAGTCAAAAACGACTTTAAACATACATTTAGCCGTTTCTATTAAGATCTTTTGCATATAATATGATCGAACATAGGAGCAAGTACGTGCGATCCAGTCGTGCATTTTATTTTTTTTTATTTATGGAACAACATCAACTCTTTTATTAGACTACGGTAAGATTAACCATATTATTAACTGTTTACTAAAAATATCACACCAATCACAGAAAAGGTCTTGCTTGATATAACATTTATAGTAAAACTAATTATTCTTAGCCTTTGCGAAGCAACGCGGGTACGGGTCTGCTAGTAAGCAATAGCGGTCAAAATGAGAATGAAAAGCGATGTTTGACAATGTCCTGGATATTCCCAATCTACAAGACCTATCTATTACCCCGCTTATGGCGGACTTGCATGTATCTTCATCTGGAAAATATATGAAGAAAAGTAGAGCGCCACATTATTACCGTGTTCTCCATCCGATGCGTTTCTCAGTGAACCCTTTAATGTGGAACAATCATTTTCAGCTAGTTCTTTTTGTTTCGACAGATTATCCGAGGAAGATGTTGTGGAGGCTATACTTTCAAATAAATCAAATGCTATCGGACTTGACTTAATTAACCCAAAGTTTATTAAACTTTTGCTTCCCTACATTCTGAGATTTGTAATACATATCTTTAACCATATTTTGACAACATCTGAGTTCCCTACAGAATGGAAGAAAGCAAAGGTCATTCCCATTCCCAAGAAATGTACAGGTACGGAAATAGACCAATAGCCATTCTGCCTTTTCTATCAAAAGTATTTGAAAATACAATTTCCAAGCAAATACAAAATCATCTCACTTCTCACAACCTTCTCAGTATATGTCAGTCTGGCTTCAGACCACAACATAGTTGTAAATCGACATTACTTCTTGTTGCAGATGAAATAAGAGTTGCCTTAGATAAAGACCATTGTGTTCTGCTCACGCTATTAGACTTCTCCAAGGCCTTTGATACCGTAAATCACACAGTACTTTGTAGGAAACTGCAACAAAGTTTCGGATTTTCAACTGAGTCGTGCAAACTGATCCGCTCATATCTCAAAAGTAGACAACAACGTGTTGTAGCAAATGGTAGATCGTCTAACTTTGCTAATGTACCTCACGGGGTCCCACAAGGATCGATTTTGGGTCCTCTATTCTTCTCTATGTATATTAATGATTTGCCACACATAGTTAAAAATTGCTTTATCCATTTGTATGCTGACGATGTGCAGCTTTTGACCAGCCGGCCCATAACTGCGAAAGACGAGGCAGTCTCTCTTATGAACATCATACGTTGGGCCTTAATAAACAATCTCCACCTAAACGCTTCTAAGTCAAAGACATTGCCTATCTATCGTAAGATTTTCGATAAAACTATACTAAGCCCTCTGCAGATTGAGAATCAGACCCTCGCTTACGTTGATTCTGCACGTAATCTAGGTATGGTTTTCAATCGGGCTCTTACTTAGAATGACCATCTTAACAGCTCTATAGGGAAGGCGTATGGAAGTCTTAGAGCTCTTCGAATCGTTCAAAGCTTCATTACACAGAAAACTAAGCTTCTGTTAGCAAAAACCCTTTTGCTTCCAATGCTGCTTTACTGTTGTGAGGTTTTTGGCGATTCGGACTATGAGACGTCTAGAAAACTTAATGTAGTCTATAATAACATTGCCCGTTTCGTATATAATCTTCGCCCTTTTGATCACGTTTCTCTCTTTTCTAATCAACTATGTGGTTGTAGTCTTAATAATCTATTGAAATTTAGGTCACTAAAATATCTTCAACTCTTGATTCAGACAAAACAACCCGATTATCTACACAGTAGACTGAACTTCCCTCATTCAAGGCTGTCACTCATTCTCATAACCCCAAGATTTAAATACCTGAATACTCAGCGGCAATTTTATATTCATGTCATTAACCTTTGGAACTCTCTGCCAGTTTCCATAAGAGGAATAGGAAGCACAAGGAAATTTTCATCTTCAGTTTTTAAGTATTTGGCAAATCGTTCAATTATTATTTTTTTTCCCATAACTAAAAGTATATGAATCTTATTCATTTATTTGGTGTTCTGTTATTTAGCTTTTAATTTTTACTTACATAAACATTTATTGAATTTAGAATTATTATCTAACATCATTATTAATTGAACTTTACTAATTTAAGAACACACAAATATTTTTATAAAGATTCTTGGAGCCGTTTTCGAGAAATACATTTTTTCTTAACCGCTTTTTAAAATTTGTATGAGAGGTACCGTTGTTTTTTATTTCAGAAAAATAGTTTTTTTTAACTATTCAAGACAATGTCAAAAAACCACTAAATACGAAGTTTCGAAAAAATATATTGAGTCTTTTCGAAATTTTGAATTTTCAAAAAAAAATTAATTTCCAACAAAAATTTTTTGCAAAAATTTTGGTTACATAGTGTTCAGACTGAGCTTCTGCGTAAAAAATTTCAAAAAAATCAAATTAACCGTTTCCGAGAAAATCAAAAACCAAAAAAGTGGTTATGCTAGAGGTAACAAAAATAACAATTTTTTTCAAAAAAAATTATCAAAAGGTACCCTTTCCCTTCATTAATGAACTGATTTTTTTTATAAAAATCGTTGGAGCCGTTTTTGAGAAAAATAAGATTTTTGTTTTTGCAAAAAAAATTTATGGGAGCTACTGTTATTTGTCGTCTTAAATAAAAAATGAAAAAACGTGTGAGCATATTACTGAAAAAACAATATGTACCAAGTTTGAAGCAAATCCACCGAACCGTTTAGGCTGTAGACTCGAGGACAGACAGACAGGCGGAAGTGGGGGACCTACTTTTTTGGTGTTCTCTATGATCTTTTTTTTACGAATACATACTCGTAACTTACCTATAATCGCAAGTAAAAATGAATATGACTTAGACTTCTCTCTCTACCCAAGAAACGTACATTTTATATCTTCTCTGTTTGCAGAAGTCGTATAATACATGTAAATCCACCATTATATGCAGCATCGATTGCTTGAGTTCAATTTTCGATCGTCAGTAAGCTCTATTTTAATATAATGACGTTTTTATTGAAATGCCATTCTATTCAAATAGTGATTACTCACCATGGAAGCATAGCTTCCGAAATATACATCTAAGCAATAAATAAATAATTTGGGTTTCAGTTAATTAAATTAAATCTCCAATTTATGTTTTTATACTCAAAACAAGTTTTAGTGTATTTAGCAAAATTGTTGGTTGCATTTTCATACTGACAAATGGCTTTTGAGTGTTTTGACAACCGAAATGAGCCCCATTGAAGAAAAATACTCGTTGGCCGACAAGCGTTAAACACACAAAAAGCAATACGAAGCTATTTTGGGTTTCCTACAAGCTAGTATCATTGTAAAACTGATATTTTTGTATCTAGCTATATTTTCACTACAATAAATATTCTCGTTGGACTTCACATCTGTTCATGGATAGAAAATCAAATTTACAAATACAACATTATAAACAAATGGGTTTTGGTGGGTGAAACGTACGAAAGTTTCCCATCATGGTATTACTCATCTGTGCTGTTAAAACTTTCATAATCGTACAACAGAACTTTAACCTCTTTTATAAGTAAAATGAGAGAGCAAGATGGAGTTTCCAAAAGCTTTCATATTGTATGTCTCACACACATCTCCCTCTTCCTCTTGCGAAGTTATTAATCGACACGCTGATGAAGAATTCGCGCTTGTTCTAGCTTTCGCAATATTTTGGAATAGAAAAAAACACAACTTTCCCAAAATTCCACCTGTATAATTAGGGTGATCTAAAAAAAATAATAATAATTCGCTTCCCAATAAAGAAATAATATATATCTGTCTAATTTAAACTGTTAAGGTGGAATTAGCAATTTTCTAAAAAAAAAGTTGAAAACAATGTTAAAAAACAACCGCAAATTTAGTTTTGCTTTTAAATTAGTGTTTCCTAAATAAAATATGTACAAGTACTTACAACTTCTCAAAATTTTACCTTAGTTACACGAATTTTGTTTCTCGTATTTAACGTCGTTCTTAATGTTTAATAAAATTCAGAAAACTAAAGAATGTATCATTTTTTTTAACCATGAAAACTACTTACCAAACCGCATTTCCCGCCAAAAAGGGAGCAAATAAATTTCACCTACTATTTTGTATATGCAACGAACTGAAGAGAGTCAAATAAAAATATAAGGACCACCCTTTTGTATATTTGTATAAGGAAAATCTTCAATTAATTAATGGGATCAGTAACAATATCTTATACAAATTAATACTGGCAAAGCCATTATATTTGTGTGGTAAACTTTCGAGCTATTGTTTCTGTACTCCTGTTTATCTTTAATTTTCTATACGAAGTTTTCATTCTTCTACACAAATAATGAACTTCTCTTGCTAGAGTTTTTATTTATTTATAAGAAAAAAGCAAAAATAAACTTGACATCTTGGTGTTTTGACAGTTTTTACATCAGTTTCCCACAGAATTTCATGTAGCAAGAATTCGCAACTTTTTCAATGTAGGGGTCGTTTTTCTCCTTCACTTTGACAGTCTTTGTAATAATTTTTAGATTTAGATTAGATAAGCACAATCTTTAGTGTTGATTAAAATAAGTAAGTAGGTACAATTTTTATAAAGGATTATAGAATGTCGTATTTTTTTTCGAGTTAACAAACTCCATTTTGTTAAAATTTCTACAAATTGTTAGGATTTCGTACGAATTCACAAGATAACAAACATACCTAATAGGTACCAAGACCGGAAACTTTTGTACGTTTCTCCCCCAAAAATCCAGTTGGATTTATAAATTTGACATCCTATATATGAAAAGATGTGAAATCGAACAACAACGAAAAAATATATTAGGGCTCTGTTAAGAAATTCAAATTTTTAAAGTGTAGAAATATGTGTCTACTTTATTTGTGGACAAAAAAAATAAGATAATTGGTTCTCGAATGATTTTGCAACCTCCAGATAAATCTTGACTACATCCTGGTACATATCCTTTTATACAAGAAGGTAATGTTGTACGTCAATGTTTGTACATATATGTATGCATTCAGATATGAATATAGGTAATCATAATATTTAGTTTTATTTCGTATGCCTAGGTACATAGGTTTTGTAGGTCATGATCGCAAGTCTTATTCTACTTTTTCTCTCCACAATTGCAGATACCTACCTTTATAAATAGAAGGATACCTAGGTGTATAGGTACATATATATTTTTATACAAATATGTGAATATGTGTATCTATCTATAGATATAAAATAAATGTGGAATCATAAAGCTGCCGAATCAGACAACATCACCAAGTTAATAAATTTCAGTCAATCATTGCCCTTTCTAACCGGTGTGAAGAGATTTATACTTTTATAATTACTGTTATATCTATTATAATGTATGTGTTTGTGCGCGTTCAGCAGCTTCTGATTTATCGTACAAATAACACTAAATCAACAATCAAAAAAGCTACGCTGTTTTTAGTTTACACAAATTACTAATAATAATACACTTAAAATAAGAAACAAAATAAACAAAAACAATTTTCTTGTCCTTAAATAAATCTACATACAAACCTACATAATATGTGATATGAATAATATTTTGAATGAATTTATGTGTTCTCTTCCTGTGTCTTGTGCTCTCTCTCTCTCTGGGAATTTATTCCGCTAAAAAAAATACCTAACCTTAAAATTATAAACTTGGAATTAATATTCATTCATGTAGTCATATTTTATGGATGTGAAATGTTTTATTATTTATGTATATAATAAATAAGTGAAGTGTTTTTTTTTTCGTTTTTCGTTTTGTAGATATGTTTTGAAATAGAAATAATAAAATTATCCTTTCTCTATCTTATCATTCACATGCAAGTAAGCTTTTTCTCTTTTGCATTACGGAATACAGAATACTGATACAAGTATATCATCATTTTATTATTTCTCATTCTCATCATCTACTGCGCGCTCTCTCAAAATTATACCAACACAACAATCACATATTAACTTCACAAGGGTTACCACTGTCCTTGTAAATTATAGCACATTGTCAAAATGTTTCTATTCTGTTAATTTTAAAAATCGTTTGATGTTTTTTGTCTCCTCAAAATTTAATTTTTTGTCAAAGGTATAAACACATTGGCACAAAACATTATAGTCTGCTCCTATTAAGCAAGTTTAGAACGTAATTTTAATTTTAAAAGCAGCTAGTAGTCTTACATAAATTATAAATATTTTATAACCTGCTTACAACGAGTATTATTCTTAATTCCTGTTCACAATTAATTTTTATCGAACTAACCGAAAACTAAACAGTTTAGGAAATCAAGTACAGTTTAAGGAGTATACTTTTTTAAAATAAGCGAACACAATTTGACAGTTGACGAAAGTAAACAAAAGAAAATAACTATACAAAACTTAAAAAAAAAACTTGTATTAATTATAAAATGACCATAGAAGTATTTTATAGAAAAAATTAAATAATTAACATCTGCAATTTTTTGTCCATAAATGTTAAGCGAGATATGCACCGAAATTCAGCTAATTCGAAACCGCGGTGATTGAGTGAGATGAGTAACTTTTCATAAAGAATCGATTCAGCTAGTAAAAGCGAGGGATTGAGTGAAATGAAATGTCAGAATAGTTGCCTGAGATTTCAGCAGTGACTTGGTGCATGGGTTAGTGTATTTACGTTTTTGGTTAAGGTTTTGTTCTTTTCTGATAAGAAATTGTTTCACACCTATTCACGTACAAGAAATGAAGATTACAAACACAACCAACTAACCAAAGGAACCCAACTAACTTTATAAAAATTTGGCAAAAATGATCTGCAATTATCGTATGCAATCATATTAATAACATTTTAAGACTTGTGCATTTGTACTTAATGTACAACATATGCAGATGTAATTGTATAAATTTGTATGTGTATTTAATATAAATACTTCTTTTGGATTTAATTTTTGAACATTTGATTTGTGTGTTTACATTTTCTTTGCTTATGTATGTAGCATTGTAGCTACCTACATTTTGTTGTTGCTTCATGGTATTTAGATGTTGAGAACTAAATTCGAACTTACTCATTTCACTTAAATAGCTGAATCAACTTTTGGCGAAAAGTGAGATGATTCGGCGATGAAGGCGAGTAATCTCACTTCACTCGCTGAAATAGCTGAAAATAGGTGATGGAACCAAATAGGAGCGAGGATGAGCGAGAAATGCTCAGATAATTGGTACAGGCGCATTTTCATTAGAAACTGGACAATGATCTAATGGAATCGGGAGTAAATTTCGTCTTTATCCAGTTCTTCCAAGGGATTCGCCCGGTCATGAAAAATATTAAAATCTTGAAAAAAAATTACTTGAAGACATTTTCACACGACTGACAGGGCAAAATAAAGCCCATATCAAAAAAAATTAAAGGTACTTTGGTCAATATTAAATTCATCACGAGCCGCTAACGATAAAGTGGTTTTTATTTTGTCTATAATAATTGTCAAAAAAAACTAACTAAACTAAACTCGACTTAAATATCTACCAAAATAATCTTAAAGTGTACTTTATGTGACTATAATTATTTTGTGCCATTAAATCTTGAATATTTATTTATGTATTAAAACAAAATTTGACAGATTACAATAAGGTATCTATGAAGACGTAAATGTGATCGTAATATGTAGGTACGAGTAATGTATTCGTTCATTGTGAGTTTTTCACAGTTTTTCAGATATTCCGAAAAATAGGAACTGATAAATTAAATCACGGCGGTGGTAACACTATACACTACATATATCTGACTTTTGGCTTTATGATTATATTTTCGCTATTACTTGGAAATACACAGTTAAGTAATATCTTTGCTGATATTTTTCAATACCACACATATTTTTACATTATTTTAATTTTGTAAAAAATAATTACTCATACAGCCCTCTACACATAATACCTATACAAATTTAAATTTTAACATCTATTTATTCATTTGCTTACAACATTAGTAAAGTAATATATTGGTAACGCTTAACAAACTTAAAAATCGATGTTTATGTATTTTGCAACTTCAGTTATATTTTAACAGGAAATTATATCTACATATGTACTTACATAAAGCTGCACAACTTTAAAAACTTAATACCTATTATTGTTTTTTTTTTTGATTTTTTTGCAAATTTTTTTTTTTAATATTTTTTTTTAATATAATGAGCGCACACTCAAGGAGATTTTTGTTTTGATTTTGAATTCCTGAACATTGCAACATTGCGACATTGGGTGATAGGCATAAAACAAAGTAAATGCTTTTACTGGAGAATTTCTAAGTATAAGCTATTTTTGGTATGCATAAAAATGAGAAAAATGTATTGAATAAACTTTATAAGTAAACACTTCATTCCGTATACATAAAAACTAGTAAGTACTATTTTTCTGTAGGAAATACTTAGTCTTTTCAAAGTTGTTAAATAGCAAGTTGAAAATTTCATAGTACATACTTTTTTTTGATTTAAACCCTAAATTAGATAGGGGGCAAGGCAATTAATATCAGTTTTGTATGTCGTATTTAGAATAAATTAGGTCATAGTCCATATTTAAGCTTTGTTACAGCTAATAATATGGCGGAATTTGTACGTATTAATTCTCAGAGGGTGTTCTTAAAGATCGAAGGAAAGATTCGGAGTCTAATTTTAAAATTTTAAACTATTATATTGTTTTGAGAGGGAAAACGTAGATTGGTAAGTGAATATTTTATTGGTAAGCAAAAGCAATAATTTTACCATTAAAAGTATTAGTAAACAATATTGAAAAAGGCTCTAAATTTAGCACACTTACTAATTACTATACGGCGCCTAAGTTGTGATAGTTCTAATAATAAATAAATATTATAACATATACATACCTACTCTGAAAAGTGACTAATATTTAAAACTATTGTTGTTTAATTACTAGTTCATACAGTGTTCATAAATTTACATATAAATATACATATACAGTGGACGTCCAGTATAACGAATGATTTAATCTTCGAGGTCATTCTCTATATCGAGCGCGTTCGTTATATCGAGAGACCACTTGAAGAGGAAAAGCAACAAAACTTGGTACAATTGTAAGCTCCTTGGGCCACACATATACGAGAAAACTTTCTAGTTGACATAAGAAAAGATGCAAAAAACAAAATGTCAACACGAAATTATTAATGTTGATATATCGGATAGCAAATTGTGACCATCGTTCGCTATTTAGAGATGTTAATATAAATCTAAAAAGCGTTCGTTATATCCCAAATTCGCTATATCGGGTATTCGTTATACTGGACGTCCACTGTATATGTATTTTAATGAATTCAAGTGAAACAAGAGGAGGGACAATTAGTCATCAAGAAAGACGAAGATATTTTTACGCTACTTTGGGGACCCTGCTTTTCGAGTTGGCATTGGTGAAGATATAAATTGGCGTACATTAGAGTACTGTTTCCAGAACAGTTAGTTTTGTTGCGAAATTAATAGAGCAAAACATGGTTGATTATAAAATACAGCTTCCCACCGACTTGGAATGCAGTCATGTTGAAATATTGAAACCACGTCCCCTATTTCATTCCGAAGAGTACATTACCCGAAAAGGATATGCCTCCATAAATATCCGAGCAACATGTGATGCGATGCAAAGGAATATTTTACAAGTTTTGATTGCAGATGGCAGGTCTCAGTTAAACATTCCAGAATTTTGAGAAACATGTTTTGGAACCCATAATGAGAAATTCAACTAACATTGTATTACAAGGAGATGAAAGATGTGGAATTACATCTTGGTTTATGATATCCGTTAAACCACGGAAAAACATGCAAAAAACTGCATTCAAAAGGGGGGGGGGGGTGGTAAATTTAAAAGATAGAAGAAGAGATTTCTAATCTTACAAAATTGCATTCGGCTTCACATATAGAATATTTCAAATATTATTTTCGTTGTTTAGTTTGCACAATATTGGAAAACACTGAAAAACTAATTCCTAGTGCAATTTAAATACCTAGATAGATATATGTACATGTATGTACATTATGCTGAATTTTGCATATAAATTATATTATTGTTATATAATATCGGTCAACAGACTGACTGACTGAGAAAATACCACACACATAATGTTAATAAAACAAGATTTAAAGTAATAGTAAATTACAATAACGTTGGTTTTATTTGTAAAATTTTTCATTTGGGAAAAAATGACAGTTCTATTTCTGAAAAGAAGAGAATTTTGGTTCTGGATTTGAAATTAGAATCGAAACCAGAAGCACTCACACATTTATATACTTGAACGCCAAACTCGACTGTTGTCATTTTTTGTATCATAATTGTGCAACAAACATTTTTTTTGGAATGTGAATATTTCCCCGTACACAATTGTTTTCACACATATAGACCGGGAGCCGGTAGCGAATTCATATGGTGGTATGCGTAGGTATACGCAGTACTTTAACAAATCCTGGTCAGGTCGGGGGTGGGGGTGGGCGTCCGAAAATGGTAATTTTTTCGATTTTTGTGTCGGAGGTATAACCACTTTAATTTATATACAAACAATAGAGGATTGTGGACTGATTAAAAATATATAGGTCTCAGACGAATCAGTTTCAGCCTTCGTCCCGCCAGAGGACTGTTAAGTTTGCAAGAAAATCTAATTTTTTAGTTCTAGGTATAACCATATAATTGATACACCAAAAATTCAGAAAAATTCTCCTGATTAACGAAAAGTCCAGTAAATATTTCAAATGCATTTTTCAACTGAAAACTTTAAAAACTTTTTTCTTTTCAAATATGACCAAATGTTGGTCACATGGCAATAATCTGCAGATATTTCCTATTATGAGTATTAAAGTCTCAGACAAATTTGTGCCGTCCAACTCTCCACCAGACGTCATTAAATTATCCTCAAACGCATTTTTCAGTGTATCATTTATGTATCAGGGTGGCGTACGAATCGTGCTACAAAAATAAAACGTAATAACTTTTTTCAGTGTGAGTAATCGGCTTATTTTGGATAGTGCAGCGATACCATTCTTTGCAGTCCGTCATTTCCGTCCAAAGAGAACTTAGGCTGGAGTTTGGCGGTACTCCCCGAGTAGATGGACCATTATGAGGCTGGTGAACATGTTTGCCGAATCTGGACGCATCGAACGAAGACCGTATCATCGAGATCCTAATGTTCGGGTTCAGGATATAATCGTGGCTGTTGCATCGGCAATACCGGCAAATCCAAGTGTTTCGACTCGAAACTTATCGGACCAAATTGGAGTTAGCCGACGGTCATTACAACGGATACTTTATGATGACTTAAACTTGTTTCCGTACAAATTCCAAGCCACCCAAGCTATTGTCGGAGCTCCAACGAGAATTCCCAAACAAATTGATATCCAGAAACTGCACTTTCCGCTGGCCCCCAAGGTCACCTAACCTGACTGTACAAGACTTTTTTTTGTGGGGTTATGTCAAGCAGAAAAAGTACAAAACGAAACCTAAGAATTTGACTGAATTGAAGCAGTCCATTAAGACAATAATTGAGGCGATCCCAATTTCAACCCTTCAGGCCGCAATGAACAATTTTCTGATCAGGTGCCGCATATGCGTGGATGAGCGTGGAGGTCATTTGCGGCCGATCATCTTTAAAAACCATTAGTTATTTAAAATAAAATTTAATTTTTAATCCAAAAAAAAATTAATGAAATACATCGATTAAAATAAAAGTTATTAAAATTTCTTATTGCAGCACGATTCGTGCGCCACCCTGTACCCAGAACTAAAAAAGTTGATTTTCTTCCAAACTTAACAGTCGTCTGGCGGGAAGAATGCTGAAACTGAATCGTCTGAGACATATATATTTTTAATCAGTCCACAATCCTCTATTGCTTGTATATAAATTAAAGTGGTTATACCTCCGACACAAGAATGGAAAAAATTCCCATTTTGGAACGCCCACCCCCGGCTGAAAAAAAACCTGACAGACGGTTGGATTTGGTATAGTACTGCGTATACCTACACATACCACCATATGAATTTTGGTTATACAAATACTCCCAAAATTTGCAGCCGGCTCTTAGACTAATACAATGTCATTAAAACTCGGAATCGTCAGAATCTCACAAAAGTGTTAAGTTGGGAACCCGGATCGGAGAAGGATTCCAGATTGCTTAATAAAAACGCCATAATTCTAAGCGGTAAAACTACCAAAGCAATAATTTCATTGTGAAGAAATATGCAAACAATGAAATTACTATCAATTTTGGATGAATTCCAGTAATTACTGTGATGAATTTGGCATATACTGAAAGAATATCCCATAAGTAGGAACTTTTTTTTATGCATACGAAATAAGATAAAAACTGTAAATTCAACCTTCTACTAAAAATTAAAGTATTTACTTTATCCTTTTACTTCTAGCAAATACTGGCATTTAATCCAGAAGCAAAATTCTCTTCTTTTCAGAACTAGAACTGTCATTTTTTCCCAAGCAAACACTTTCAGAAGATTCCAGAAGGTTTCCGAATTGCCAAATAAAACACGACATTATTTTAATTTACTGTTACTTTAATTCTTGTTTTATTAACATATGTTTGTGGTATTTTGTCAGTCAGTTGACCAAGTATTAATGACTACATACGTATTATTATATAACAATAATATATTTATATGCAAAATTCAACATATATGTACATTGTACATATTTATGAATTAAAGTTAGATATGATTTCTGCTGATTCCGTCCTTTTAATTTGTCCCGATCTCAGGATTTGAAGTGCACTAGCCATAAGTTCTTCAGTGTTTTCCAATATTGTACAAAACGAAACAAGGGAGAATTATATTTGAAAAATTATGTGTGTTGAGCAAAACATCTTTTAATTATAACCCTATCTTTTGAATGCAGTTTTTTGCATGCTGTTTCGTGGTTTAAAGGGTGTCGTAAACTAAGGTGTGATTCCATATCCTCCGTCTCCTAGTAATGTACAATGTTAGTTAAATTTCTCATTAAGTGTTTCAAAAATTTTTTTCTCCAAATTCTGGAATGTTTAATTGAGCTCTGCTATCTGAAAGCAACACTGGTAATATATTCCTTTGCATTACATGTTGCTTGGATATTCATGGAGGCATATCCTATTCGGTTAATGTATTCTTCAGAATGAAATCGGGACGTGGTTTCAATATTTCAACATGACGGTAGTCCAAGGCTGTGGGAAGCTGTATTTTTTAATCCAACCATGTTTTGCTCTTTGCTGTTCTTCATAGTTTGATGAAAATTTTATCCAATAAGAACTTTTGTCTTTTATTAATTTCTCAACAAAATTAACTGTTCTGGAAACAGTACTCTAATGTACGCCAATATATATTCACCAATGCCAACTCCGGAATCCAGGGTCCCCAACGTTGCGTGGAAATATCTTCATCTTTCTTGATGACTAATTGCCCCTCTTGTTTCAGTTGAATTCCTTAAAATACATATATATGTATATTTATATGTACATTTATCCTGTATGAAGTACTAATATAAAAAACAGTAGTTTTAAATCTTGGCCACTAACTAAAACTTTTTCACGGTAAGTAAGTATATGTTATAATATTTATTACTAGAATTATCACAACTTAGGCGCGCGCCGTATAGTTATTAGTATCTAAGTGTGCTAAGTTGCTAAATTATTGCTTTAACTTACCAATAAAATATTCACTTAACAAATCTACATTCGCCCTCTCAAACGATATGGGTAATTGCTTAAGATTAGGCTCAGAATCCGACCTACGGTCTTTACAAATACTCTTTGATAAATTAATACGTACAAATTCCGCCATATTATTAGCTGTAGCAAAACTTAAATATGCACTATGATCTAATTTATTCTAAATACGACATAAGACTGATATTAATTGCCTTGCCACCTAATTAATTTAGGGTTTAAAAAAAAAGGTTGTACTATGAAATTTTCAACTTGCTATTTAACAATTTTGAAAAAAACTAAGTATAAACTACAGAAAAAAAGTACTTACTAGGTTTTATGCATACGGAATGAACTATTTACTTATAAAGTTTAATTAAAAAAAGTAAAAATTATGGTTCAAAGCAAATGCCTTATTTAGAGCATTTTCCGCATTTATATGCATACCAAAAATAATTTATACTTAGAAATTGTCCAAAAAAAGCATTTACTTTGTTTTATGTATATCACCCGGTGACAGTACGACCGAAGTTGGGCTCGATAATCCGTTGATCCGTTTATAGACTCTTAAATATTCTCTACAATGTTAATACAAAAAATCAAACTTCTGACTGTATAAGCTAGAGCGATAGGAGATATTAGTGGTAAAATTATTGTTACATCACTTAACGCCGCAAAAATTTATGGAAAAAGGGCAATCAACTGCTAAGAGTGTGTAACGGGAGTTTTTGGAATTGACTATTCAAGTTACATCGATATACATATGTACCTTGTTACTGTTTGCACTTTGGTGACATCTTTTCTTATGGCAATGGTTTAAAGCAATGAACTTACAAGTACTGAAACAGCTGCTGAGTTTCAAACGGGGTTTTCGACATCAGCATTTTCAGCGACATACAACTAAAAATAAAAAAGAGCACTTTATGCTTTAAGAATCTTACACACGATCAATTTTTTCTGTCAATTTTCATTCAATAAGTTATTGTTGGTGGTACCTTCATTTTTTATGTCAACGCTGAAATTTCGTTTGTATAAAAAATAAAACAAAACAATTAAAAATTACTGACTTGCTAATAAAAACAAATGGCAGCTTCAAATCATAGTTGTTTGTATCTTATTCAATTAATAAATGTTTGTCCATATTTTGGAAGAATGTATATTGAATTGAATTGAAATTGAATTGAATGCGATCGTTCGTCCTAAACTTACCTGCGGGCCTACGGCTGTAGAAAAAGATAGCTATATCAAAAACCTAAAACAAAGTACAGAGCCTGTATGGGAATAACTGGGGCTGGAAATCTTTTTTAAATCCTCCAAGCCTGGACTAGTACATAAGGTGCACTAGCCAAAATGATCTATATGAGAAAACTGATCTCATCAGAGATAACAGCCACAGTGGACAGCCAAGCACCTAAGTTTTAAAGTGCCGAAGCGTACTAAATATCATCGGTACTCTAACCAAGTCAAACTGTGTCTGGTTCCTGAACATAGAAATGTAGAGGGAAACGATACAGCAGATCAAATGGCAAGGAAGGGTTCAATAACAAATAGGTACAGCAGCAGCCTATTGGATATGGGTCCTGAATTCCCGATTGGTGTATTGAAAAAGAAGGTATACATGAAAATGAAAGACAAAGGAATAACTCCTGGATATCCAGGAGCGACTGTGTCATCTCTAGCAGCTTATGGCTAAGAACTAACAAACGGGACGACTACTAGTGAGCTGCTTCGACCGTGTGACAAAGTGTGCAAACAATTTAATCAGTGCTTTGTGCTGCAACAATAATTTGGCCCGGTTTTATCATAACCGTTAGAATTTTGATTTTGTTTTTGTAGTTACCACTTCGAGAATATTTAAAATATAAATAAAATTTTAATAAAAATAATATATGTAGGTACTTATTTTTGAAGTAAAACTTATATGCCGCAGTGGGGGTAAACAAAGAAAGGGTACTCACAATATTTTTCTTTCTCTCTATGGTTTTCTCTGTTGTATTAATATGTGTATTGTTTAAGTCGGTGGTCTCCTTTCCAATGCTTCAGTCTATCTACTTCGTAGATTTATATAATATGGCCGATGTATGTAAGGTGAGAAAATTCGTTAATCATTCAGAAAACCACGAAGCTCGACAAATCGAGAAGTCAACATAATATAATTCCATAATACTACATCAAATTGCGAGGAAATCAACATTGCGGAGAATTCATCTAGCCATCTCGTAACTTCAAATAATGTACCGCTGTATTATCAGAAAGTTGGAGGTATTAGAACTAAGTTAGGTTGGTTGTAAATATCTTGCTTTTTCATCCTGTTTATATGATATTATTCTTTTAACCGAAACATGATTAACTGAAAAGCAATTAACGTCTGAATTATTCAATTCTAATTATATAGTTTACAGAAAAGATAGATCTAACTTATCTACAGGTATGGAAAGAGGAGGTGGGGTTTTGATCGCAATAAGATCCTTTCTTGTTTGTAAGGAGGTAGATCTTAAATCTAATGTTGCCACTTCTATGCCAAACTTTGATATTGTTTGTTTATCCTTAAACGATAAGATAAAATTATTTATAATACTTAACTATATTCCTCCAAAAAGTTCTCTAGAATGCTATAGCGTATACTTTGAAATTTTCAAAAGTAGTTAAGAAAATCTGAGTAGATCACAACATAATTTGCATTGGCGATTTTAATCAGGGTGATATTAAGTGGATAACAGAACCAGAGCACACACCAAAGAAATGTAATGTAGGCACTTATGTCCAAATAACGTCTAAAAACATACCTTTACAAAAAGATACTGCTGGTGATCCACTCACGAACGTCTTAAACATAATCCTTTCGAAAATTGTGGAGCAATGGGGTACAAATAAATTTATTTTTGATAGACTAACTAAACTCCAAAACAGTTTTCGGCCAAAATGCCCTACAAAAAGAAAAACATGATGGAAAAGCTCAAAATAATTACTCGGATTGCCAACTGATTATGGCAAAAACTTTAAGAACTAGAAATGTTTATGCATGAGGAAGACATTGATATTTGTTTGATATCGGAAACGCATGTCAAGAAACAATCAAATAGTAAGATCAATTGATATTTAGAATACCACGCAGCTCATCCGTCGAACAAAGCAAGAGATCAAGGCATCTTTATTTATAAAAGAATGCATCGAACACACGATAGGCCCGAAAATAGAGGCTGAATCAATGCATTTCATCGGTGTACAGGTTAAAACTCAGAATGTGTTACTGAATGTATCTTCTATATACTGTCTTCCAAGATGTAAAATTGAAAAGAATGAATTTATGAATGTGCTAATATTACTTAAACAAAATTTCATTCTTGGTGGTGATCTTAATGCGAAGGAAAGATATAGAGGATAATGTTGAATTAAGGGTATCACTACAAACGCCTCTCGAACTTGAAGACGCAGTAGATAACTGCGTTAATATAGTACAACAAGTCGCATGGAACAGCACCCCGTACCAAAGGGAAATGCCGCGCTTTAAAAACATAAATTATCCGCAGGAAATAAAAGATTTAGTAAAAGAGAAACGAAAAGCACGTAAGAAATGGCAGCAAACTCGAGCTCATCAACACAAGGTAAATTAAATCGCTTGTGTAATTTATTAAAAAAGACCATAGCAGAATTAAAAAAATCTGAAGTTGGAAATTATCTTGAAAGCTTGACAGCAGGAAAAGAATCCAACTACTCACTTTGGAAAGCTGTTAAAGTAACGAAGAAACCAGAGCTCCCAGCGCCTCCGATTAAAAATGACCAAAACGAATGGGCAAAGAGCGACAAAGAGAAAGCAAACATTTTCGCGGATAACCTGGAGAACACATTTAAAACTTTTGATGGGCAAGGACTCAACGAAAATTTAAATATAAGTTCTAACTGAAGCGAAAATTACATAACAAGAAATGTTACCCTTGCCGAACTAAGCAGAGAAATAAGAAAGCTCCGGGATATGACCTGATTACGGCCGAAGTTCTCAAAATGCTTCCTCGCAAAGGGTTAATTAATCTTCTTTATATAATAAATGCCACTTTAAGGCGAGAGTACGTTCCGAGCCAATTTAAGGTTGCGGAAGTTATAATGGTTTTCAAACCAGGAAAACCATCACATGATAACAAATCTTATACACCCATTTCGCTTCTGTCCGTAATATCGAAAGTCTTTGAAAGAATATTACTTCTGCGCCTGCAGCCAATAAAAGAAGAAAAGCGTCTAATACCTGAACATCAGTTCGGATTTAGAAGCAAGCATTCGACAACTGACCAAGTGCATAGGATGACTGACGTCATTGAGAAAACTCTTGAAGATAAGAAAGTTTGTTCGGCGGTCTTACTAGACGTGTCGCAAGCTTTTGATATGGTGTGGCACGAAGGCCTAAATTTTTAATTAAAACAAATTCTGCCTGAAGCACTTTACGCTTCTAAAGGCATATCTAGAAAATAGACTTTTTAGAGTAAGACATGGGAACGAGTACTCGGATCTCAAAGAAATAGTGGCTGGGGTACCACAGGGTATTTGCCTATTATTTACACGTGATATACCTCAAGCAGAGGACACTATCGTAGGCACGTTTGCTGACGACACTGCAATATTAGCAGTGGGCCAAACGATATATGAAAAAATTACAAAAAATCTCTGAATAATGTCACTGATTGGACAAAAACATGGCGGATATCGCTCAACGAAGTAAAATGTCCCTGAAGATTTTACGTGTAAGAAGCAAAATATCTCGGAATGACTCTAGATGCGAGAAATGCAAGAATTAAATATTAAACTCAGAGATATGTACTGGTTTCTCGGGAAACAGTACAGACAGGTGCTTAAGCCTGTCTGGACTTACGGTATACAACTCTGGGGTTGTACGCGAAATTCTAATTTAAATACCTTACAAACATTTGAAAATAAACTGCTAAGATCGTTTGTAAACGCACCTTGGTATGGTAGAAACGAAGATCTCCACAGAGACCACGGGATACCCAAGGTTCGCGATGAAATAAAAAAATTTGCGCGAAATCATAGAAAGCGGCTATTACAACACTGTAATCGTACTATAATCGAAATTATCAATGAGACGAATTTAGTACGCCTCCTTCGAAGGACTAAGCCTTCCAATCCGGTGTACTAAACAAGAATCCGCCTTAAAATCGCGGTATAAGCAGGAACTATCACCGGATAGTTACCTGCAACACGTTTATTAAATTCGTTAAAAATAAATTGCTATATAATTTGCAATCGGGAGGAGGTGTTTTTAGTGCAGTAAGAATCTCACACTTCCTATGAGCACGCGTTTTTCGGTACTCATAGAGCCTTTTGAAGGTTTTACACCTACCCACGGGTTTAAAAAAAAAATTAAGTGGTTTAAAGACTTAGATGATAAGTATTTAATTCCATTTGAAGTTACTTCAGACATATAAATAAATTAATTCGATTTTTTTAGCCAGTTTGGCCTAATACAGGGGCCCGACTATATAATTTCATTCCACTTTCGCATCTATTCGAAAGTTGTTTTCAATGCTATTTTTAAGTGGTACTGCATTGGCAAGTAGCATCCACTGTTGGTGTATTCTACTTCGCCACATACTCCCCAATTAACTGTGTTCTTTTCAATTATTAAGTGCTTTAATAAAGAATTACCAAGTTCAAATTTTGCGAAATCGAACAACTTTATTGTGGAATGAAATTACATAGTTAGCCCCCAGATAAACTCTAATTGTAATGTATTAAATCGTTTTCTAGATCTTATTTATTTGTCAATAAGGAATTCAATATATATGTTCAAAAGTCTGAAATTCCAATAGTACAAAATTCAAAACATCACATCTCACTTGAAGGATCCATTAGCTTGTTTAGCTATATGAAAAACGATAGTTATAATAATGTTTTTGTACCGAACCTTAGAAAAGCAAACTTTGATGCAATGAACGTATATTTATTAACACTTCCGTGGGATTCACTTATTTCTAAAATAAATTTAAATAATGCAAATGATGAAGCTGTAAAAAGATTTCCTCCAAGTAAAGTATCTTAATCTAATTTAAATCCTGCCTGGTTTAATAAGAGATTAAGGAATTTAAAAAATAAAAAAAATATATCTTTGAAACTTTATAAAACGAACCTTGGAAATTTTAAACTGCTTTCAATTTATTTAAATTGCCAAAAAGAATTCGACACTCTCAATAAGTTTCTTAACCGATCTTATATGTTTTCTATAGAATCCAATATTAAAAAAAATAGTAAAAGTTTTTGGAATTTCATTAACTCAAAACGTAAGCCAAATGGGTATCCGAACTGTATGAAGTACTTAGGTAATCCAACAAGTGACGTCAATGAGATTTGCAATCGTTTTCCTGAGTACTTTAAGTCAGTTTATTCCACAAATTCTTCTTATAATCTTGAACTTCCAGAAGTCTCAATAAAAGTCAATATAGGTTCTATTGTGTTAGAGGTTTCAGATGTCATGGTAGCTCTGCTTAGCCTAGATCGTTCCGGCACAGCCCCTCTTTTCAAGTGCTATGTACCTTGCGGAAATTTATTCCATGCCAAATGCGTTGGTTCGAATAACTCTTTGATGGATAAAATTAATTCTTCGAATATAGCGTATTGGTATTGTCCAAATTGTAAAAAGATTTCGCTTGCTCACTTTTCTCTTAAATTATCCACTTTAAAAGATGAGCTTACTAAAATTGCATAGGGATTTAAAGATTTAAGAATTAACTTTGCCAATATAGTAACAACTGTTAATGGCATTCCTTCTCCGGTGTTGATAGCTGACAAATCCTCTTCAACGGACGATATTTCAACACCAAATCCTTCAATTTCAAAAAAAGTAAAAAGAGAGGAAGGGACATGCCACCTGCCCTGCAAACGCAGGACCGGCTCCTAAGAAATCTTAAAAAAAAATCAGCCATGATAAGTTGTGAAGTAAGCGCTACTTCAATAACTGTGTCCGAACCCAGCATTGAATCACCCCAAAATAATAAGCCAGTAAATAATGATATTTGAGCCCCCTCAGAACCCACTGTAGATATTCCACTTGTGTCTGTGACCGAACAGCTGGAGTTAGCTCCATCACAGGAGCCCGCCGTTATTGCACCCAAAACTCTATCATCAGTTCCAAAGCCTAGGACCATATTTGTTTCCCGTCTCTTACCCGAAACTAAGCCAGAAGACTTATTGGTCATTTGGTTGCTACTAAAGCTATTGTAAGTTCATCATGCGTCAAATGTTCCAAAATTAGTAAACCTAACAGTTTCGTAGCATCCTTCAAAATAATTCATCCCAGTTCTCTCTTTGAGTCCATATGTAGTAGTTCCTGGACTCCTAATACATTGGTGAAAGAATTTATAGCCCCCTTGAGAAAGAAATCTGACCTAAATTCAGCTTCTAGTTTAAATTAAAAAAAAAACTGTCCAGATTCTGCCTCTACTACCAAAATGTAGGAGATCTTCGTAGCAAAACTACCAAGACTTATAATTATTCCCTAGCTTTGCCATACGATCTTTTCGCCCTGACTGAGACTTGGCTTACTGCCTCAATATTAGACACGGAACTTTTTGATAACGAGTTCTTTACCGAAAAGATCGTCATGTAGATATTACAAATTCAGTTGGTGGCGGAGTACTTATTGATGTTAGACGTAATTTCTGCTCAACACAAATAGTCTTTCCATTCAATCTGACAATTGAACTGCTGTGCGTCAAAATAACTAAGGAATCTTTAGTCTTATTTGTTTTAAATGTTTATATTCCACCTAAAAGTCCTGTGTCAGTATACACTCAACTTTCTTTAGCACTCGACTTTATTTTTAGCCTAGCTAGCCTGGATAGCAATTTCCTTCTGTTAGGGAATTTTAATCTTACTCACATTGAATGGGTTCCCTCTGATGACGAATCCTATTTTGAAGCTTCCACAAGTTCATCCCAACAGGAGCTCCATATGTTGGATAATAGTATCGCTACAAATTTACATCAAGTTAGCTCTATACAAAATTTTAAAAATAGACAACTTGACCTCGTTTTCTCATCTGACGCCTTTAGTACAGTAGTGGTAGAATCTACCCCTGCTTTATCTAACATAGATCGTTATCACCCGCCTCTTGACATTTTTCTTGACTTGAGTGGTCACTTTCCAGAAAATAGTAATCCTCATGACTGCTCCAATACTTTTGACTTTCGCAAAGTTGATTTTCAACAGCTCTTGGATAGTTTAATACATTCCGGTATAGAACATTTACCGATTTCTAATGATCTTGACTCAACTATCTCAAGCTTCTATTCTATTTTGATGAGATGCATTAATGAAACAGTTCCAAAAAAAAGATCTATTCCCTCTAATTCTTCTTGTCATCCTTGGTTCACAAAAGAACTGAAATGTATCCGAAATAAAAGATATAAGGCTTGGAAAAAATACATTAGGTTCATGAAGGTAGAGAATCAAGTAGGTTACATTTCCCTTTTTCAAGAATTCAAAAAACTCTCTTTCGAACTTTATAGCGAATATCTGGAAACCATGTTGCGTTCTTTGAAGTTAGACTCGAAAAACTTCTGGAAATTAATAAATTCTAAAAAGAAATGCGACGGGTATCCAGTTAATCTCATGTATAATGCCGTAATCTTGAGTACAACTTCTGAAATCTGTGAAGGATTTGCAAGTAATTTTAGCCAATCCTTCACTGATTCACCTGTAGTTGTTGACGAAAACTATATTTATTTTTTACGAAATTGTCCTCAGGTATCATTTAACAATATTAAAATAGAGCTTGAAAAAATTTTGAGCTTTTTATCACATTTAAAAGAGGACTATTCTATTGGACCTGATGGAATACCACCTGCTGTATTAAAAAAGTAGGTCCATTTTAGCTCTTCCTCTGAGAAATATTTTTGAACTACCTTTGAAATTAGGTAAATTTCCTTCAGCTTGGAAGAATGTATTTATAACCCCAGTCTTTAAAAAGGGTGTCAAAACCAATATTATCAACTATAGACCAATTTTTAAACTTTCTTGCATTCCAAAGTTGTTCGAACAAGTTGTATGTGATAGTTTGGCATTTATATGTAAACATATTATCTGCAACCAACAACATGGTTTTATGCAGAAACGTTCTACTGCTACTAATCTAGTTGTATTTTTGAATAAATGTTTAAACTCCCTAGAAAGCGGTCAAGAAGTTGATTGTGTATACACAGACTTTTCGAAAGCTTTTGATCAATTATCTCATGAGATTATCAAGTTTAAACTTAATTCATACGGGTTTCCTCAATCTTTCATCAAGTGGATATCCTCGTATCTTGAAGATAGGTTGTATCAAGTCAAATTCAGAAATTCTTACTCAAGACCCTTTATTGCCAAATCAGGTGTTCCGCAAGCCATCTTGGACCATTATTTTTTGCATTGGCTATTAGTGATGCCCCTCTTTGTGTACACAATAGCGAAATTCTTATCTTTGCAGACGATATGAAGATTTATAAAAATATATCATCTCCAAAGGATCGAACTCTATTGCAGGAGGATATTAACCACTTTGCCTTGTGGTGTGAAAAGAACAGTTAGAATCTTAACCCGGCAAAATGTCAAACAATGACATTGTCGAAAAAACGTTCTCCCTCTTCTCAAGACTATGTTATCTCACGGCGCATTTTAACTCGTGTTATAACTTTAAGGGTCCTTGGAGTTCTCTTTACGCCCAATTTTGACTTCTCTGGCCATATTAATACGAGTATCATCGTTAACAAAGCTAATTCAATGTTAGGTTTTATGAAGCGTTGGTCCAAAGAATTTGTTGATCCAAATGTTACCCGTGCTTTATACAACTGCTTGGTTCGTCCCCATCTTGACTATGCATCGCAGTTTTGGGCTCCTTTTTACGATATTCATATTGAGAGATTAGAATCTGTTCAAAGAAACTTTACTCGTTTCGCATTGAAAGGGCTTCAGTGGAGTGATACTTCTAATGCCCTCCCTTAAGACCAACGTTTATCATTTCTTCAAATGCAAACACTTGCACAGAGAATAACTAAAAATGACTTGGTATTCTTCCACCAAATAACTGGCGTCACAGTTGCACCAGACCTACTATGTTCAGTTTCTTTTAATTATCGGGGAGGAGGTTATAATTATAATCTCCGTGGCCGCGACTTGATTAAAGTCCCAACACATAGGACCAACTATAGGATGCATGAGCCCTTGACACGTATGGGTAGACTTTTAAATTGGAATTCAAACATTCTTGATTTCAATATCAGTAAAATTAAATTAAAGAATATACTCAAAACCAGTGCTCCACGCTCCTAAATGTTTTTTGATTCATATTATGTTCTTGTTTTGTTTTTGACGTAATATTATTTGTTTATATTTTCATTTTGTACTTGTGTAAGTGTTATTTGTAATAAAGATTGCCTACTAACAACTAACACTGCACTAAATGATGAGCCTGTGGTATAACACAGTTTTCTGTGTTAGCAAACCATTGGTCGGAAGACGGAGCTTGCTATAAGCTCTCTTCGATCAATTTTGATAGTGTGAAAAAATAAAGTGGAACAACAAGTGTGGATGTTTGGAGAAAGTTAACATCTATTAAATATCGCAGTGTTTAAAAGTATCTGTGCAAACAAATGGAGTACAAAACTGAAACATGGATTAAATCGGGCGGTGGAGTAAGAGCAGCAATAGTCTTTATACTCGGGGTTACAAATTGCCATTATTTGTTCAATTTTATTGACATCAATGACGAAATTGTTTGAAAATGGTTTGAAAATTTTGTCATTATAATGGCGTCACGTAAATGCACAGGTACACCATTTTGAAAATAGTGGCTCACCGCGAGAAAGAATGAACTTGCTCAGAATCGATTTTAAATAGAAAAATATAACTATGTTGACAAATTTCTTTTTCCTATCGTGCTATACATCGATTGAAAGGTGGCACTCCTTTATCACGAACCTGTATTTTTTAAGTCGCTACGATGCTAAATTTACCCGTAAATCGAATTTAAAGAGAAAAAAGATATCTAATTGGACGCATTAAGGACGGTTCGCTTGGCCGCAAATCGCGTTTAAGCCTAAAAGTCGGTTTATTATTTCATGAGATACATCCGTGGAAAGAGGGCATTTCCTAGTCGGCCTGTAACTAGCTATCCGACGACAAATGTATAGAACTGCAGACTGCATTTAACACGATTTTTGTTCCAATTAATAAGTGAACGCAAACGCAACACCCGACTGCAATACGTAAAAGTCGGTCTGGCGTTAGGGACGCTTACGTTACTTTAACAAGCTTTACTTATGTTTAGACAGGGATGTTGTTTTATTCAACATTTCATTTTTCCAAATACATTATACAGAGATGTTATCTGAACGAAATATTTTACTACAACTATACCTAATTTGCTCGGAGCATTAATTGGGTCGTTCAGATTTTCAAATTTGTTTGACAAGCAAACTTGAAGGGCAGTCAAACAATACTTTTCATTGATTTTGATCATCAATTACCGCTATTGCTTATAAAACTCGTTTTGATCCATTTTCTTACGATAACTTCATTGAAAATTAAATTACCTGAAGGCTTGACAAGCTTGCATTCACATTCTCAAATGTATTTGTCATTCAGACAAAATATCCAAACAATTTAAAATCAATCTAGCATGCTTGAAAAGTCACTGGAGCGTTCATATTTTCAAAATCAAATTAATCATGCCGTGCTTGTCAAATATATTTTAGAATGTGAACGAAAATATGACACTTCAGTTTGACTCTTTGAGTCTGATTACATGATTCTTTTTTCGTTCGTTTCGCCTTTCATCTAATTGACAGTTTGTGTGAGCTCTGTAGAAACGTAGCTTCATTCCGCTACACCTCACGCTAATCAGACTCTTGATATCTTTTTTTGGCTACTGACAATATTCACACTGAACTAAATCCTAGGAGTTTTTTACGTACCTGTACTTTATCTCTTTCCCTCTGTCAGAAACTTATAAACCGATTGATATAATTTCCATCTTGTAGGAAGTTGTAAAATTAAATTACATTTTTCGATTTTTTTAAAATATTCAATTCTGAAAATGCATTTTTTCGGATCATAAAATAAAATGCAAATTTGAATGAACCGGCAATACGATTTGACACCAGTTGTTATAATGGGTCACAAGTGAAGAAATTTGTTGAATGAAGATATATTGTATTTCTAATCAGTTTTCTTTTGTACATAGACTTTCTATCCAACAAAAATATGTAGTGTAGTCAAACTGATATTTTTGCACTTGTCTGGTTGTAAACTATTAGTCTTATCCATTGATCTCTATAAAACACTGGATAGCGCATTCCTACAAAAAAGATGAGGAATTTGTAGACTGTTCTAAGTGCGCAGGTACTATGCCACTATAACTTTATAAATCTTCGAATTACTTTTAGGGGTCACTTTGTATAAAATACAAAAATATTTCTTACTTTGTTTGTACAGAATACAATTTCAACTTACATTTTTTACACGGATAGATAACAACGATGGTACCAACGCAACTTATCTCATCATCAATTTACCTCAACAAAACTGTAAAACGTATAGAGAATAAACAACACCGTGTATTATAGAGATCAGTGGTTTAATCCTACACCCAGATGCAAAAATACCACTTTCACAGCGGTACTAGCTTGTAGGCAAACCAAAATTCCTCCCGAAATTTCGTATCTTTGTATTACTCCTCTGTGATTGACACCATAGGCGAACCCTCCAAAGTTTCCAATGTAGTAAGTACCCAATATTGCCAATGTAAGCAAGGCCTTAAATGCAAGCATCGTTAAACGTCTAACACTGTATGGAACGTATCTACGTACTGTGCTACATGGAACGTGCTACATGGAACGTATCTACGTACTGTACTACACGGAACGTGTAGTAAAATCCATTCAACCGTTAAGTTGTAGACTCGTGGAGAGATAGACAGACGGAATTGTGGGACCCACTTTTTGGTATTCTCTATCATTATAATGTCAAGTTTGGTCGAAAACTCGAGTTGCATTTTTTACGTATCCATAACTTGTCAAATATGTAGGTACCTAGTACCTATGTATGTATATATCGCAAGTAATAAAAATTGATCGAAATTTAAAATCATCCGAATTCAACTAAAATGTAGAATATTGTAGTCATGTTTAGTATTTTCAGTTTCATGTTTTTTTAACTTAATATAAATACGTTTTAAATTCATTGTTTTGGCAACGCAGTTTGTGTTAGTCTACCATTTAGCTCCGTTGTACATTCAGAACATCAACGGACTATTATTTGTTTACCAACTGTAGATATCTATAGGTACCTATGTACCTACTGTTACATAAAAGATATCTCGAAAGCCCCGATACCTCTTTGTATTTACATACATACATTTCCATTTTACAATTATACCTATCTATGTACCTTCCAACCATCTCATCATCATCAAACTTTCGAGCATTTATCTTGTTCATTCATCTCTTGTGCACTTTATTTACAGTAATAATTCTGTGTTATGTTCTAAATTACACTCGAGAGTTTGAATAATTTTCTGCTGTTGCCTTTGAAAGAGAGGAATATAGAGATGAGCTTAAGAATGCAAGAGATGGAGATTTTTATCCTGGGACTCGAAAACTGCGATGTGTGTGCTTGCATTTAAAAATCTTGTATGCAAATGCACTGAAATTATTCAAACAAAAAAAAAAGAAATAAATAATAATAAGGACGAAATATTATTACAAGAAATGTATGTATTCCCGTACATATTCTCTTCTCACCCCTATCAAATTTACTTGATGCTCTCACACAAGACACCAAAACACAACCCTCTGAATGTCCTTAAACACAAAAAACAGAACTTGCAAAAGCAGTGAGAAATATAGAATGGAAGTGAGGAGTAAATAATACAAAAACAGGAAGAAAAGCTTGAATTGAGATTAAAAGCTTTCGCTCTCCCATTGCACTTGTCATGTCGGTCGGTATGTTTTTTTTTTCTCCCAAGGGGGTGACACACTCTAGCACAGGAAATTTATTACCAACGGTTTGTTATAAACGAGCTTGTATGATGGGTTATGTTTTCTGGGTGGGAGGGGGGGGGGGGGGGGGGGGTGTTCGCGTCGCGGCGCACGTGAGAAAGGACGACAGCATTTTAAGAACTCATGTGAATGAACATGAAAGCATGATGACTGCAATATGAATTGTGCAAAATGATGATGACGTTATACCTATTTGTTGATAACGATGATGACTTTTTTTATATGTGTACAAGGAAGTGTGATGGTGGTGCGCTATAGTGATGGTGATGAGAAAGATGATGATGATGATGAGGATAATGATGGGATATTGTGCAGGAGTGTAGGGGGAACTCTGAAGAGTTTTTGTTGGAGTTTGAGTAGCAGCAATGGTTGATGAGGAGAATGATAATTTTTATCGCTCTATGATTTCGTGTATTTGTATATAACATCTTTAAACTGTCGGTTTGGGAACATTTTCGTGTACGGTTGTTGCTGATTAATTTCGGGTGTTTGCCTCATTGCTCTCGTTGTTGTTGTTTTTTGCTTCTAGTTTTTTTTTTGTATAATGTCCCAATGTTCTCTTTTGCAAACACACAAACTTAATTCAATATTTGCTGTATTGTGAATTTATCGTAACAGTTCATCACATCCATTGTACCGATAAAGAGTTATTATACCACCTTTGCATTTGTTGTTGTTGTTTTTTTTGTCATTTCAATTATATAAAAAGACAAAAATATATATAAAATTATCTACTATATATCGAATTGTAATTGAAAAAAATATTGCCACCACACATCACCGCAAACGTGACCGATAACGTCAATTGAAACATTGAAAAACACATCAGAGGGATGAAAAATTAAAGACAAAAAATCGCTCTATAAGCAAAGTGAAAGCAAAAAAAAAATCTCTTGCCCTGTGGCTTCTTGGTATAGGTATATTCGACAATGACGAAGACTCGGACCTGTGGATTGTGTCCCCATACTTAAAATATATTTTTGCCTGACGTTGTACCTTATACCTACCTACCTACCTCTACATCTGTTAATTTTTTTTTGTTTATCCTGTGACCAGGAAGTTTGCAGATGAGAAGATTCTTTATAAATTCAATAGATTGATATGTACCTACATAAATATATATATATATGTGTGTGTGTGTGTGTGTGTGTGTTTATTTATATAAAAAAATGACCATATCAGTTTTTAAGGATTATTTACTGCAATACACCTACCACCTACCTACCCACCTTCCAAGTTTCAAAACATGCAATTTGTGGTTGATTCTGTGCTAAAAAAAATTGACATCTCCTTAAATCTTTTGTACCTACCTACCTACATTTGTAGGCATAGGCATGTTTATTTTTTTTGTTCTTAATGTACCTAAATTATACTTTAATCTGACCACAACTAAATAATGTGTCTTTTTTGGTACAGGGTATGAAATGTAATGTAAGACCCAATATGCAAATTACTTGCCTACCAAAAAAATACTCCTTCAAGTAGTTTTACATCCAAACCCAACAACATCTCCCTGCAGAACAGATTTTTTTTTTAATTCACAGAACACATTACGAGTATTTCTAACAGGATCTAGGTACTACATATTACCATCACACTCTTATCCATCTTTCCATTCCCTACATCAATTCAAAATAAAGTAGGTAGGTATTTTCTATATTTCCTTCTGTACGAAGTACGAAAGTATATTCATCGTTGTTGAGTGAAAAACTGAATGTTTTCGAATACACGCATTAGAGCTTTTAGACATTGTCTATCTTTTGTAGAATACATAAACCTATGTGCCTACCTACCTATCATAACCCTACAAAATTACATGTGTAGTTATAAAATTGTGTCCTACTCACTACTTCTATTGAAAAACAATTTGGTTAGTTTTGAATATGAACACACTAAATAAGTGCGAGGATCATGACCCTGTGCAACCTGTTCACAATCACATTGGTTAATTTTTATTGGGCTTCGCATAATTTATAAAATAAAATAGGTACCTATACGTTATTTCTTTAAATTTTTATATGTACGAGTATGTAGGTCAAGAAAAAGAAAAAATAATTTTGTCTATGGTGAACACGAAAATAGCAGTAGGTAAAAAATATAAGAAACATTGTAAAAATTTTAAAACTCATTAGAAAAAAAAAACAAAATTGTTTTACAGAAAGGTATTTAGGAAAGGCAAATAATAAGGAACTTAATTTAATGGCATTTTCAAAGATAACATTGAAATAGGAGTGTTAGTTTCGATTAGTCTCATATCCCTTTTATGTGTTATTAAACAATCGAAATAAAATATAAAATGCACAACTGGATTGAACGTACTTGCTCCTATGTTCGATCACATTATATGTATTTTTAAATTCGTTTTTCACTTAATTTTTTATATATAAAAATTCTTAATTTTTTTCAAAAAAAAAAAAAAATTGTATGAACATTCTAAATATTTAATAATATAAACTTAAAAACAAAATTTCAGAAAAAATCGCCCACCCGTTTTCGAAATATTGAGTTTTCAAATAAAAAAAATTATTTTTTTTTCAAAAATCCAAAAAAACTATTTTTCGAAAATTTTGAAATGCAGTATTATTTAGGATTTGCAGGAGATCCTGTATACATATTTTGATTGAAATCCATTGAGCCGTCGAAAATCTATAAAATGGTTGAATGGCCGGTACCGTTAATAACAAAATAGTTTTAAATTCGGTCAAAATGTAGACCATTCTCAAATTAGTACACACTCCAATTTTTATGAAAATCGTTAGAGCCGTTTTCGAGATAATTAAGATGGTTGAAAAATTTGTATGTATTATTGTAAGTATCGTTATTTTTGGGGCTAAAACAACGATTCAAAAATCTATTTTGGGCAATCAACTAAAACGCCTAACCACCAAGTTCAACAAAATCAGTTCAGCCGCTTAGGCTGTAGATCGTTCTACAGACAGACGGAATTGCCGGAGCCACTTTTTTGGTGTTCTCGTAATGTCAACTTTGATAAAAATCTCGAGTTCGATTTTTTTTCCAAATGCAAAACTTGCCCTATAGTACCTACAGTGATGGCCAAAACTAAAGCACAAAAAATATCATTTTATAATTTTTATATTTTCTTATTCACAAAATATTGTTCTATATTTTACAACTTTAAATTTGATTTTAAATCTTAACATATTTAAGAAAAATTAAAAAAGTTAAAATCTCATCAAATAGTAGCTGGTCAAAACTAAAGCACATTTTTGTTTTTAAGTAAGTAAAAAAAAGTAATGTTAATATTTAGTGGCGTAACCATTATTTTTGATCACTGCATCACATCGACGAGGCATTGAGGCAATAAGATTGTCAATTATGTTTATGAGGATGTTTTCCCAGGCAGTTTGAACTTGTTGGAGCAGTGAAGACAAACTGTCACATTTTGTTCGATCAATCCTCTGATCTACAATTTCCCATAGATTCTCTATGGGGTTGAGATCAGGGGATTGCGCTGGCCACTTCATAACTGTAATATTGCCTTCATTAAGCCAATCCTTCACCAATTTAACGGTATGCTTCGGATCGTTGTGATGTTGGAAGATCCATCACAACCGCATATTCTCCCCCGCTTACGGAAGCATGACATTTTGAAGGATTTCCTTGTACACGAAACGATCCATTATACCATTAATTTTATGAATTTGCCCAACTCCTTGACTGGAAAAACATCCCCAAACAATAAGTTTTCCCCCAAAATGCTTCAAAGTTGCTCTGGTGAATCGAGGATTGAGGTGTTCGCCTTTCGGCCTTCGTACCGTGCGAAATCCGTCGATCCTTTTAAATTAAGCTTTGATTCATCCGAGAAAAGGACCGTCTTCCACTTTTCACTCGTCCAGTTAAGGTGTGTTTTGGGAACGTCTATTCTTTAGGGAAATAAATGTTTTTTTTTTGCAGCACGACAAGCTTTCCACCCGCTACTAACCGCTCTTCGCCGGATCGTTCTGGACGAGATTTCTAAGTCTAATTCTTTTTTTTTTTTTTTAGAGGAAATATAAGGGTCATTTTTTATTAAACTTATTATTCGTTTGTCACAACGCTACATTGTTTTTCGAGGTCTACCGCCATTGTGTACTGTCCGTACAGTACTACTCGAGGTGCTATTTGAGAAATAACTGCAGCCATACAGTATCCATATTTTTTCTCAATAAATGTTATCGATTCACCGTTTTGAAAGTCCGACACTATTTTTACTTTAAGTTCGTTTGAATATTTATTCCGCCCAATTTTAACATTAATTATTAAAATTTTAAATTGTGATCGCTAGCACCATCAAAGATCCGCCATTAACTTCTTATTTTTTACTTAGAATTTACTGGACAAGAAGTTAGTAGCATTTAAAAAGTAAGTTGTAACATCTGTTAACTGTAGGCACTAATAGGGTGAATGTGCTTTAGTTTTGTCAAGCTATTTTTTGATGAGTTCTTAACTTTTTAATTTTTGTTAAATTGTTAAGATTTAAAATCAAATTTAAAGTTGTAAAATATAGAACATTATTTTGCAAATAAGAAAAAATAAAAATTATAAAAATATCATTTGTGTTTTCACTTTTTATTCGGATGTTTATAAAGTGATATTTTTTCGTGCTTTAGTTTTGGCCATCACTGTATATCGCAAGCAAAAATCTTTGCGTTAGTACCTACTTCGTTGTATTTCCTCCGTTTTCAATAACAGCTTAATATCGTCGCCGCCGTGGCATAGATTCCACCAAACGACACACTCCGCTGGTATTCCATACCATGCATTTTGAACTGCTGTCCAAAGTTGATTGCTAGATTGGCATCATGATCATTATCTTGCTGGAAGACCCATTTAACAGGCATTTCTTCTTCTGAGTATGGTAACATGACATTACCCAAGATGTTGACATAAACATTTTGGTACATAGTCCCATCGATTTTGTGTATTGACCCACAGTGTTTGCCGCTCTTTGTTGTGTATTGTAATAGGTATTCGGTGCTTAGAGGACGTCTAACAATCTGCCAGGTACCAGTGACATCACACAGAACCATTTTAGATTCATCCTTCCATAAAATATTTCGCCATATTTCCACAGAAAAGGAATCAAATTTTCTAGCGAAGTCCAGACGTTTTTCCTTATGTGTTATTTTTTGTAAGTAAAACCGTTTTTTCTTGGGCTACGTACTGGTAATTTTGCTTCCACTTGTCTTCTTCGAACGGTCATGTCACTCACTTCCCAAATTTAGCTCTTCTTATTTGTACAGCCGACTTTTTTGGATCTAGTTTGACTGATCTCATACACTCCTTCTATGATCGTGTTAGGTTTTTTTTTTTTATTTCACCTCTGTTTTCACGTTTTTTTTTAACGTATTTTATAGCATTCGCTATCATTTTTTCGGGACATGAACAAATTCTCTGAATAAGATTCCCTTCTCTGCGTAGCATTAGTATAAAATTTCATTGTTTTTGAATGAACAATATCAACTTGAGTGTGTTTGTTTTTTCTCTTATTACTTTGGCTGGAATTATAACTACATATGTATGTATATCCCGACGTGTATACAATTTCGTTGATCACCTGTGCATTGATTACCATGACCCACTTTTGTTTATGCAAAAGGAAAACCGTTATTGAAAAAAAAAACTATTCCTGGTTAAAAATATTTGTTTAAAGAAAATCACTTATTTTATTATTATTCTTGAGAGAATTTTTCAGTTAAACCAAAAGAATATCAAATTCTTTAGACCAATGCGATTTAAATAAGCACATGAATTAAGATTTATACTATAGCAAAAGTAACTGTTTTTCTATATGATTATGAATGGTTTTCCCTTTTTTCTCCTGCTAAATATTTTCTCTTTAGCTAAGTGCGTTCATTTTTAATGAGTAAGTTCAGAAATAAGAGATTAATACATTACTTATTTTTTTTTATAAAACTGCTGCTATTTTCATGTTCACAGCTGTATATGAATGTATATGTATGGCTGTAAAATCTAAGGTATTCTTAATACAAACTGAAGGTTTCTTACTTTTTGCAATAAGTAGGTATGGAACTGCGTATAGATATTATTTGACTAAAAAAATGTCATAATTTTGTTGTGCGATTCCTGAGAAAAGCTCCCTCTTTACGACTTGTAAAAATGAGAACAACGTTTCTCTTTCGGGTTAAGGCAACTTTCATAACTTCTTGATTCGGTGTGCTTACTGTATTTTAATATTAAAATAATAAGCAATGTTTTCTTCACTTTTTTTTACACGTGGTAACAATCAACGATTTTTAGACCAATATATATTATATTTATAATTTATTTTAATATTTGTCCACTTTATAGTTTTGTTATAGTTCGTTCGATATGGCTTGTATATTTTATTTAACTTTTCATATAATGTTTTCTTTAAGTTTAGTTATCTTCATATTTGTTTATAATATTTTGACACCTACATTAATAAGGTATATGGCTGGTTTACAGATATGCTAAACTTAGTTCGGCGAGTAGTATAAATTAAAAATAAACGCAATCAAATTGAAATAAAAAAAAACTCTCAATTATGCGGTGGTTAATATTAAAAAAAACGTTGGCATCTAGAAGTTGTGGCTTTTTTTTTATGAAAAGTGTCAAAAAATAAATTTGATAAATTAAAAACTAGAAAAAATTAAGAAACACAATTTTACAGCAGCAAATAAAGGACGAACAAATGGAAAATTGTAATGAACCTTTAAATCTTTCGATTAAAAAACGTCCTGTTGCTGTAGTTCCCCCTTCTTCGTCACAAACAATTTCTGCGCACTATAATTTAACAAACTCCACAAATTCAAATATTAATACAACTAGTAATAATATCACTAATCAATCGTCAGAAGTGTTAAATCAACAACATCAGCAGTCTCAACAACAATTATACCAACAAATTCAACAAGTAGCGCAATCTTCTCAACAACAACAACTTTTGACACCTGCATCAGTTCAACAAAACTTACATCAATCACAGCATTACCATCATCATCATCAACAACAACAACAACAACAATTAAATCACCAATTACAACAACACTTACAATTTAAACTCGAAGATAGCGAATTCAGCTCAAACGATCGAACAACACCATCTCCAAATTACCGAAAGGTAACCACCGATGAAAAACTAAACAATCAGCAACAACCATCACCATCTGTAACGCCACCTAGTAATAATGTTGCATTCAACAACTTCAACAATATAAATGGAATCAGTAGTGCAGATTCAACTTTAACTGACTTGTTGCTCTTAAGACACCATCATTCTCATCTGCAACAACAGCAACAACAGCAGCAACATCAACAACAACAACAGAACCAGTTACAACAACAACAAGAATATCAAAATAATTTATTGATCCAACATCAAAAAAATAATACCGCTGTTGAACAACATCAACGAACATCATCAGCATCTACACCAATATCTGCAACATCACAACAACAAGACCAACAACACTTGCCACATCCGTTTCCATTTCCTTTTCAATTGTCTTTGGATTCACCGCAGACAAATCTCATCAATACATTTACCGATTCGCTATCATTTGGCTTGAGTCAGTCATCTTTCTCATGTCAATCTGATAGTGCCGAGGGGCATCTTTTTAAAAACCCTCTGTCAGTTCCATCACAATCGCCATCTGGTCGTGAAACTCCGAACTATATAAATCCCTTGGCGAATTTTCTCGATCAACACCAATCCCTCGATGTAGCCAAGATGCATTTGGAACGGTATTTAAAGCTGACCAATCAATTTCTACAACACACAGCAATAGCATCGGCAGCCGCTCGTTCGGCCTCATCTAATTGCCCAAGTTCTGCCGATGCCATTAATTCCATCATTCACACTAACATATTAACGAATAAAATTGCAACCAATAATTTGATAGCCATCATCAATAAATTACTTGAACAAAATATCATGTCGGAGTACTATTTTAAGCGTGGCATAAGCTTACAGGACCAAACTACGGCTAAAGCACATAATTTGGCGGCAGCTTTAAATAGTTCATTGCTATCTCCACCTCCACCGCCATTGCAATCAGCTGCAACATTGTACCAGCAATCACAGATGACATCAAATTCTTCGCCATCGTTGTCGTCGATTTCATCATCATCAACCACCCAGAGTTCATCTTCATCGTCATCTTCATCATCAGCTTTGATATCGACGTCATACTCATCATCATCCTCATCATCATCGATGTCAGCATCATCAATCCTGGATGGAAATCATCAAAAAAACACAGCTATTCACAGTAGTAGCAGTTGTAGTAGCAATAGCAGCGGCTACAACACAACCAGCAGCAGCAATACAAACTCTCAAACTATCATAAAAGAAAAACATCAAAGCATCAATAATGACGCAACGTCAACGCAACAACAAAGTAGTCTAACATCTAAGCAAAAGCTAAGTGTCATAAACAGTTCGGCGGCAAATAGTGTTACAACTTCAGCAGCCACAACAAGCTCCAAGAACCTGAGCACACTTATTAAGGCAAGATTTGATGCCCTAGCTGCAGTCGCAGCATCGAGCGGAATTGAGCCCTTCGATTTGAGTCAAAGGTGGAGAATTGGCGTTGAATAAGAAAAAAATATATTTTTATATGATTTTCATTTAGATTAGTGTTTTATTTTATCCTAATTCACACGATTTTTGTAGAAGATAAAAAAGTTTTTTAATTAATCATTCAAACAAAGTTTGAATTAAATACGGAAAACGTGTAAATACCCTTCTGAAATGTTACTATTGGCATTAAGAATGACAGTCTGAAAGGAAACAGAATGGTTCTTGATTTTATTTTAAAACACTTTTACATTTCAAGTTAATTACTTTCAAAATTTAGTCTCATTTAAAAATATTTAAAATGTTGTTTTTTATTTTTTCCTTTTAATTGATGAATAATAAGAACACAATTCGTCCAACTTGTGCCCTAGAGTAGCTTCACTATTGCGAACAAAAACACACGTCTTTAATTTGTAGAGTGATCGTTTACCTTGCAAACTTTTGACAAACTTAAAAAAAAATAGATTTTACAGTTTTTGTGGAACGGAACATCATAATTAAATATTTTATAGTTTTGAGGATCATACATAAAGTTTTACAAATTGCCGAAAAATTTGATAAGTGCAAAATGAAAAGTTGTTAATTTGTTTTGTGGAATAAGGCCCAATGCGACAAGTAATTGTAGGACAAGTAAAATACGACAAGTCTTAAACAAAATTGTAACACAACACGACAAGTCTAAAAGCTGTGTGACAATTGTCATTTAAAAATGTGACAAATGGGAAATTGTTGGATTTCCCTCCTTTTGTAACAGAAAGTGACAAGTGTCAAAGGAGAATTGCTTAAGCAGGGCTAGTGTGTGACAGGTAATTTAAAATTTGTCATTAGTTTACAAGTGTGCATTTTCTGAGTAAATACAGTTTGAAAATAAAAAAATTTAAATTGTGGAAGAATATAATATGCATACCTTAATAATTTATAAATTTGTTTTCAACACATATTCCATTTAAAATGTATTTATTTGGTTGTGATTTTGATAGTCACAATGAGAATAAAAACAATGAACCTTGGTTCAGATTGAAAGTGATAAAACAAAGCATAAATTTTGAAGTTGACGATCATTTTATTCTTGAAAATTTTCTAATGTCAAAATCAACGGCATCTTGCGGAAAAATTATTCGTATTTATTTTGTGGAATAATAATTAAACTTTTTCCCAAAGTAAATATCTCTGTCCACTTTTGGCTTTTATTCTTTTGCTTAAATATCGCTTAAAGTTCCAAAAGGAGTATTTATTCTTCTTTTATTTTTGTTAAAACAGCAATTTTTTTTCTTCCGAAATTTTTCTCATGTTTTATTATTGGCCACTGGTCATACACTGTGGACAAGTCAAGGGAAATTTATAATTCTTACAAGTGCAGCAGGTTTGCGTTGTGTTACAGAATACACTTCTTTTTGTCGCATTAGTATAGTTTGACAAGTGAATTTAGACTTGTCGCGTTGTGTTATATGCCCCTGGAGTCACAAAAACGGCTAAAACCCCTTTTGCATATAAAATTTCACAAATACAACGATCCTGATGATCGTTTTATTGGCATTTCGGTTTGGAAAGCTCCTCTTTTAATTTTAATTGAATTAAAAAAAACAATGGCGAAAAATTTTAAACGATTTAGTAATATGTTAAATTATTGTTAATATGATACTAGGCTCAAAAGAGGATTTGGCTAATTTTAAACCAGTTAAGTATCGTAATATTTTCTTAACATTTTACTAAAGTTAAAATCCCAAAATGGCTACATTATTTTTTTAGTATCGTACTAAATCCTTATGCCACTTTGCAATTTACAAACGTCAAAAAGCTATGTTCGCTTACTTTTGTGGACTTTTTTAGGCGTGTTTAGTTTTAGTTTATTAAGAAAATAGATTTAGTATGGTACTAGTTAAAAAGTGTTTAAAATTAGGAAAATATTAGTAAAGTGCTTTATTATTAGCAAACTGTTAAGTAGTATGATGCTAAACCCTTAACATCAGGCTGTTTAAATTTTGTGCCAATATTATCTTTTTCCTTACCACGCTATAAGCGGTAAGACAAAACCTTTTTTAATGAATATCTAGGTACATAATTGCAAAAACACCGAAAGCGAAAAAAAAATAAAAAATGAACTCAATTTTAACGGGCTATTTAGAAATACAACCAAATAAAGAGGAGAAAATCAAAGCGACACCACTTCTCCTCCTCACCTTACCAAATTTTGTTCTGAAAAACTTTAAAACAGAAAAAAAAAATCATTGAAAAAGCTCTTTTGTATTGCTTTCAATGTGTATTGGTAACTCTGTTGAAATGTATATCTTTTTAACTTATACAGCGGACATAGAAACCAGTAGATGTGCTTTTGCTTTGGGCTCGGCTTGGTGTACGATATTTTGCAGGAAACTAACCCAACAATTTATGTAAGTTGATCAGTGGGTAGAATCTTTTTCAATGGTAGTTTTTTTCAATTCAGTGTGGTGAGAGTATACACAGGCACCACTGGTTTAGAAAAAGCTCGCCCTTAAGCTCTGTACTGACAATTGTTGAACAGGTTATATACATATAACAAACATTTTCAAAATTTATGTTTACATGTAGGTAGGTATATCTGGATCATGTGAAAATTCCCCTTCACTAGGTTATAACTTTTAGAGTAACCACAACTGTACTGTGTATCTTGCGCGGCGGAAGGTTTTAAATAAGGTTTTTTTTACTTCGTGCATCTTTTTTTTAAATTATTTTGCTAACATATAAAGTATTTATTTAAAATCAAAATTGAACATTTTATTTGTAATTTTAATATTTTTTTCTTTAATTTATATTTTAGGGGTCTTGATCAGAAAAATTCAGCCAGCATACAGGTGAACGATTGCAAGGATAATTCAAATGATAAGAAGAAACCGCATATCAAAAAACCATTAAATGCATTTATGCTTTATATGAAAGAAATGAGAGCCAAGGTAGTTGCCGAATGTACGCTTAAAGAATCAGCAGCTATTAACCAAATTCTTGGTCGAAGGGTAAGATTCAAATAAAGTTAGTAATGTATAAAAAAAATTGATTTGATATTATATATTGTTTTTTTTTTTCTACAAATAAAATTAAGTTCAGTAAACATAAAAAAAGATATGCCTAATATGCGTGGGGTTGTTTTGAATTGAATTAAAAACGTCCTCTCTTTTCGTTTAAATTCCTCAAAATTGATTTTGTCTCTAGCCTTTAGTCCAACATGCAATTATTTCCTAGATTTGAAGACATATCTAATTCATTCTATTAGATGCCTCTCAGTTTTATGGTATTAAAAGTACAAAGGCAAAAATGTTCGTCGTATGCCAACCAGATGAGGTTATCACAAGCAGTGCAAGTAATATACTCGTTGTAATACTTTTGAGATCTGTCCAATTTTAAACACTTATAGAAATATGCATTTTCTCCTAAGGTACACATTTTTTAACCGTGTTTAGCCTTAGTTCAATATTTTATTATTATTATAATTTATTAATCTTAACATTATTGTAACAGATTAATCATAACACCAACAGCACTAGCAGCATGGCTTTAGGCTGCTCAATATTTTAACTTAACTTGTTTAAGCTAGATTTACCGCAGCCAAAATGCTAGTTTCCTTGGAACATATTCTGCACATATTTTTTTACTTTATTTTCCTCCCATTTTTACTTGCAATGTAGGTGGCCAAGTTTTGCATTTAAAAAAAAAATTAAGATTTTAATCAAAGCTTGACATTCCGATAATAGAATAAAAATGGGTCCATCTCCATCCTAAACCGCTAAAGCGATTTTCTACAAACTAAGCTTCTTAGGTGGTTGGCTCGATCCTTTTTTAAAATTTTTATTTTCGCGCCCAAAAATTGCGGTATGTAAACATGCCATTAAATTTTTTGGAGCAAAAATGGTAAATCTTAATTATTATTTCGAAAAACGGTTCTAAATATTTTGATAACACTAAAACTATCGCGCTATTAAAGGTATAGTCTAAATTTTGGTCAATAAAAGAAATAAGTTAACCTGTTATTAACAGTACGTGTCATAATTGTTTATTCGAGTTTCGGCTGTTTCTTTAACGACCCAAAGGAATTCGATCAAATTTGTTATACAGGAGGTCCTTCAAATTCGAATAATACTGCATACACAGAAAACATGTTTTTTTCGATTTTTTGAAAATTCAATAATTCTAATATAACTTGTTGACGTTTTATTTTTGTATTATATTGTTAAATTTATATTATTAAATACTTGAAATTGAAATACAATTTTTTAGACAAAAATTAAAGAAATTTTGTATAAACAACAATAAGTAAAAAACAACTTTCAAAATATATTTAGCCGTTTCTACTAAGAATCTTGTGCATACGATGTGATCGAACATAAGAGCCAGTTCGTGCGATCCAGTCGTGCATTTTATTTATTATGCGGTTAACCCGGAAGTGCACATACAATGTTCTTGTTATGAATCTTTTTGTTTGCAACTAGTAACGTTTAATAAACAAATATTTCAAGGAAAACACAAAAGTTCTAGAAGCGTTGGGAACAACAAGAAAAGTCGGGTACATCGTGCCCAGATACCTTAAGTCATAAAGAAGCAATGCAACATTTTGTAACATAATGGGCCTTATCATAGTATTAGATCGGAACGGAATTTTCTACGAATTTAAAGAAATATCACTTTAATTTTACCCTTTTCAACCGAACGTTAATAATATTCCGGAGGTGTAATCGATTTATGAAAAATTTGTATCCTTAAAATGAAAAATAAAAAAAAAATTTATGAGTCGGAGATAATTCCGTACCGATCGGATACTATGTTAGGGCACAATATTTTAAGTATTAAATAAAAATGTTTAGTAAGCATATATAAAAAATATAAGATTTCTTTAACTACCACCCACACAAATTCAGCACTCCCAATATATCTGTAGAACTGAGGTAAAATCCGATCGGTCATTTTTTTAAACGAATTGAGCAATGTAAATACAAAATGTCTGCACAATTTAAAAATCGTTTTTCGGTTTTAATAAATATATCGGGTTTTTCCTTAGCACAACAGATTCTAAAGTGTGCATTTCTCGCTTTATGTTTACTGTGCTGTATACTCACATACATACACATGTAATTCTTAAATTCGTTAAAAAAACTTATTTTTATCGTTTTTGTTTTGCCAAAAAAAAGTATCAGAGCACAAAAAAACATAGAATTAAATAAAAGGGTACCTATCTATTACGAAAACTAAAAATAATAGTTAATTTTAAAAAAAGGTACCTGTTACGAAAACTAAAAATAATAGTTAATTAAAAACAACAGTGATGATTTATTTTTTTTTGTTATATACAGTTTGTGTGCGTTTTTTAACGTTTTTTCCACAATTTACGAATTACAATGCAACTTTTGGGCATTTTAAATACAAAAAAATTAAACAAGAAAACAAATAATTTTTTTATTGTTCTTTAACACAAACAGAAAGTTAAGATAATTTTTTTTTTCAAAAATAAATCAAATGAAGTAAATGAGAAGGAATTTTCAATATACTGGTAAAAATATTTAGGTTAGGCTTAATATATTTAATAATAATAAATAATTTTGAAATTTTTATATGTATGCAAAGTTTAAAGTTTGTTTTACTATATGTATATTTATGTAGTTTTTTTTATAAAACAAAATATAACAGGATCGTTATTTTATTTTATTCGCAAACAACATATAGCACATTAAAAAAAATAATAAAGAAAGAGTTTAAAAAGAATTATAATCATTAAAAAATCCAAAAACCTCCTTAAAAAAAACTTTTATAGTGGCACGAACTGACCCGAGAAGAACAAACTAAATATTATGAAAAAGCCAGACAAGAACGTCAGCTCCATATGGAGTTATATCCTGGGTGGAGTGCACGGGACAACTATGGTTATGTTTCGAAAAAGAAGAAACGCAAAAAAGATCGTTCGCCCGCGGATCCGGGAGGTATTGCAAATGAGTTATTTTTTCCGTTTACTAATTGTACTATTATTTTTTTATTATTATATATTCATTAAATTTGAGCTTTTTGATCTTTGTTTCTCTCATTTTTGAAGTTTTTATTTTCTATTATTTAAAATTAAAAAAAAAAAAGATTAAGAAACTCGAAACTTACTCCAAGCTATCTTCTTCCCTCTTAATTGCGCGAACATTGATAGTTTCACATACAAAAAATACAAAATTTGTATCGCTTATTGGAGGGAAGTTGAAACTTAAAATATATTAAAATAAATCAGTAAACAAATAGAAGACTAGCAATTGTATTAAAATTACATATAAAAGAAATTTGTTTTATTAAAATTATTAAAACAAAGCAAATTTCTTCAGACGAAAAAAAACAAGAAAACCAATTAAAAAAACACAGTTCACAAAACATTCAAACATTTTTTTATTGTATATTTCTAGTTTTGACTTTAAACAAAAAATACACGAATATTTTTTTTTGCTATACAAGTAAATTTATCATTAAACAAAATGAAATTAAATTAACAAAAGAAAACTTAGTTTGTTTGCCTCAGTTTAATTTGTATGCTAAACTTGTGTATTTAAACAAAAAAGGTATAAAGTACTTTTTGTGCTCTTTTTATAGTATTGTTCTGTTGAGTTTATATTTAACAATATTAAAACAAACAAAATATTTATTCTTAACCAAAATCAATCGGCCCAATTTTTAGTTCTAAAATGCATCACTGCAAATTGTTTAAGTAAAAAAATACAAAATTACTATTAGCACAAAATTGTGATTTTTTTAAATAATTTGATTCTTTATATATGTTTTATTTTGCCTTAAGATGTTTATTTATTTATTATTTTATATATTAAAAAAAAAAGATCAGTAATGAGAAGGGGGTGAGGAAAGGAAGTAAGGGGTTATAATTCACAATATAAATATATAAATAAACATCCTATTACATTTGCTCTACTCGGTAAGTTGTTGTTAGTAAACACTGCAGATTGAAATAAATTGTAAAACAAAAATATATACACGTTAGCCACTGTAAAAGTTTATGTTTTTTTTACTGTATTTTTTTTTTTTAATTAAACAAATTGAAGTAATTGCCAAAGTTATAGTTCTTCGTTAGATCAAGTATTTTTATCTAAAGCTTAAAGACAACAAATATAATGGTATTATTCCCTTCGTCTTGAACCCTTCGGACAAAGTAGAGTAGTTTGCAAGAGAGCATTCGGATCCGACCTTGGGGTTTTCCGCAGGTCAATATGATAAGGACAACGCTTTGATGGCTTGTTCACATCGGCTACTAACTTGGCATTTTGTTTAATATCAGCTGCCGTGCGACGTTGTTCGCATCAAAGAAAAGTTACTATTGCATACACGAGTACTCGTACTTTGACCCTTAAATCTTTGAGATTTTTTGAACAAAATATTGAAAAAACAATTTAGTTCACAAAGATAATAATGCCTACGTCTTGTTTGCTTTTTGTAGAATTGTATACCATGGTGAAGATCTTATCTACTTCAAAAGTCGTTTTTCTTTTTTCGTTCAGAGTAGAGCTCTGCACACGTTCGATCGGATAGAGTGTGTTCCGAACAGAGCGAGCTATGAACACTGTTATTTGTTTTTGTTGTTGTTTTTTTTAAACACACTTGAACCACACAAACCAGAAAAAAATTTCGTTTTAACCATAAAAAGCCATGCAACACAAAACAACCCTTATTTTATAGATATACATCAGACAGAAAATCAACGAGGGGCCAACTTCTTCCGCCATTTTAATTGTATTCGATCAAGCATCGTTGCGCGTGGTTAGTACTTCGATGGGGGACCGTCGGAAACCAACCACGTGCTGTTGACATCTGTCTGTCCCTCTCTGTTGTATGTGGTGTTTAAAGCAAATGGTCTCGTTGCCAGTGCTTCAGTGTCTCTACTTCGTAAATTTATCTACGGAGTAGTATAATATGTGATGTAATGTAATGTATTCGATTATTTTTTTTCTTCACATATTCTTTCTGACATTTAATGTGCTCAGCAATGTACTCAAAATACCCAGAAGATTATCTGCGAACACATTGATCGCGCTCTGAACATGTTCGGAAAAAGATAAAAATTTACTTAAATGGCTGGTATTTCTTCTAAAATTAAATATTTGAACAAAGTATCTATCATTTGAACTTACAGCGCAATTACCGTTAACATGGGTCAGGGTAAATCAAAATAAGGATTTCCTTAAATCCTCGATAAGAGATATCAACATTGGAGATAAGGCCTTACTGTAGAACAATTTTTTTCTCAGAATATATCCCAGAATCAACCCTTAAAATATTCGACGAATTAAGGGCACCCTGTATTCAAAATTCAGCCGAAATATGTGGGTATGGACAAATTTTAAAATGCAACGTCTTTTCCGGCAGTTTATCACTTCCCAAAATACTCTTGTTAGTTGTCTTAGTTAAATTTTCCAAAGAATAAACAGCTGTCTTCAAGATTGTTCATTCACGTTTGCTTAGCAACATAAACACGTATACTATACTGTTTTTTTTATAATGGACTACATTTTTGGGAACATAATATGTTCTTATTGTGCCCTTAAGTAGTAAACCCAATGAAAATAGTTGCCTTATTTTGATTTTTTTTAAACTTCGGGTTTTTGTTATTTTTCTTGCAATAAGTGTGAATGAATAGAAAGAACGTCCTTAAATAACAATCAGTTTTTTTTTATTTTATTTTAGAAATCGATCGTTAGAAAAGTAAAGGGTTATATATATTTAGTAAAATGTTTATTGGTATACTAAATTCTATTATTATTCTTTAAAAAATTAAACAACATAAGTATCAGTCTTGGGAATTCCTCCCATACCAAATCAGATCTATATGAAAAATTTTGAATCAATCTCATTTTGAAAAAAAGATTATTTATAAATATAAATTTTAGTTCAACACAAAAAGAAAAAATGGCCAAAAATTGTAAATATAATTTCAAAAAAATACAAAAAAAAAACAAAACGAAAACACATACAAAAATAATAGTTTAATATTGGCGCGAAAACAAAAAGGAAATATTATAAAAGTTTATATTTTTTGTGTATAGTTTTTTTTATATTTTTTTAACTAACGTGTATTTCATTTGAATAATTTTCCAATCCAATTTATATCATCAACGCCTTTGTCCACTCAACAATCAACATTAAATAAAATAAAAAAACCCACTAATTTTAAAATGTTTGCAAAAAATATAATTAGTGGCATGCACTTGGCCGTGAAGAACAGGCTAAGTATTATGAGTTAGCTAGACGTGAACGGCAATTACATATGCAAATGTATCCCGATTGGAGTTCGCGGACAAACGCATCACGGGGCAAGAAGAGGAAAAGAAAACAAGATACCACTGATGGAGGTTAGATTGCAAAAAAAAAAACATTTTGTTTAAAAAAAAAGCAATAATTTAAAATAAAAAATTAATATTTTTGATAATAATATATAATAATAATTTTTACTATATCATAAATAAAAAAAACATCTAGGACATAAATTCGTATTCAGAATCAAAAAGTATACAAAATATTAATTTATAAATAATATGGTAGAAATGTTTGCCATATTGTTTACATGTTTTTGTTTAGAAATATAAATTAACAAATTTAAAAAAAATCTATTGTACTTTCATACTTTTTTAATTTCTTTTAAACATAAATACCCTTCAAAATAATCAAATTTATTGGTGTTATGATTTTTTTTATTATATACATAAGAATAATTATTATTTATATATACTCATCAAGGAAGAAAAAATCACAAAAGAAAAACTTTATTTTGTTATATAACAAATATAAATATATTTCGTTTTTTTTTCATTTTTTTTATATTTTGAATATATATATATATATATATATATATATATGTATATACATATATAAGTTAAATCAATTAACAAAATACACTTGAGATTTGAGTAAAAATTGGGCTTATATTTGATTTTACATATTTGAATAAAAAAATAATTTAAATTAATTAAATTAAATTTTATACCAAAATTTTGTAAATAACGAAATACACAAATTATCTATACTTTATGTATATCTATTTTTGAAGCATGAAACTGTCTTTTGTATAAATTACATACTCGTGCATGATTTCTCTTTCTTTTTTTAGTTATAAGTTAATATTATTAAAATTTAACATTTTAAATCCTTTTTTGTTGTTCTTGTTAGTTTGCATGTAAATATTGTTTAGCTTTGGTATATCTTTAATATATAAAAAAAAACTTAAATAAATAAAATTTTTAAAGTTTTTTCGTCTCAAAAGTGTAGCTACTTCCTATAGGCATACAACATTGAAATAAGGCTTCATTTTTGAAAGCATTTTTGTATTCAGCCGTATTTGCAAATGGACCTGATGCTTGTGAGATTTGAATTTCAATTTAAATTTACTGCCAGATTTTCATTAAATTTTGATAGATAGAATTGAAAGGTAAAAATTAAATAAATTAAATTTAAAAACGGTCAACCCAAAAACAAAAAACTAAATATGGTTACATTTCCTTATAATGATAGATACTGAAGCACAAAAAACCAAAAGGGTAAAATGGCTTATCTAAAGATATCAAGGTGTCGTACATTTGCACTTATTAATATTATATTCCAGATTTTCATGTTGCTGTATATATTTTTTTTATAAGCACCTTAAGCTTTGACTTTCTTTCATTTAAATTCCTACGAAGTCTGGCTTTTACACACAAGGCTCAATACTTCGAAAGCCTTATTCCTTTTTTTTTGTGGCTTTTACTCGAAGGATAATATCTAAATATATTCATATATATCTATGTGAGGAGTCTATCAAATAGAGCCTTAAGTTTAACATGAGGTTGCTTTTGCTGAGAGATTTGTTTCTATATACTTAGAATACTTACCAGTTTAGAGTACTTAACAGTTTTTTTTACTGCCATAAAGAAAAAAATGTTTTGAATGAATTGTGGTTTTTTCTTTGATTGTTTTTTTGTTACATAAAAATATAAATTTTATATATTTAAATTTGTGCATGCTAGTACAAAATTTATAATGGTCTATTGCACTCTCACTAGTTGATTTTTTTTAATTACTTAATTTAATTTTTGTTTTCCCCTGAACATTTTGTTAAATACAGAAACCTGTTTTCCTTCTCCGGTATATGGTTAACACAAAAATATCGGCGATAAAACTAGCTTCGCTTTGATTATAAGAAAAATTTCGCCGAAACGGCGGCAATCGTTTGCTTCTTAAGTTTTTTTTAAATTAAAAATAATATTATTCATTCTTACGAAAAGGGAAATGGGAAAAATTATGTATAATAAATGTTTGGATTTTTTTTAAATATTAGAATAAATTATTTCAAATCTTTGGTACGATAAGGAAAACCCCGATATGTTAATTTTCAATATCCCTTATTTCATACTATATAACTGGAATGTCTCATCGAAAAAAAAAAGATAAAATGACAGAAGTGTCCACGTGAATCCAAAATTCTTAACATAAACCTTTATAGATCGGGTTTTTTCTTAGTACTATAGTCGTAAGCATAAAATATCAATACAAAAGGTTTACAGTTCTAATTTTTAAACAATTCGAAATTACTCGTAGACCAATGACAGATTTTTAAAGAAAGTATTTATTATGAAAAAGTCAAAATAATACTAACGACCAACATCAGATACAAAGTTATGAAAGGCCACTCGCCGAGGAAGATGCTATTCGGTTTTAAAAGAAATCCATTTTTTTTTCTAATGGATAAAGTGCTTGACTGCTAACTTAGACTTGTGGGTTCGAGCCCAGGCTAAGCTTATAAAATGAATATCTAATTCTCAAATCCACTGTGCCAACAAAAATTCTGTCCTTCTAACTAGTGCCGTGCAATACAGATTGCATTTAAGAAGACCATAAGTCTTACAGGAATGAAAAAATTCTTGCTGATTAAATCAAAGAATAAATCAATTTAAAAAATATATATTTATTTTTCACGCCCTCTCCGACTCTAAAGCAATTTTATTCAATCTCTTTTTTTTTTTAAATTAATCGTTTCTATTAGAACTGTTCTTCTTTTGTATGCATTTCTTTTTATTTTATGAACAAATATTATTCTAATAGTGTATCCTTAAATTATTTTTTATTATGTTCTGTTTTTAATATATCTTTGTCTATATTTTTCTTAATATAAAGGAAATAACATGAAAAAATGCCGTGCAAGATTCGGATTAGACCAACAAAATCAATGGTGCAAGCCCTGCAGGTATGTTTCTATTTAATTATTATATTAAGGATTTACTTTAAGATATTATTTTATTTTAAAATAAACGTTTAGTCACAAAAAAAAAATCTAATTTATATCCTCAAAAAAAATTTATATAAATACAAATCTGTATCTGTATGTAAATCTGATTCTTCTTTCGCCTAAGGGACGAAATATATATATACGAGTATATATATATAATATATTATATAGTATCCCAATGTCGCTAAACTATATTCGTGTAAACTTGATTTATCAAAATAAATACAGAAGCATAAACGGGGATTGTTTATTATTTGATTTTTATTAGTTTGATATTATATTTTGTTTAATAAATAATATTTAAAATTATCTTGCACACATTGAAATAGTAGACATTTATCATGAATGCATGTGTCTAGAAAGCAAATATTGAAATAAAAAAATAATAATAATAATTATTATACATATATATAATATTATATATTAAACAAAAAACTTGGTCGGTTCTTTTTTTCTTTTTTATATACTTGCATTTTTAATAGATACTCATGTAAATGTTAGAATGTGAAAAAGAAATTATGAAAGGAGAGAGCGAACAGTGTGTGTGTGTTTGCATTAAGGAGCTAATTGTTATTAAATAAACCAAGTTTAAAACCCAATGAAATCTAAAGTCATAAAAAGTATCTACATACAAAAAATAATGTTTTCACAAAAGAAGATTGACTCTTTAAATAACTCAAATCAACACAATCATTTAATATGTAAGCTTAGAATGTTGTTATGTATTGGATAAAAAAAAATGTATTAATGTCGCCAAATTTAAATTCCAAGAATTTGATGTGAATATTTTGCAACTTCTAGATTATAGCCTTAGGTAGGTAGGCAAATTGGCGGCCAGAGCTATAGCCTTAGGTAGGTAGGTAAATTGGCGGTCAGAGTGAACTCGCATATTAGACTCAAGTAACTGTTTTGAAATCAAAGAACTCGTACGGACCTGAATTAGGACTGCCAACGAGACGAGACATTTGTTAGTCTCGTCTCGGTTTCGCCTTACCAAGTCTCGTCTCGATCTTGGTCTCGCTTTTTTCTCGTGAAAATGTCAGTGTTCAGTCTCGTCAGAATTTCAGAATTTTCTGAGCCAAAATTTTAATTTTGTAGAGGTTTTTTAATCCATTTAAATCGGAGCCATCCCTCAATCGATTTTGACAGTTCATGGCTTGACAGATAAGCAACATACTATATTTTTACGTTTGGATAATGTTTTTTCCAATTGAAACCCAAAAGCTTAAATTAACTTTTTCCAGAACAACAAATAAAATCAGACAAATTTTGATTTTTTCTGAGGTATAATTTGAATTTTGCAGTGGTTTTTTAATCCATTTGAATCGGAGACAGTCTCGGTCTCTTTCGCAGCTCAACATTTTATAATAAATGCCAGTTTTTTTTAAATGTTTTTGTATATTGTTTTTTTTTTTAACTCCTGTTTGTTTACTTTCGTCTACAACTGTCAAATTTTATTCGTTATTTTCAAAAAGTCAAACTGTACTTGATTTACGAAACTGTTTAGTATGGGTTTGTTAGAGGAAAATTAATTGTGGATAGGACTTAAGGGTAATTCTAGCTATAAGCAGGTTTTAAAATGTTTATAATTTATGTAAAACTAGTAGCTGCTTTTAAACTTAAAATTGGTCTTAGTAAATAGGTACGTACTTAAATTGCTTAATACGAGCTGACTCTAATTTTGCCCCAATATCTTTTATTTCACTTATTCGAAATGTTTGAAATCTTACATTTATTATTTCCACATTCTTTAGGTGTTACTAAGTTTATGTTAAAAGAATGTATTCACACGCACTGTCCGGCCTTAAGTTCAATAAAAAGGGGTATATGTACTTCTTTTTACTTTGTTTCCAATTTATTTTTTGTCCAGGCTTATTTTTTGTTGTTTATTTGGTGCACCTTAATTAAGAGAAAAATTTACAAATGTTAGACATTTTATTTTAATTGAAATTTGTAATTTATTTATTTGTATACAAAAAAAAACTATTTTTTTCTCTGTGGAAAGACGTATATAAATTAAGCATATACGAAAATCATCTAAAGAAAAATAAGTTTTCTTAAGATTGTTTTTGTTTACTTTTGTTTTTTTTTTTATTATTTGTTTGTAATATAATTCTTACCCCGCGTAAGAACAAGACCAGAACTGGGATGAACTTTTTTCAAAAAAAAAATTGATACACGAAAAATCATCCAAAATTATAAGAACAAATAAAACAAATGTTGTTGGAACACGTTTCATTATCCTTTTTATCATAAAAAACTTCAATTGTAACAAAAAAAAAACGGAATGTGTCATTCCACAAAGAAAGTAACATAAAAAGGTCCTAAATATTTTTGCACACTTTATTTTTTTTTTAACTTATTCTTATATTTTTGTTTTCTTTTTGCAATAATTTACAAAAAAATAATTTTATAGTTCTTAGAGAGAAGAAAATAATAACAAACATAATATTGTTTGTTTTTAATGCACTCATAAAAATTAAAAAAAAAAATAAAATATACTGCTTTAAAACAAAAAATATATATATTTTTTTTCAATTTAAAATAGAAGACACACACAAAAAGTAAAAAAAAACATATTTTACACCTTTCGATTTTTATTTTAAATTATTTTAAATCATATAATATATTTTATGAATAATAATCTTACATTATACATAATTTTAGTTTTAACTAAAATGAAACTTTTCCAACAGAGACTGATTATTTACATTATTTTTTGTATGTATATTTTTTTAAACATATTTTTCTTATAATCTCTTATTTTATATACAATAAATCAATTAATTTTTATTTAACAAAATGCAAGAAAATGTTAATCAGAAGCATCATTTATTTTGATTTATACTCCAATATACTTAGTTTGTGTTAAGTTAATTTATAACTTTTGTTTTAGTTTCTTGGATTATATAATTTTTAAACACGTTTTTTTTTAAATTTTACATTTTGGTGAAAAAAAAATAATTTATATCCTAGTCCTGGTGTTGGAGATTTTTTTAGTTATAAAAGTTTTTAATATAAACGTGAGCAAAAATTTATATACGTCTTTTTAATTTATATTTTTTTTAATTTGCAAAAATAAGAAATACATTTCCATTTGTTTACATTTTTTTTTTGAAAAAAATATATTTTGGCGATGTATGAAATAAAATTATTAAAAAAAAAACAATATATGTTTTAATTTAAGACATGAAAAATTAAACTCTACCCCTCTTTATACTTTATCCTTACTTCACTTGTGCTTGCCACGATGCGACGACAATATCAAACAAAAAAAAATATTTAAAAAACAAAATATAGTCCAGGTTTGCCAGTCCTACCGTCGTCAGGAGTGCCTGTCTCTGCTGTAGGAACGGTGTTAATACCTAACTCATCGTCGTCATCATCATCATCAACGTCGTCTTCAAATCATCTACAGCTAATGGGTTCGACGGCGGCGGCGGGTCATATTGGATCACAAACAGGCGGCCATAATCAAGGACCCAACGGACCTCAACAACCATCACCGACATATGTTAATTTATAAGGCAAACCGACGATCTTCTAAAAGCTATAAGAAATATAATTTCAAAAATACATAAATTATATTTAGCGAAAAAAAAACAGAAGAAAAAAAGTAACAAAACTTAGCACACAAAAAATATATATTTGAAAGCACTCCAAGAGAAAATGACCGTAAGAGTCAGAAAAGGAAAATAAGTAACCAAATTCAGTTGTACCCAAATAAAGCCAAACCTTTACAATAAAAAAAAAATACTTCAACTCCGAGATACAAACAAGCAAATAAACGAGAGCAAGTGAAACATTACAAACAAAATATTTTGTACCTGAACCTGATCTTGGATTTTCTCGTATGAAACAAGTTTTTTGCTGACTAATGTTTTTTTTTTTTTGTGATAATAATTATATTTATATTTACCCATACTTATAAAGAAAAAGTTTTGTTGTTGTTATATAAATTATCTTAACTGTTTTTTTTTGTTTTTTTTTAATATTCTTAAATAAATATATAAAAATATTAAAATGTTGTTAAGTATTTATTGTTTAGTTAAAAAACATTTTTTTTAAATTTAAACGGTGTTTGATGTTAGAATGCATAAAATTAATGTGAAATGCAAAGTATTTTTTTTTTTATCAAAAGAAATAAAAACAATATTAAGTGTTGATAGATATGTACAAGAAAAAGTATCTTTTTTTAGTTTTATTTTTGTCCAGGCAATTTGCTAATTATACTTTATATTTTATATAAAAACAATGTGTTTACAAAATATAAATAATTTTAACACATTATGAATGTGTGTAGCTTAGCTTAAAATAAAAGTACAAAAAAAAGATGCACACCCCTTAATAAATTACTGACTGAGAAACATTTTTTTTCTAACAGAACAAGTACTGTTCTAGATTTTCGTTTTTGATATTGATCAAACTTTTTTTTTAATTTCATAGATTTGGGCAAATTGCATAAACATCAGTGATAAAAATGAAAATTAACAAAATTATTAAGGATATCCATAGATTAGGTTTATAATTGTTGCACTGCTGCACAGTGCACATGCCATGCTCAAAATATGTATTCGATGTATTTACGAATATCGAAAAAAAATTACGGGAATTATACATCAGTTCTCATTGCAAAAAAAAGGATTGATAAGTACAATCATAAGTTGAAGGTAGTAATTGGTTTGTGCTTTGTGAACATCCTGGTAACATTTTGTGTCAAATTCCTGTTATATTACATATCCAGCTGCACTTCTAATCAGCTGTACCTCAAATTTCATTATGAATCCAATCATAATGCTTATAAATGCAAATATATTACATCAATTGATTAATAAAAATTCGTTAAACATTTTTTTCTCAATTATGCATTGAATTTTGTATATTTTCATTTAAACTAAGTTGACTATTTTTGTTTACCTTACAACTTACTTAGCGGTTCTTTACGGACGCTCTTAGCTAAACTAAATATCTTTTTTATAAAGCCTTTCGGCCTACAGATTATCTTAATAGGGCTTTATTTTTCAAGAAAAAGCGATATATATAAAAAAATAATTTTAAATAAACCCCTTGTTCACTCACTTGTGTTGCATGTGCATGTGTTGACAGGTTCTAACTTCAAAATTTCATTCTGCATATTTTCAAGGTATTTTTTGCCTCTCAAAGAAATATGTCATTTTCGAGTTCCCAGATCAAATTAGAATGAATTCAAAATCACAGTGGCCACTACTGTGGATTAACTTTTTGCCCTTGTGCACTGTCACTACTGCACAATAATGGGCTTCACCTAGCGACTCTTACCTTACCTGCTACATCATGCATCGATATTGACCCAAATATTTTACTTCGTCTGAGAATGATTGAACAAAAGTGAAAAAACTTACATGAAATCAATAAGATTATAAATTATAAAGCTTAGATTAAAAAAAGTAGTTAACTTCATTTGCATATACAAAAAAAATGTCTGCAGGCCTTTAATATTTTATATAAAAACGAAGATTTAATTTCTAAAAAATCATACATTTTTTATACATATTTATATATAACTTTTTTAAAATGTTTTGTATTTTAGTATACAAAAATAAAGAGACTATGCAACATTTAGACACATTATTTTTATTGATTCTAAATCATGCATCCTTTAATAATATTTAATTAATATAATATAATTTTGCGATATAACCAGTTTTTTTTTTTTTTTGAAAATTATTTTTGATGTTTCTGATTGATGTTTTTTTCGTTTTGAATTTAAGAAAAAAAAATAAAAATTGTCTTTTAATTTATTTGTATCTTTATTTGTTTTTAATTAATCTCGATGTTTTATGTTTTTTTTGACGTTGGCGTGTCTGGAGTTTAGTTTTCTTCTGTAAATAAAAAGCAGACAAAAATATATAAAAAAAAGTAAAGTGCTTTTTAGATTTTGTTTTAGTTTCTAGCACGATTTTAATTTTGTTTGCTGTCGATTAAGCTGTGTTTTGATAATAATATTTGGATTATATATGAATTCCTGTTATGTTCGGTCTGATGAACAAAATTATGTTATTAAACAGGCAGTTTCTGAAGTTCATAGGAATTTTGCTTGCTAAACGTGAAATTGCACATGAAATTGTTTATTTGCTTTTTACTTGCTTTTAAGAGTCGCTAAGAATTGATATGATTTTACTTTCCATAGCTGTTTTGAGGCTTTTTCCCTTTGCATGTGTTCTTTTTGTATTAAAAAATATTATATACCTATTGACTATATATTCTTATTAAATTAAATGATTTTTTTTAAAATGATATGCAACTAATTGAAATTTGTATTTTTTTCTTTGATTTTTTTTTCGAAAAAGGCGCAAGAAAAAATGTATAAGATATATGGAAGTGGACGGTGATGATAACAATGATATAGATAATCATATGAGCGATGATAACCTGGGTAGTTGTGGCAGTGTTGATGATGTAAAAACACCAGATGATGATAGTGAATCATTAAATCAATCATTATCAAGTCCAGGATGTTTAAGTGGATTGTCTAGTTTGCAAAGTCCATCGACGAGCTTGGCAAGTCCACTTAATTTGCTTACTAGTCCATCAACTCCGAATGCAGTTTCGAATCCAAATCAAAATAATAATAATAATGGCTGTAATAGTAGTAGTGGTGTATCGAATTCGACAGCATCAAATGATCAACAACATCAGTCAAACACTCAACAGCAGCCACAACAACACCATCAGCAACATCATTCTCTAAGTCATCAGTCTTCTTCTCCTGCTTCACATCATCAACAACAACAACTGCCAAAGGCACATCATCACCAACAACATCAAATACCCATGTTTATTGATACCAGTCGCAGTACGGCAGATACTAGCTGCAATCACATACCCTCCGCATCTGCAGTACATCAAATGTTACACCATAACGCAGCAGCAACATCTGGATCTGCGGCTTCGTTTTCAGCTCTGCCATCGGTTAAATCAATTGCCGATCGCATGGTTCAATCGCTATTGAATAATGTCAATATTGGCAACCGATTGGGTCATTTAGCTTCTATAGGTTTAGGCCATCAGGGCGATCAATCAGGCGGTATGACCTCTCCTCATAGTCATCAAGGCTTAAATTCCAATTCTAGTGGGAATGATATTAAGCCACCACTAATGATTCCCCAACAACAACAACAACCACTGCAACACCATCACCATAAGGATTCGCCCAATGGCAGCGGTGTAATTTCTTCCAATAATTCAAATTCCACCCAAGAAGAAGATAAAATGAAATTAGATGGCAAACTTTTGCCTCCACAGACATCAGCAATTAAAAATGTGCAATCAACAACCGCGGTGACAGCAGCAGCAGCAGCGGCATCGAATGCTTCTTCATTAACTTCGTCGATTTCATTCTCATCATCGTCTTCGTCATCATCGTCGTCATCTTCATCATCATCATGCCAAGGTGGCAGTAATGTTACTTCTGCATCTTCGTCACCGTCAGAGATCTTTTTTGAAAAAGCTATAAGAAATCCTGTCGGTGCCAATCCTCGAGATGTCAATAATCCGCTAAGTATTAATCAATTAACTAAGCGTGATTATAATATTCATAATAATAATTCACCACCAATGCTTTTGCTACAGCAACAGCAACAACAGCAAAATTCGATGGTATTGCAACATCAACAGCAGCATTCCAGCACTCACATGCAGCAACAAAATCTAACTGGTGTACAAAGAACAGTTTCATATGTTAAACCTTCATTTACCACAGGAAAATGTAGTACAGTGGCTAGTCCAACGGCGGCAGCGTCCGAAGAATCGTGCTCCGATAAAAATCCCATTACGCAATCTTCTCCCGCGTCTTCCTCCATGCATCAACCTAATTCGGCGCCAGTCGCTAAATCGTCTCCTTCGTTTATGCTTAAATCAACGCAACACCAATATCAGCTTCTCCCTAACTCTGTACCCGCATCTGAAACTGGACTTTCGATTTCCAGCCCAAATACTTCTGTTTCCTCTCCACACAATCCGCACAGTCATCAACAACAGCAGCAGCAGCAACTGCAGCAGCAACAAGCCCAACATCACGCATTTGCTTTGAGTACACATCTCCAGCATTTCAGTCAACATTTCCCGATAACTTCTTCTTCAGCGGGAACAAATTACTCAACAAAAAATACCATATCCGCAAGTGTCAGCAACAATAATGTTGTTGCTGCTGCAAAGCAAACAAATAGCGGTACTATTGGAACAGCAGCCACTACAACACATCACCGGACCTCAGATGGTGGCGAAAGTGGTGCAATAAGTGTAACATAACAGTACGCCGTCTACGTAGCGGCCAATGCCGCCACCATCGTCCATGTCCATCAAAAAGCCATAATAATAGCTGCAGTATTGCCAGATTTAAAAGTAACAGAATTTATTATTCTTAAGCTTCATTATCCTTCTCAAGTGAAAAAAAACAGTCACACAGAATAAGATTGAAATGTATTTTATATTATATTTTGCTTCAGTTATATTTTTATATATAGAAAAAACATTGAATAGCTTTGATTCAAAAAAAAGTTAATTCCCGAAAGAAAATAATAAAAAAAAAACTACTCAGGCCTGACCACAGATTAGCAATAAAAAGAAGGGAAATTTCGGCAACTTTTTTGGTTTGTCTACAAGCTAGTACCGTTGTAGGTGATATTTTTGCATATGTGTTACACCACATATTGTGGGTTATCGTGAATAAAAATTTCCCTGGGCATTTTTCAGAAGTTTCCCTAGGAATTTATTGGTATTAGGCCCTGTCGAGATTAATATTTTATTCCCTCGAATTTCCCACGGAATAAATATTCCTCAAACAAAAAATCGTATGAAATCACAGCAAAAGTCCCTGGAAATTTTTCTCCAATTCGAATATTGGGAACGTGAATGATGCTCAAAAGTTTCCCTCGGAATTTATTAGCGGTATTGGGAATAAGCTTTCCCATAAATTTTGCTGTCATCTCATACGATTTTTTGTCAGAAAAAATTTCGTCATGTCAACTTTATAAATACAACAATGTAAACAAATGAGTTTTACGAGGTACGAAAGTTTCCCATCTTGGTATGGCTCATCTGTTGGCCTGACTATGAAATTCTAGTCAAAGAGTAATTTTATTAGCGAATTTGACTTTGTATAAATTTTGATTTTGCTTCAATTCGTATCGTATTTTATTTGCATTCTATTTGTATGTTGTTCTACTTGATTTTAACTGAAAACAGATCTAATTTTTTTATTAAGCAAATAAAGATTTTCGATTCGAGTTTTACAAACATTTCATGAAAGAAATCTAAATTTTTACATTTATTGTGCGATTTGGCTGATAAGCAATACAGCTATAGTCAGCTTTCAATCAATTCAATTTTGTCGATTGATTATTTGTAATTTTCTGTTTTCAATTTTAGCTATATGCCTGTAAGGCCCAATGTCTTTTAAATACAACATGAATTGCAAGGCACTAGTTAGATGAAATAGAAGATAGGAAATTTTTTTTTGTTTGCAACAAAAACGGTATCTGAATCAAAGCTCTCAACTCAAAAATATTGTTTTGCTTATCTTTTTTTTATTGAGTTTTACAGAAGCAAAGCCCTTAACATTTATTTTATTTGTTTTCTACAATAAGAAAAAAAAATAACGAATAACATATTTAAATTTAAAATCAATTCAGTTTTTTAATGGAAAAATTGAAATTAAAAACAAAGTGTGCCACATACAAATATGATCTGCCATATTAAATAAAATATTTATGTAAATATTTTTTTAGTTCTTTGATATTTTTTTTTTACTTAAAATTAAGAAACAAAATTCAATTTGTCTTACAAAAACAAAAGAAAATGTAAATTAAAAAAGAATTAAATAAGAACATGATTAAAGAACAAAAAGAACAAAATTGATAGCAAAATATGGAAATGCCAATTTAAATAAGACTGTATATTTAAATCAAATCAAAATTAGTTTTGTGGGTTTGTTTTAAATAATAAAGACGTGTTTATATGTTATATATGTTTATAGGTTTATATATATAAAAAAGTGTTAATATTGGTTGCTTGGCAACCTTAGTCCTCTACTGCATACAAAGCCATTTCATATGGCTTAAGGACTATTCACATGAGAGCGAGACGATTAAACGAATAAATTAGATTTAAAACAATTAAGCAACCTAAATTCTAAGCAAAATTGGAGAAATATAATTTATAAATATTAATGTTCAGGCACGAAAAATAAGTTTTTAATTGAAAAAACAAGGTAAATGTGAGCAAACAATATTGGTCGTCGTAAATCATCGGAATTACAGTCAAATTCTATTCGCGTTCCACATACCATCAACACTTCAACGAATAATTTGGGCAAATTCCTAAACGCAAATCTTGGGCATAATATGCTAAGCAAACGCAGTTCGTTCTTTTTTCTTGCGCAAACTTCAATGCAATTGTGCAAGTTTTAAACTTGTGTTGCGCACTTCACTTGCTTTTTAATTTTTATCGGGTTCGTGCATTCGCTTAGCATGAGACTTCCTTTAAATCTTGTGTTTAGTAATTTGGCCTTTGTTTGCGCAAGACTAACCTCAAAATCAGATAATCAACTTACATTCGCGAAGAATAAAAAAGCCGTGTGAACGATATGTCAAAATGGACGAATATTCGTTAATTCGTTGCGCGTTGGTCGCTCTCATGTGCATAGTACTTTAGTCATTCTTTTTTAAACAAAATGTTTTTGTTTTAATAAAACATTTTGTGCGTAAGATTAAGATCTGATACCTTTATGGTACATATGGTACTTTTTGTGTCTAATAGACCAGTTCTTTAGTCATTTGCATAGTTAGGTGGCAAAAAATTGAAAAGAAGATTCTTCGTCTCCTATAATAAATGTTTGGGCAAATAAAAAAAGTTATTGAATTTTCTATACAAATATCTTTTTATCAACCACGCATATCTTTCTTTGATAATGAAAATAATTTTTTTTTCGCGATTGACCTGCCAAATCGAGACTGTCAATTACAGGGAAATTTATTCCGTGGGAGATTCGCAGGAAAAATTTCGAGGGAATTAAATATTCCATGGGAAACGAAATTTCCTGGGATATTCTCGATGGTTTCCTATGTGGACAAGTCAAGGGAAATTTATTATTTATTTATATTTTATTTATTATTATTATACAAGTATAGTTTGACAAGTTTGCTTTTACCATTTGTGTAAACTTTTCCACTGACGTTTTTCTGCATTAAATTTAATGAATCATGCTTTCTAAAACATACCCATATAATATATTTCACTAAAGTTATTGAAAGACCAAATACAGCCATGTTAGGATTTTTGAATTATACGTGCAGTAAATAATGTTTTTGAATGTTAATATAAATCGGTTCCTCATCGGAATTGGTATTTGCTTTATAGGCAATGGGGTAAAATTATTTCCTGTAAAATGCTGCCTCGATTTTGTTGCAATATGATAGCGATTAGGGTAATTTTGCATTCCAAACTTTACATTGAAGTATAAATTCACTTTGTTGATTTTTCATAAACTCTAGTAATTTATTTTGCTATATTTACTTCCATTATCTATGTCTAAACGATATTCTTAATCTTCAACTTTTAGGGAGATATCGATCATCTTTACGTCAATATTAATAAATTAATATTAATATTAGGGATATTGCGATCGTCCATTAATATTAATATGAACTAATAAAGCTAATAGGAATATATATATATATATATATATATATATATATATATATATATATATATATATATATATTCTAATTTTTCACTTTTAAATGAAAGAATAAAATATGTAATATTTTTTCTAAAATATATACATATCATTATTTGTCTAATTTTCCTAATATAGCTACATACGTACATATATGTATGTATGTATGCATATCTATAAAATAAAAAAATCCACCTTTTCAAAATTTAATTTTTTAAAGAAAAATGGGAAAAAACCCTTTTAAATATTTACTTTAAGGGAGAGAGAGTAAAAGGAGTGTTCGCGACCAAAACCGAATTTTATTAACATTTATAATTGTTAAGAGTATGTCTGAATGTATGTTTGTGTATATGTGTTGGGTGAATGAAAATGTGTTTGTACGAAAAATACATTTATATACAGAATATATATACAAATATATTTAATGAAATACAAAAATCATTTGTAAAATAAAATAATAAAAAAGAAAATCACACAAGTCGTATAGATGTATGAGAATATTCATATACAGACATACGTGCATATATATATGGGTAGATAAATAATATGACTCGTATGTGTAACCAATGTTAAATTAAAATAATATGTGTAATAAATAAAATAGCTATTTAAAAATACATTCTGAAGAAACATTATATATAATAAGCATGTAAATATAAATATAATTTGTATGTGTATCTAAGATATATTTGGGATTGAATGAGTGCCACATTGTATATATACATACATAAATATAATATTTGATTTTGTTTTTCTCTCACCGTAAATTAGTTTATATAAACATAAAGTTAATAAATAAAAAGAAAACGTAAAAATACATCATACACAAAATTGTACATTTAAACAACACCAACCAGAACAACAAGTGTGCAAAAAAAATGTCTAATGCTTCTCTTATTGTAATTTCACTCACAGGATAAAGATATAAATAAATAAATTTGTAATCCACCACTCAAATATTATAGTGCAAATGAAACCAACCGGATATACAATACATATAAATCACTAAGCAAATATATATGTTTATATAAAATGCATTTGTATACATATATATAAAAAGATAAAAAGAGAGTATGTTGTACTCTTCATTAATCACTTAATGTTATACATTTTATTTAGTGCGCACTTAAAAATTAGCACATAAAACAAACCCCTTAGGTAACTTTGCTAAATAATAAAAGCATGAATGAGTTGAAAGAAATCAATCATAATGTAAATACATATATATCAAAACAAAACAAGAAAATAAAATTTAAATTTAAGGTTTATATATTAAAAAAATAATGAATTCTGCTATATACTGATTAATATTTAGTTTATAATATAATTTGTAAATCTATATATCTACAGATAAATCAAAAAGAAATTTAAAAAACCCTTAAGGTCTTTCGATATTTCTAAGTGTTGTTAAAGTTACCAGGAAAGAATAAAAACAAAAAAAACTTAGTAACATGAGTTTAAAAGTCATAAACAGAAATGAAAAACAAATTTAAGAAAAAATACTATGAGAGATAATTTTTTTACCACTTGAATAATTGTTTTTAAATAAAAAATATTTTTTTTAAATCCCTCAGTTAAAAAACAAAAAAGTAGTACCACAAAACATACTTAAATGCCAAACTAGCGTATAAGAAAGATTTTAAAAAAAATCCTTAATTTGGTTATTATTTTTTTTATTAACTATTATTATACTTCTTTAGATTTTTTATTTTTTGCTTATAACGAATTCTTCCATATTTTAAAAATATAAACAAAAATACTTTTATTTTGACTTTTATTTTACTCAATTAATTTTTTTTAATTTTTATTATTATTTTTTTTATTTTTATCATTATTTTTTTTATTTTGTTTATGTGATTAGAAGAATATTTGTATATATGTAGTCACATAATACCTATATCACTTTCAACAAAATCGATGAATTGATCAGTGGCATTGAAGGTGGGGCAATCTATCGAATATTCGTGCTGATTTGATTCGTTTACTGCACATTCACTCTCAGCGAATCCATTACAGATTCTATTGTGGTTTTCAATTGGACATCCAGGAGCATTCCTAAGTGTGCGAAAGAACATTATCGAAAATGCGCGCATTTGATATGGATGATTCTCTTTCTCGTTTGATTAAAAATTACCTTTCGGTACGCTCAATACAAGTTGTATTGTACGGTTTCAAGTCTTATATATACAAAATAAATGCTGATGTGCCCCAGGGCTCCGCTTTGTATCCAACTCTCTCTCATTTTCATGAATATTCTCTTAGCTGGTACTTATAATAGTACTCTCAGCTTTTCATACTATGATAGTACTCTCGGCTTTTCATACTATGATAGTACTCTCAGCTTTTCATATTCGTTTTCAGATTCACCTCTGTCCTTCGGATGTGGTACTGCAACGCAGCATATGCTAAGCTAATTAAATTCTGATCTCGCATTGTCTAGGCTAGATTGAAGTGGCTGTCAGCTCTGTAGCTGACACACTTAGACCAGAGTTGATCCATTGTGATACCAAATGAATCATATCAGTTATTCATATTCGTTGAACCATTTGGAGCTCGTAATGAAGCGGAAGAGACAAAGATGCCTATATTGTTTACATCGCTGAGATCATTGAAGAAAATGTCTCCAAGATGGAGCTTACGTCTCTGAGATAGAGCAGGACATGAGCACAGAAGATGAGCAACAGATTCCACCTCCTCCTCGTCCATGCAGTTTCTGCAAAAATAGTTTCAATATACGCCAAGCCTCATTGCGTGCTTGCCTGTAAGGCATTGTCAAATTATGACACCAATTACGGAGTTGATGTGCAATATGCTTAAGGATATCAAATACTTGGAGCCTTTCAGATCAAGTTTTGATCAGAATTGTTTTTTCATCATACAGGTTGTTGTATTTCTCCATCTTCGGTTTGTCCTTTCTATAGCATTTTGTTTCAGCATTAGCCCTTTCAGACAATTGAGGTAGCGTCGTTCCATTTTTGGCAAGTTCATCAGCGTTCCAATTCTTTGGAATATCGCTGTGCCCTAAACCCAACATAGGTGAATATTGAAGTGCTGCGCCATCTCCATGAGAGATGAACGGCAGTTAAGAGCAGTTATGGAGTTTGTAGAGGACGATTCCAGAGATTTAATATCCGCCTGAATATCCGCGAAAATACGGATATCAGTAGTTGATATCGCGTTTTCTTTCAGCCAGGAGAGGACTTCTCTGATTGCCATAATTTCTGCTTGGAACACGCTACAATGTTTAGGAAAGGAAGACGGAAACAGATACTTAATTTTAGTCTGTTTGAGTACACACTGCCACTAATCCCTTCATCAGTTTTTGATGCATCAGTATAAAAATGGATAGCATCATCTTCCAAAAAGCTTAAATCTTCCCAGACAGATCTTGGAGGGATGGTGACTTTTTTTTTTATAATCTACACGCGCTCAAGGGATTATGAATACCCTTTAAATGTTTCAACACAGCGCGGGCGTGAGGGTGAGGTTAATGAAGAGAAAGAATGATAGGAAAGATGTGTGGCGCGTAATTCGGAGACTGTAGGTGGTTGTTGTCTCAGATTTTATCTCCAGGGATGGCGGCTGAACTAATGCGGAGAAATTTCCGTGTCTTATTTGTCGATGTCCATTATAATTCGCATTAATTTTTTTTTATTTATTGTCATATTCTATCGGTATACTAGTTTTACTCAATCACATGTTGTTAGTTCTATGCCTAAACAGCATGTAATGAGTAAACCAGCAACTCATTGTATGACATTTATTTTTAGAATTGAACTTGGGAGTTTTTGCCAAATTGTAATTTAGGGGTGGTTAATCAATGGCCAAAATCCTAAACGCAAGATTTGCAAAGTAAAAAGGAAGTGAACTGTTCAACATAAGTTTAAAACTTGCACAATTGCAATGAAGTTTGCGCAAGAAAAAAGAATGAACTGCGTTTTGGGACAGTGTGCTTAGCAGAGATCTATCGGTTTGCGTTTAGGGACAGTTTGCTTAGCATATTATGCGCAAGATTTGCGTTTACGCATTTACCCAAAGTAACTTGGAAGTGATCCGAACGAGTTCAGAATAGTATAATGACCAATATCATCATTGATCCATTGTGAACAAGCTTTAAGGCGGGTGGCTGTGTTCCCTGCCGTCTGTTTGCTGAAGATATTAAGGGGTAGTAGATGGAGTAGAAATTCTAGCGCGGCAGAGAGTGTTGTTCTTAATGCTCCGCTTATACACATCGAAGCTGATCGTTGGACTTTGCCCAGCTTGTCACGATTTGCAGCTTCTTCTAGAGCGGTCCACCATACTGTTACGAAATAGGTAAGAATCGGTCTGATTACCGAAGTATATAGCCAGTAAGTAATACGGGGTTGAAAGCCCCATTTATTCACAATTGCTTTTTGCATGAGAAGAGTGCCACTGTGGCTTTTTTAACTCTTTCTTCTATATGATGTTTCCAACCTAATTTTTTATCTAAAATAAGACCCAAGCACTGTTGGAAAAAGGCTTTGAATTGTTTATACAAAATTTATTTACGCCTTTAGTTAATTTTCTCTTATCTTCATTAAAAAAATCAAAACCTTAACTTTATAACATCCAGTCTTTACGACTTAAATGTTAAGTTCTATTTCACTTTTCTAGCGTATGTCTTCAAAATATTTAATGATGTTAACTTGGAAATGCAATCCAAAGATGTAAGAGTACATAGTTTTTTTTCCAAAATGAAATTTTTGTTTAAACACTTATGTACAAATTTTACGGTAAGGTGCGGCACTGAATGTGAAGTCTGACACCTACACCTCGAAAAATTTCAGTGAAAAAGATATACAGACCTTCAAAAATCATGCTGGAATATTTAACATAACGCACGATATTAGAAGAAGATCGGATTTTGATGACGTTTTCTTTAACGCACATGAAAATTTCCCACAAAGCGCAGTATTGAATGGTCATGTTAAATCTATCGCTCAATTTGTTTTAAACTTTTTTCCTAATGAACACAAAACATTGAAGCTATAAACAACGAATATTGAGCTCTCGATGATTGCGAATATATTAAGAAACTGAGAAATGCATCTCTATCGGAATTTTGGGCAAAAATTGGGATTTTAAAAAATTAATGCAATGGCAATGAGTTTATGTTTCCAAAATATTCATCGAATTATTCAGAGTGCCTTTGTATACCACATTCTTCAGCAAACGTTGAAAAAATAAAGTTTTTACATTTTTTTGAAAAAATGACTACGCCCCTATGTTTTCGAGCATTTTTCTCCAAATCTATCAATTGTAAGATAAAAAGTGTCTTATGCCGGTCGTCCACTAAGTGTGCAACAAGCTCAACCAACTTCATTCAACTTTTCATTCAACTCCATCGTTGGATGTCAAAATTTACAACCTCTTACACTAGTGCACAAACTTGCGTTCTTCACATTGAGCAACGAAGCCAGAAGAAAAATTGAACAAAACGTGTTGAGAGCCGCGTTGACAAACTTTGTGAAATGTTGAATAACCTCGTACACTTGGTTGATCAACTCGTTCAATTGTTGGAGAACTCTGTAAACTTAGTTGATCAACGTATTCAATTGTTGAATAGTTGACAAACTAACTCAAAAGTTAAATAACCTCGTACATAAGTTGATAAACTATTTCGATTTTGACAACAAAAAAGGTTTTTTAGTTGATCAACTGCATTTTTGATATGGTTGTTCAACAAGTTGATGGACGTGTTGATACCTTCGTACACCTAACCAAGACGCACTAGTTGAGGAACGCGTTCAACGCACGCACCATAGCTGCTCTGATATTGATGACATAATTTTTACTTGTAAACATTTTTAATGTCAGTGTCACACACATTTTTATTGAAAAATATTGAAATTAAACTTTGTCTAGATTAAGCATGATTTCCTCACAAAGAAAAAAATGGCTGCCATATTTATAATATTTGAAAATTAACTGCAAAAAAAAGATAAAAGAGACGATGACGAAGAATAAAAACACATTGAAGAAAACTGCACCAATTTTCAAGCTTATGTCAACACAATATTTCAACCCATGTACGCACACAAATTTTGTCTCATCCAACGCAACGCACAACAAATATTTTCACGTAAACGGCAACCAACACCAAACAAAATTAAAAAAGTTAATCAAGGAGTTGAACAAATAATTTGCAACACATTATCTTGAAAACGTTGCTCAACGCGTTGAACCCCCATTTTTAACGAGCAACACGAGCTCATACACTAGCTGTACACTTGTTGAAAAATTCGTTGAGCAACGATCTCCAACCGGATTAAACTCGTTTGTTGATTGTAATTGAGGACATGGAACATTAGATTTGAATGCGATGAACTCGAAAGTTGTGACTTGAACGCCTAGTGGACGACCGGCATTAATCTTATTGGTGTAGAATGACATGATCTACAATGTATTCCAACAACTTTTTTCAAAAAAAAACCCAAAGTTTTCGAGTAATTTTTAAAAAAACTGAATTTTACCGTTATTTATTAAGCTATAATAATAAAGTTTCTTTACTACAATTATATTTAGAACAAATTAATTGTTTTTTTTTTGTTTTTGTTAATAAATAAATTTTATTTTTAAATTTGCGTCTTTTTTAGTACTATTTAATTTCAGCGTTCAGTACAATCGAAAATAGTCGATTTCCATTACTGGACCCAAGTATTTTACTTCATCTGAGAAAGCTAGTGGGATACCTTTAATAGTAGGAGGATCTACGTGAGGAATTTTATATTTCCTTGAAAATGGGACAAGTTCATTTTTTTAGGGTTGACTCCTAGAACACCTTTCTGCCCAGCTTATTAGCTTATTTAAAGCGTTTTGTAGGAGTTCTCTCTTAGAACGTCTGACAAGGCAATGGCAACGTGCGTCGTCCGCATAAGCAACCACTCAATTGTTCTCCTCTACTAGCAAATCTTGCAGAGAAACCGCCCAGTTTTGAGTTGATAACCCTGCTAGTCAGCATTTGATTAATCGGTTCACCAAGCGATCCATCTACGTTTAGACTTGACAGTGCCGATGCGATTGCAGATGCGTCGACATTATTAAAAGCGCCTTCTATGTCCAGAAAAGCGCAATAATATACTTCTTATAGTAGAAGGAGTATTCGGTAGTTCGTACTAGATTATGTAAGGCAGTATCTACCGACTTTCCTTGCTATTACGTAAGTGGATATCAATCAATCTTTCAAGAGTTTTTAGAAGGAAAGATGATAAACTAATAGGTCTGAGGTAACTTGGGTGCATTTACCCGCCTTGGGTATGAACACAACCTTCACTTCTCTCCAGAGCAGAGGTAAGTGGACCAGATCTAAGCAAATGTGGAACAGATTCTTCAGAATTGGTAGAATTATATCTGAGGTCCTCTGTAGCTCAGCTGGAATTATACCGTCCGGTCATGTGGCCTTGAAAGGTTTGAAGTTATTAATTGCCCATATCAGTTTATTCCTAGTAATTAGACCTTGTGGATAGTTAGACTAGTTAAACGCCGTATTGTCTATGAAGCTAACATTTTGAGAGCTACCTGGAAAGTGGGTATCTAGTAACAAGTTGAGCGATTCTTCACAAGAGTTGGTCCATGAATCGTCACCATATTTAAAGCTGCTGGACATGGATGGATTTGTAGAGAGAATTTTTCTATCGGAAATTTGGACAGACGTGAAGAGTTAAGGGAAGATGAACCACCGCTAACATCATACTGTCTCTTTCTTGAAGAAAAAAATCGGAATGCATGTGAAATTTTATATTTGCGCTGGGAATATTTGCTTTTTATATTTATGAAATTCTGACATTCATCATTTGCATTTATGAATGCTATGCATTCGGCGGACTTTGCAACCATGCATTCATGAAAGCACACTATGTATTAAAATGTCTAGGTCGTATTTCTAAAACTTTTGCTAGAAGAGCTACGATGGGAATGCCCCAATTCTCATTTTCTTTTCACTTTTCACTAGACACAAATAATAAATTGTTGTTGTTCTGTTTTCAACAAATCTCATGATATTATTTTTTAAAAGCCTACGCTTTCACAAAAAACAAAGTAGATCTGGATAAAGTATCCTTATATATCACTGTCATCCTGTAATATGCATCACTCTCGATGCAAAACAAAACATTTTAAACAGAAACATTAATGTTTTATTATAAATTCGATTTTACATCTCCAAATTAAATAAACAATTTGTAATTTTCTACAACATTAACAATAAATGAAAGGTTTAGCAATTGAGAAAAAAAAATTATTTAGTTTCCTTCACCAATTACAATCAATTAATTAATTATATATACAAAAAATACAGTAAAATCCTCATAAAATTTAATTCGTATTTGATAGTTCGTTTTGATTACGCCAGAACCTAAAACAAAGCCAATTTTGTATAAAATAACTACAACTACAAATTTTTTGTAGTTGTCCGATTCAAATGAAAACTTTAAACAAAACGTTTAACATTTAACCAAATAATGTTATAAAATCAATCATACATTGTAAAGTCTCCAATGTTTTTAGTGAATGTAAAACTATATATTTGGTAAATGCATCAATGATCATAAGTACATAACGGTCAACTCCTGATTTTTCAGCAAATGGACCCATACAGATACAGTCAATATGTATTGCTTGTTTCAAAACCGATCGGTTGTTTATCAATAGGATGTAAAGTTATTTGCTTCATTCCAGATGGTCTCTTCGCTATGTTGAAAATGCATGACGGCTGGTCATGGTTCAATACACGATGAAGGCACAAGAAGTTTTTCTATTAAAATGAAAAAGTAGAACAGCACCACTAGAGCAAAGGAATCTGATGATCGAACTTGGCAAGTCGTGAAATAGCTATAATTCCAGCCAAAAATAATTGAGAAAAAACTTGATGGTAGCACACTCGAGTTGTTGTTGGGCATTCAAAGTCATTAAATTATACAAAAAAGTATGCAATCATACAAAAACTGATTTCTATAATAAAGGTTCATATTCTCTATCATCTATTAAGAAAATTGTCTTTCATGAGTTTACCAACTTTTTGTTTTCTGAAGTCTTCCAACCATGACAATTTTTAATTGGAAGACAAAATTAGTCGGCAATGTTCCGCCAATTTTCTACCAACAAAATCAACCAACCGCTGCAATGGAAAATTTTCACTTGAGAGAAAATTGGCAATTGTCAGCTTATTGGTTACAATTAGAAGACTTTTGAGAGTTCGGTCAATTTAGGAAGATCGTCCAATCGTGTATACTTAGCTTAAGGCTTATTAGCTTTATTGAAATATACTACCATCCATTATTTCTCTTCAATACAATGAAAAAGCACAGCACAGCGGCGCAAGTAAGGCCCGGCCACGCACTGAGCGACCAACAAAAATAGAACATATTAAAACCTATAGATATGGCAATGCTCTTACTCTGACGCTTAGCAGCGTCGCTCATCGCTCAGAATGAAAACATGTTCTAACTTTGTAGTTGATCGCTGAGCGACGTAAAAGAAAGATGGTCAATATAGACATTGAAAGTTTAATATCGGCTGTTCAAAGCCGACATGTTTTATCGCAGGATAAAGAAAATATTTTAAATATAAGTATATTAGTGATAAAAAATGGGAAGACGTTGCAAAAATTTGTAACTGTTTAGGTAATTTCTTATTCAAATATTTAAATTTTTCTTAACTTCCAAGTTCACAAAAGTACATAGTAAGCTCATTTCTTATATTTAAAGCCGAAATACTGCTTCTGTTGTAACGGATTGCGACAAAAAGATCTTGGCAAAGGCTTTTTAACGACTATCACTTATTCATCGTCGCAGACGACGTCGCTCTGTAAAATGGCAATCGTCGCTCAGCGTCGCTCGGTTGCTCTGTGCGTGGCCGAGGCCTAAGAGCACTTGGACCTGTGTGTAATTGTGTTGGTAAATCCGAGTTGAAAATTGTAATGACAGATCTTTGAGTTAATTGGTGGTTGACAACGGTGATCTAGCTCCTCTTATTCGGATGTCTGGTGGATTATTTACGATGTGGTCCTTAAAACACAATTAGGTACTTAACTTAGCGATGTCAAATCAATGACCATTTTTGCTTTTATATATAAAATTTCAAATTGAATCATTAGTTTTTGTTATTTTTTTTATTTTTGATTGAAGCAAAATTTGTGTATCAAAAATATTTTTTCTTATATAAACACATAAAACAACATTAATACAATAGTAATACTAATATACGTATAATAGTATGAATTGAGGGGCAACTGTCAATATACATAGAATTTTGTATACATACCTAAATAAAATATTTTGATTCCAATTCTAATAGATTTTAATAGGGGCCAAGGTAGTCGTGGCCCAGATTTGCTGAAACGAGCCGGTAGGTTCTTTTTGGGGTTTGCAGTCTGGCTGCGGTGATAACTCTATCGCTGAAACCGCTAAATAAATATACATTAATGCTACTTTTAACTAATATGCTAGATCTAGGGTCACCTTTGTCCGAAGCATACAGTACTTAGTATCCCGGAGTCCTGAGTCCCTTACTTATGGATTTTACTATCCAAGGTTCCTGGATCAAGACGATATATTCCCCGTAACTGGATAGACAAAGAAGAAGCGAGGCCGAAGCCTTGATGGAGTGTTGGAGGTTAATCTGGATTAACTGCAGCATTTTGGCTCCAATCAGAGGATAAGCCAAATAGCACCTCCTCACTCAGAAGAACATTATCCAGGCAGCCTTTAGTCTCCATTTCGGTCAACCTATCGACTTTTCGAGAAGCCTGCAATGTAATCGAGGATGACCTGAATTCCAGGTTCAGGTTCCTCAATCATCGGTGCTACTTCGATTTTCTATGGAGGGACGCTTTCGGCGTCTACCTCATCTTTTTTATAAACTATTAAGGTGACCGAGTCAAACCCATACCTTATCAGGCCCACAGCCTGCGCCAAGGGGGTGAGAAAATACTTATTGATTACGACAACCGCACTTCTATAAAGACCCCTCACCTGCTCTAGCTTCGCAATTTTCCAATCATGCGTGGGTAATTCCGGGTTGCTTTCCTTAATTATTTGAATTATGTCATCTAAGCAGGATGATTCGACTAGTATGCATATGCGTGCTCTTGGTCTGCACGGATATCTTTCTTAGCTACGACCTCGCACCTGGCCAGATTTCACCCAGCCTGCTGACAACAAGCCTATATAGATCGCACCACCTATGATAATCACAAGCGATGAATTTGACATACACTTGATGCCAACCCCCATCGCTGGTGAGCGGTGGTAGTCCCAGGTTTTCCCTCATTATACTTAAGAAGGGTTCAATGTTACCACCTGCCATCGATAATTAGAGATCGAGCCATCGATATTACTCCTGTCAATGACTGCAACTACAATTTTCCCATTCATCGCAAAACGATTAAGAAGGGTCGCCAAGGGGGTGGTTCCCTCCAGAGAATTTTGTCGCTTTGACGTGGAGTTGCCGCTGGTCTGAGCATTCGCTAAAATGCCCTTGGCCCATTTTATCTTGGCGTTCAGGTCTGGTTTTTCCTCAACTTCTGGATTGTCACCAATGGTCTTGAAAATCCTTAGAGCAGAACGCCATCGACGGCTTTATACGGATATTTTGCGACGCACATTGAGACACCCCGCTTTTGAGACGGAAGGATCATTATTCATAACCCTAGCATCCCTGAAGAGGGCCCCCCTCGGCGCATTCCTTGGAGAGGTTTACTCTGATTGGTAGTGGAAGGATCATTTTTCACAACCCCACCACTACGTAACTTAGGTATTACTACCTTTCTACTACTTCTCTTTGTGATTTGAATCAGCAGATGGGCCATGACATTAGGAGGGTAATAATGTAAATATGTACATACATTATTACATATGTATATAAGGAAAGTGAATTGTGTATAGGTGGGAAATATCGTTTTTTAAACTTATTAAAATCGTTTTTTCGAAAAAACGAAGAACACCATTAGATGCCACGGATCAATGAAAATTTTATAAAAAAGTATCTCGAAAATTGTACGCAGGATTTTGATTAAATCCAGCTTTTTATTTTTAGTTTTTTGAAAACATTTTTTTTTTAAATTTTGGTAAGCACTTTTTTAGAGTCTATTAATATACGAGTACATGCTATTATAAAATTTAAAATAATTTTTTTTTTGATTAGTTTTAAAAATATTAATTTTTGAAAAAAAAGTTGTAGAAATTAATTTTAATTAGAAAAAAAAGTTATTAATAATTTTGATATGCAGAATTTGATTGGCTACTGAGGTCTTCTCAGCTATAAAATTTGAAAGAAACCAATACCGTTACCGAGAAAGCCAAAAATTTAAAAAACCGTTATATTAAAGGTACCGTTAATAGACTTTTCGCGTAAGCTTGGTTCAGATTAAATAATAGCTATTGCCAACAAAAAAAATTCTCAAAAATTTTCATCAAAATCATTGGAGCCGTTTTCGAGAAAGATTTTCCTAAACGGTTAGATGGAAGGTTCCCCTATTTTTAGGCCTAAAAATTTAATTTCAATTTCCCTCTGAGAAATGCCAAAAGAATCACATACCAAATTTGAAGGTAATCGCTTAAGGCGCTTAGACTGTAGCACGTTATTCTAAATGAATAGTAGATTTGTTCGTTGAGCTCTGAAGTCACCCTAGGGTCGCAATTAAGCGTTTTTTTTTAAATCTTGAACTCACCCTAGTGAGCTAATTCTGTGTTTTTGGAGACCTGGAGTTCCCGGTACTTATTGTAAAGTGGGCCTAGGTTTTTAAATATGCAAGTAGAAATAAATTTTCAAAGTGATATAGTACACTACAAAATTATTATGTTTTGCTGTAAGCAAAATATATATGTAATACAAAAGAAAGCCGGATCTTTTAAAATTTATGGGTTGTTAGTCGGGCTAATTTATTTTAATATTATTATGAGGATAGAACTTCTGTTTTTTTCCTTGATTGAGAACAACATAGTTGAAAATTTGGGTCAACACTGGGTAAAGTCTGGATAGGCACAACTGGATAGTCGGTTCCATGGATTGCTACTTACGAGTACTAAGGCGCCATTCCTGACTATTTGAACATGATAAATAAAATTTTAAATTTAGATTTTGAGGCAATCATTTAAACAAAATTGTTGACATTTTAATACTTAAAGGAGGTTTATTATAGCGAGTTTCAGTCAAGAAAAGATTTGCTCTTTCTGTCAAAAAATTTGGTCTTTTTCTATTTTGAGAGTTTCATTGCAACTAAAAGTACAAATCTAGATCAAATCTCAACACGAAAGATTTGATCTCTGAAGGGTTGGCAGATTTGATCTGAATGCACAGATACACTAAATAGTTTTTTCTGTTAAACTACAAATGGATTTTCGTATTAATTTGTTGTAAATTTGTGTCAGTGCGTGCTAAAAAATAAAAAAAAAAATAATTAAATAATGGACGAAGAAGTTAACAATTTCGATTTTATAAATTAGTGGAGTTTTTGATTGCTTCGTCTTCGTCTTTCTCGTCATCTGAAGATGAATATATGAAGATGGCATACTGGCGGAAGGTGGAGAAAGAAATAATTACCCCCAAGGCAAGAGTATGATAACTCCGGCACCAAGAAATAATAACAGGGTTTTGTAGAACAGCTCAACACAAATCATTTTTGTTTACTATGGGAGGGGGGTGTATCTCCCCGTGTCTTATCAGGAGGGACAATTTCATAAAAAAATACTAAAAATGAAAAAAATATTTAAAAATAAGGAAAATACTTACAATATTTTATAACATTTAGCCCCTTACCGACACCCTCCCAACCATTGGCAAACAATTTACTTACAGCCTTAGGTAAATAGCCATTATGTATATAATAATGCATTTGAACTTGGAAATCTTATCTATAAAACTTATGCAATGTGGCATAGAGCCATTATAAGCTTAACGCGTTAATTCTTGTTGAACAGAGTCTACATAAGGAAATTACAGTGTCGAAGCTGTCGTTCAGCAGCGACAAAGAGGAGGCCACATCCTTATAGATCTGTAAGTAATGGCTGCAAACCTTTATTGGGGACGGATGACGTATGTTAATAGTTAGGAATAACACGAACTTACCTAATCTAATTATTGTAAATAGGAAGAGTTTACAACTCTAAACCGAACAAAAGTGTACCTTTATTTTTTTTCTGACAAACGGCTGGTTTGATCTTGAGAGCCAAAAATGAAACAGATTTCCCGTTTTTCGTAATTTTGGACATAAGCCCTGCATTACTATAATTTATGTGAAAATGTTTTATAAATAAGAATTTATGAAAGGTAACACATAGGCTACGTGAACTCCTTTGCACTGCAAAATACTATTCATCTATTTAGATCATCCTTTTTAATAAGAGTGTTACACCCAAATTAATAAAAATGTACTAGGGAAGGCTTAGGACTTATTATGTGGACTAAGTCTGAAATAGAATTTCTGCTATTTGACATTTGCAAATTTAGTCCTTCTCTAAACCATCGAAGACGGTGGACGAAGGACTAAGAATTGACATTAAGAATAAAATTTACAGGGACATTGTAAAAAAGGAATAAAGTTGATACTTATTATTGAAAATTTTAGTCCGCAGACTATCTTTTATTCTATGGTTTAGTAAAGTTGCATGGACTAGCGGTGGACTAAACATTTTTTTATTAATAGTTCTGATAGTGCTTATTTGTATTATTATTGAGTTCGTTTAAAGAAAGAAGGTTTTTTGTCCTATTTTTTTTTTTTTTTTATTTGGGACTAAATATGGAAATAGTTGCTCGAAAGGATATTGTGCCTCCCTAGTAACTATTTACATATTCCATTTCATTTATTATTATTCGAAGTACAAATTCAACTTTGTAATAATTTGTTATAACCTATTTTTGTTTGTTCTGGTGAAAAAAGGAAAAAAATTATATATATTTTAAGCAAACAATAGCATTTTTTTTTTGTATAATCTACACGTGCTCAAGGCATTATACTACCCTTTAAATGTTTCAAAATAGCGCGGTCGTCAGGTTAAGGAAGAGAAAGAAGGATAGGAAAGATGTGTGGCGCGATGTTCTGAGACTGAAGGTGGTTGTTGTCATTTTATTTCCGTTAGTGTTATGCCTAAACAGCATGTGATGAGTAAACCAGCAACTCATTTTATGACATTTATTTTAGAATTAGTTTTTAATGGAAAAATAAGAGGACATGAACTATGGCAGAAATCGAACCTGTGGCCATGAGGTTGACAGGCGAACACAAAACTCCACAGCCACCCCAACTTAATAAAAGCTTTGCAACGGAATCCATTAATCAATTAAGAATTGTGTTCCATTTTAAACATATTGGCGCAAAATTTTTTGTCGATTTAGTAATATGTTAAATAGTTTTTAGTATGATACTAGGTTAAAACGAGGATTTTGCTAATTTTAAATCTGTTTAGTATCGTCCTATTTTCTTATCATTTTACTAAAGTTAAAATCACAAAATGGCTACTTTATTGTTTTAGTATCGTACTTAATCCATATGGCACTTTGACACAAACATCAGAAAGTTATGTTGGCTAACTTTTAAGAACTATTTTGGGCGTGCTTAGTTGTAGTTTATTAAGGAAATAGATTTAATATGGTGCTATTTAAAAAGCGTTTAAAATTAGGAAAATAGTAGTAAAGTGCTTTAGTATTAGCAAACTGTTAAGTAGTATCATGCTAAGCTCTTAACATCAGGCTGTTTAAAATTTTGCGCCATTGTTTTCAGCCAAGAAATAAAGGCCTGTCAGAATATGTATTTGAAATAAATTCAGTACAAAAGTAGCAAATTTTTTAAATTTGTTCTTAGATGCTATTATAAATTACTTGTTCAATTTCCGTTCCTTCTTTAATCTCTGTTTTTTATACAAAATATACTCACACAAGGTGAAAACAAACACCTTTATGCTGCTATATACATATATACATATTTTAATTGTCAATAGAAACCAAAACAAATGTTCACAAACAAAATAATAAATAAAACAAAACAAAACAGATTCCGTTTCGCAATACATAAAGAAAGAAAAAAATCAATAAAAAACATTAAAACAAATTATATAATTAAATTGATAATATATTCAACAGATTCTCGCATACTGTGAGTATGCATCATAAAATAAATATATAATATCTTTATGTATAAACACGTTTTTTTTTGAAGCAAGGACAGTTATAACTGTCATAAATACATATAACAAAACCAAAATAAATAACAAAGTAATTATTAACTACCAAATACATAATGCAATTAACAAAAAAAAAAAAGAATTTATTACGACTAACTTCAACAGAAACAGAAAAGTAAACATTAAGAGGAGCCAGATGGTAAAATGATTAGTAATTTATAATTTGTTATACGAATACCGATGAGTTTAAGTTTACCTTTGTTATGTAAAATTTAAAAAAAAAATAATAAAAAAAATTATAAAGTAAATTCAGTGGTTAAAATATTAAAAATGAAGAATACATATACATATGTATATTATATACCTATATATGTATGTATATGTGCATACATATATACATGTATACAAGAGTACTTATATAAGTGCATATATATAGTTCAATATAAAAATATATACACGAAAAAAAAATAAAATAAAATACTATGAGTAAAAAATTAAAATTAATTTTTTTATTTCAATCAGACTCGAGTCTGATGGCAGCTAATGAAATGGTTCATTAAAAAACAAGAACAAAATGCATCTTTGTTATACCTACATGTTGGGCAAAAGGTAATATTGTAAACACTAGCGGATCCCAGATGGGTTACTATGGCAAAAGCCACAACCCCACCCCTCACACCGATAAAAGAAAGGACTAAACCATTTAAATAAAAAAAAAAACATTGCGTCTCGGGACCCCGACAGAAGTGATAACCTAAACTAATCTAAGTTGAACTATTTAATATACAAATTACTTAACTTAAAAAAAGCTTTAAAAGTTGTTCGTTAATTTGATTAATTTCAAAAGTTCTCCGTATGCGTGAGAGAAAGGGAAGCCAGACAGACTGGCGCCGTAACGCTTTACGTATGTGTCTATTTATTGATATACGCATGCTATCACTTTTGTAGACGAGTGCTGGGGCAATAACTTTGTAGATGGTGGAATATTGTTTTTAAAAATATTGAAATTTTTCATCAACTTTTGCATTTAGCCCGTTTGCTGATACAAATCATAAATATTTATGTTCAACTTAAAACTCTTATGGGATACTTTTTCCTCTGTGTAAACTGTCACGTAAGTGCTTCAGTAGAACTTAAATGATTAAGGTGTGTATCAGCAAATAGGCCTTAGAATGTCAAAAAACCCTATTAAGCTTTACACATAGTAAGCCACATTCTTATTATTTTTATACCGGCATATAGCCTCAAGAAAATCCAATAATTCTATCAGTAGACTCATCTAAGGATGCGACGGGAGCCGTAATTTTGCATGGAAAAGGCCCCATAGCTTACGCATCAACAACGCTAAACGATTTTCATAATAATTTTATTGAGTTTTTTTTGGGACATTCACCCCTCTTACGATAGGCGTTTCGCTTAAATGACGAATGTCATTTTCAAATATTTGTATTACGTTTGGCGTTTTATAGCCGTTTTCCTCAGCGTAACGCCTTAATTCGAGTGGAACTTGAATTTTTGTGAGAAAAACGTCACTCATCGTTATTAAAATATGCGTTACGCCATGTCTATACGCCAACTAAAACGCTCTTCTTTGTCGAACAAAAATGTTGAAAGGGCTCGTCGCTAAATTGCCTAAAAATATAAGTTTTGTTGTTTTGTATATACTTTTTTAACACTTTTTATTAAATTTGGGTTTATTAAAGGGTAACAATTATAAATGCTGAACAAATGAAGCATCTCGTCGAGTTATTGGAACACATTTTAAGAGAGGAGGAGGTAACACAAAATGTACAAAACAAAATCAAATTGGAATCATAGCACAATATCCTTCTTCCTTGTGGCATTTTGTACTGCTATTTATTGAAGTAAAGAAAGGCTACCTTATTTAGCCTGAAGTATCTTCGCATTAGAAATCTGGAAAGCAGAGTTTCTTGTTCGTATTTCTTGAGAAAATAAATGCAGCCACACTATTTATTTGGCGACTTTCATTAATTTAATCGACAGATAAATTTCAAAATTAATGACAGTTGTATTGAAAATTATTTTTTTCAAAATCAGCTGCTTATGTGGAATGTATTTCGATCGACAACAAGTGGCGATTTAGTTTCGTAATACCGACACTAAAACGCCTAAGAAGTGACTCGACACAAAAAGTGAGAGCTGTCGTTCAAGATAAACGCCAATCGCAATAAGTGTGATTAAGTCCAAATTATGCGTTTCGCCCAGGTAATGGGCTCATCAGTTAGATGCTGTAGTACCTTTCTAAGACGCAAATTATTAGTCGATGGCTACCTACACAAATAAAATTTACAGCATCAAACACTGTGAATAATGTTTTTCTAGGTTGGCTACGTTTTATCGCGACCCGTTTTACAACGTCACGTTTTACCGTGGCACGTTTCACCGCGCAATTCTACTTTTATATCAATTTTAAGACCTTAACCTTAAACATTGAACTGTTAGAACAGACGATATAAGCTCAAAACAACCACATCTTTTCTTTTAATTAATTTTCAAACATAACTGTTCTTCTACACTGAACATCGATGATAGGAGTAGACAGGCAATTTTGAATGTTTTTCTTCTGTTTTCAAATAAAGATTGTAAAGCTTGTATAGCTCATAGAGTAATGATTTGATTCACGAAAATAATCGTCATATTGTTATTGGCTGCTTATTATCTAAAGAAAAACCAAATTCATTTATGGAACTTGTCAAATGTAAATGACTGATATGTGTAATCTTCCTAATATTACAGCTTTTTTACGGTTGGTTATATTTTAGGAATCCAACATGCTTACCAAACATTCAAGTCAATATACTGTACCATTCCTAAAAATTTCAGATTTCTAGGTCCACTCCTTAAAAAAGATAAAATTCTTTTCTTTTCTTAAAGAAGCGGTTTCCCCTCCCATAAGAAGTTATCACTTCAAAAAAAATATATATGTTTTCAAATTTGTGATTCGAACCCACGCTCCCTCTTGGCAACCAAAGCTTAAATCTAGCGCCTTAGACCGCTCGTCCAATCTGACTTACGAACAATGGCCGGCAAACAGGATTTATATCTTTTGTATAGTAAATTTGCATTCATTTAAGTAGTTTAAATAAAACCAGAGAGACACTTCAATAAGAACTACATAGTTGTTATTATTGCATTCAATTATAATCACATTAACTTTGTTTATATCAATAGGTAAATCAGATAAGTTTATGACACCAGCTTTAGAATGCTTTACTGAAACCCAATAATATTTCAATCGCACGGTTCCTATCGAAATATATTTTCTTTCTGCTATAAATTTCAATTTCCATTGCATTATTATTAGCTACCATTCTAAGAGATATGGTAGAATTGCGCATTAATAAATCATCAGCAATATAGTATACCTAATGCAATATCAACAATTTCATATGACCCTACTGGAATTTTAATTTCATGTTCTCCGATATGAAACAAATTGTTTTGTTTATCAACATTGGGCATTTAATTATATGTTTGAAAATCAACTAATGTACAAACGTATAATCTTGCTCCAGATTCAAGGGTTTATAGGTACATCAGTTCAAATATATTATTATATTTCTCATTAACTCAATATTTAACAAATTATTACTACACATAATTTCACTTGCAACAACCTTGTGGCTTGAGCATCAATCCAGATATTACCAGTTCAAATCCAACACATTCGCCAAGTATTTTTATTTCATAATTTAATTCCCCGATGCGTTACGTAACGCAGTGGTTAACCATCCTATAAAAAGTTATCACTTCAAATATTCATTCAATTGGTGTATACTGTATAATTTGTTGTACAATTCTTGACTTCACTTTTCACGACATTTTAGAAAAAAATCAATCATTGCAACAAAATTAGCATTTTGAACAATGTTCTCCAAACCCATCGAAAAATACATAAAAAGACAGCTTAGAACAAAAATCATCTGCATGGTTACAGGACAAGTGTAACACTGTCGAAACGTGTCGCGTCGTCGGTCGGGCAATTTTTTTTTATAATGACGCGCGCACTAAAGGGGTTTTGATTACCATTAAAATGACCAATTACAGTGCGAGCGTTAGGAAATGGGGAAGGATGTAACAGGAGATGCACATTGGTTTAAAATTTTTGAATATCAGAATGGGACGGGAAAATAGAGCCGGGTAAAGTATTCCACATTCGCGTTATACGGCTAAAGACAGAATCTTTGGATTTAACAGTTTTTTTTTTTATAATTTACATGCGCTCAAGGGGTTATAATGTTACCCTTTATATGATTTTTAACACAGCGCGGGCGTGAGAAAGAAAAGATAGAAAGATAGGAAAGATGTGTGACGCGATGTTCTGAGACTAGAGCTAGTTGTTGTCTCAAATTTATCTCCAGGGATGGCGGCTGTACTAAAGCGAAGAATTGTCCGTGTTCTAATTATCTATGTTTCTTAATTCGCATTATTTTATTTGTTACGTTGTCATATTGTATGGGTGTATGTTTACCCAATCACATGCTGTTAGTTTTATGCCTAAGCAGCATGGATCAGCAAACCAGTAACTCATTTTTATGACAATTTTAGAATTAGTTTTTTAATGAAAAATAAGACGACATAGACAACGGCAGGAATCGAACCTGCGACCACAAGGTTGACAGACGAGCACACATCTATCGCGCCACGGCCACCCCCGAAAGTGGGTAAACTAATGAGCATTCCTATAAGCGCGAGTATTACGGTTGAAAAATTTTAAGGGGAGGAACGCAACTTTCTATTTCGCTGGAACATTGTTTATAAAAATATAGCGATACAATAATAAGAGACATATAACATTTCCACGATGTTCTAGAGATGTAAATGTTTCCACTATAGTTCTTTAATGGAATTGTTTGATTTCTATCCAAAAAATTTAAATGAGTTTTGGGAGCTCCTGCCCCAAATGTGAAAGTTTTACTTCAGCTTGAGATGAATGAAGGCCTTATAGATTACAACCAGATCAGACGGGGAGTAGAATTTTTAGCATCTTCAAAGAAAACATAAACAATGTAGTTTTTTCGGCGACATCGAATATGTGGTCATTCCGCAAGAGGTTTTTTTTTTTTTTTTTTTTTTTTTTTAATTCATTTTTATTTCATTTTAACTTATAACTATCTTAAAGCTAGACAAAAATGTTTAAAACTAGCCTAATTATCAATAACTTACAACTAATTTACTGGCCCTTTACGGGCGCTCTAAATTAAACAATAACTCTTACAACTAATGTCTTTCGACCTAAAAACTATTTTAATTAAATCTAATTTTTTTTTTTTTATTTATTTTATATTTCAAGAAACTTATATACAAAAAACTTGATATCTGATCATTTTTTTTTTTTTTTTTTTTTTTTTTTTTTTTTTTTTTTTTTGTACCTATAAACTAAACCTAAATATATATTAAAAATAATTAAAACTAAATAAAACTAACTTATACTAACTAACTTATCCTAACTAAAAATAACTTAAACTACTTAAAATACCTAATAATACTTATAACTACTTAAAAACTAGAACAGCCACAGCAGCATTTTTTTCGTTTTTTAATTTTTTTTGTTTATTTTTTATATGCATGCAGACACACACCAGCATGCAAGCCACCCACACATGTACATACGCACATACATATACGTACCCACATACATGTACAGACACGCAGATACATGCACGTATGCCCCCGAATACATACATATTTTTAATTTTTTTTGGTGCCACCCTGACTGTTCCCTATACCTAATGCCCTAAATCTATGTAAGTCGGCCAAGATATATCATCTTCATCGACTTTATATATCACGATGCTGTTCAGAGAGCCACCAGAACTGGTTCTCCTGTTTCGCCCTATCCCTCCGGTCCCGATCGGACACAGTCCTACTGAACCGAAGGCGCTCTTCTCCACCTTGAGCGATGACGTCTCGACCATACAGGAGTCGCCTATCCACAGTTTTCCGGCTGACGTGGTAGATGAGCGGAACCGCCCCTCCATCCTGTATCAGCCCTCGACTGTCTAAATAGAGGAATGCCTCGGGAGGGATGTAACCACTTAACCGCGCACTCTCAAAATATTCGTTATTGGGGTAATACGCCCCAAAAATTAAGCTGTTAGTTGAGGACATCGCTCTTGCAACGTGACCCCGAATCAGCTTGAACAAAAAATTATCTATTCTGTTTATGTTGGCTCCGTTGTATAGAACCTGGTTGGAATAATATCTTGTGTACTCCGACTCTGGTGTTCTGTGTAATCCAAGGCAACGTCTAAGACATTGCCTCTCAAACACCCGAATCTTTTCCATTTGAGATGGGGCAACGTTGAACCACACCGGGCATCCGTAGGCAATCATCGGCCTGATGAGGGCCATATAGCAAATCACCTTCACCCTGCTGTCAAGACGGCTTCTATAAAACAGTCGTTTTGTCAAGGCAAAGGCTCCCCTAGCCCTGGCCAAAGCAGCACCAATATGTCTGTCGAAATACAGGTACTGATCCAACCAGATGCCAAGGTACTTTACTACACTTTTACTCGCCAGTGGATGTCCATGTGGCCCTACGATCACCAGCTTGCGCCAGTTCTTTCTCGTATCCCTTGAGGCGCTAGACAACGGAGTCCTAAACAAAATAGTTTCTGATTTCTGGAAGTTGATTTTCAACTTCCAGTCATCACAATATCGTCCGCAAGAGGTGGACCTGTGAAGGGATGCACATACCAAGGACTGAAAGCTGATCGGTTTATTTTTTTTATAATACAATTCTATATACTACTGAAATTATTCAGCCAAGTAGAAGACTTAGAATTATATTTAATTGGACTTGTTGAATTATTGATTCTTCAATGCGCAAGTACCGCTTATGAATAGAGGCATAGGGGGGGGGGGTGGGTTCTGCTTTAACGACAGAAGTCAGCACTTCTACGCGGCTTTTATTCCCCATTGATCAAAGCTGTAGAGATAAGAATTTAATGACTTATTATATGCTGCTGTTGCAGTTCCCCATCCGAAGAACAAATAGGTGAAACTGAAAACGAATATGAAAAGCTGAGAGTACTATCGTCAGAAAAACAATTAAGTGGATTGGAAGTTTCAGATAAGAGATCGTTAATGAAAATGAGAAAAAGAGTTGGAGACAATTTATTTTGTAAATATCAGACTTGAAACCGTCTAATACAACTTACATTGAGCGGTCCGATAGGTAATTTCTAATCCAATGAATAAGAGATTCATCGATACCAAATGCACGCATTTTTGATAAGAGACTTGATGCCAAACTCTGTCAAATGCTTTAGAAATATCAAGCACAATAATCTTACTTTCTCCAAAACGATGTAAATATTTGTCACACTGTTCGGTGAGATATACCATCAGATCACCAGTCAGTGGAGATATTGCTACGAAAGCCATACTGCTGGTCAGTAAGGCTAGGTTGCCTATGCAAATAATGGTTGGGCGCTTACAAATTGTTATATAACTTCTGCGGATAATTAGTTTAAGTAAAATTAAATATTTAGGTAACAAATACAGCTTAAACATGACATTTTTTAAATTTTGTTTTATTTTTTTTGGCAATGAAAATAAAAACACCGACTAAACTGGCTTGCATTGGGAGTGTGATTTTGCTAAACTACGAAACTTCTTATTTTTTTTATTTTTATTTTTAAACAAGAGTGAACAAATAAAGAGCGAGGTTATCTTTGATTTTTTTTAAATTTTTATTCATGTACAAAAAAAACAGTTCATTCTGAGGTTATTTATCTTTTCGGACGTGTAAAAACAACGGTAGATCCTTCAATCTTAAACATAATTTAACAATTTTAAAAATTAATAGAACTTATGTTTAGGTTTTTCAAGTTGCAAAGGAACGATCAACTTTTTTTTAAATTGTAAGGGAAAAATCGCAAAATGTCGCATATTTTATCTTTTTACAAAGCCATGGCTACAAGGTTTTATTGTATTATTTTTTTTCCTTCATTGCCTTGTGTCCTATTATTTTATTTTTTTTTTATGTTTTCTAAATATCCAACTTAGCGCTCGATTTTAGAAAGCGGAACAGCCTATTAAATATTTATTTACTTTTTTTCTTTGTTGTTTTTTAAATCAGATTCGCTTTACAAAAACTAATTTGTAACCATGGTTTTCCTAATTTTAATTTTAGAAAAATAGCGCGCAGTTATGAAGAGAATTCTTTGCCATTGCAATAGGATGTTGCCAGAAAAAAAAAATTGTAAGTGCCAATACTGACAACCGAAAGTGTCATTTAAGGCCACTGGGTGCCACCAACAAAAAAGTATAAAAATTCCGAAGATTTCATATGTAATTTTTAATTTTATTTATTGCAGGAATAATAAGAAATTAAAATTAATAAATAATAAATTAATAGATAAAATAAAAAAAAAACTTCATTAAACGGGGGAAAATTCAGTTTTTTCCAAATTACTCGAAAACCATAGGTATTTTTGAAAAAAAAAAATTATAGATCATGTCATTCTGCACAAAAAACGTTCAGACCCTTTATAAGTACAATTGATAGATTTGCAGCAAAATGGTAGAAAACATTGGGGCGTAGTATCTTTATTCCAAAAAATTAAATAAATGAATGTTTGTGAGTGGGGAAATTTTTTGTTTTTAGTTATGTTTGCAAAAACATGTTCTATTAAAAAAAACCAAGGGGGGGAGTATGATAACTCAGGCGCCGAAAAATAAAAATGGATTCATCTCCCCCCGTTTAGGCGGGAGGGGCAATTTCCTAAAAAATTACTTAAAATGAAAAAAAAATAGTAAAAAACAACGGCAACACTTACAACTGAAAAATTATAGGTTTTCTGAAAGTCAGAAACCTGGTCTTTTATATTTTGTTTCAATATAGTTATTTGTGTTTTTGAAAAAAATACTTTCAAACTCAAAATTTAAGAAATTTTTTTTTTAAATGTTACTATTTTTTATTCAAAATTGTGAAACAAATTACTGAATTGGATTTAATTATTTGATGTTCCTATAAATTTTTAATCGAACACTGAAAACTATATGGTTTTGTCTTCTAGTTTATGAGAAAATTGAAAATTACCAAAACTAATTTTATACTTAATGTTTTTTCCTTATAGAAAGTCATTTAGCGTTATTCAGAATACACCGCGAGGCGGTAAACTTTCATTGCATTCCACGTCTGAGTCAGCCAGGTTGTGTGTAGTCCGTGTCTGGGTGAGTCAGTCAGTCAATTTGTTAAGTCCGTGTTCTTAAAAGTCTTAAAAATGTATGTCAGTTTCATCAATGAAGTCATCATCAATAGTCTGGTTTCTGTGGTGTTAGTAGAGTTCATTCAGTTCGTCGTTGATGGTAAGAAGTCTGGCTTGTTTTGGAGGAATTACATGCTCTAGATTTTCACTTTGAACATTCGGTGGATCAAAGTCTTTTAGATGTAATCCCACACTTTCAGCTCCATCGATTGTATATGAATATACCTTTTTAATGTCTAATAAAAATTAAATGATACGAAAAAGTGCCTTAAAAGCAAGTATGTAATCATACAAAAGCTGAATAAAAAATTGCATGATTTGAGAACCCAAATCGTTCTTGTATTCTCTCTCAAGACAATATTTACGGTAGAAAACAAAGGCCATGTACTGGTAAATGTGGTTTGTCGTTCTTCGCAATAAAATATTTTGTTTTAAAAGTTTATTCTGATTTTTCCGATCATTAATGCTGTTGCTTGGATTTTTTTTTAAATTAATTTTTATTTAATATTAACTTATAACTATCTTAAAGCTAGACAAAAATGTTTAAAACTAGCCTAATTATCAATAACTTATAACTAATTTACTGGCCCTTTACGGGCCTCTAAACTAAACAATAACTCTTAGAACTAATGTCTTTCGACCTAAAAATTATTTTAATTAAAACTAATTATTTTATTTTTTTTTAACCAAGAAAACTTACTGCAGTGTGACCCTGAATCAGCTTAAACAAAAAATTATCTATTCTGTTTATGTTGGCTCCGTTGTATAGAACCTGGTTTTAATAATATCTTGTGTACTCCGACTCTGGTGTTCTGTGTAATCCAAGGCAACGTCTAAGACATTGCCCCTCAAACACCCGAATCTTTTCCATTTGAGATGTGGCAACGTTGAACGACACCGGGCATCCGTATGCAATCATCGGCCTGATGAAGGCCATGTAACAAATCACCTTCATCCTGCTGTCAAGACGGCTGCTATAAAACAGTCGTTTTGTTAAGGCAAAGGCTGCCCCAGCCATGGCCAAAGCAGCACCTATATTTCTGTAGAAATACAGGTACTGATCCAACCAGATGCCAAGGTACTTTACTACACTTTTACTCGCCAGTGGATGTCCATGTGGCCCTACGATCACCAGCTTCCGCCAGTTCTTTCTCGTATCCCTTGAGGCGCTAGACAACGGAGTCCTAAACATATAGTTTCTGATTTCTGGAAGTTGATTTTCAACTTCCAGTCATCACAATATCGCTGAATCTTGTCGAAGTCACTCTGCAAGAAATTTTTGATGACCTCAACTGTGTGAGCTGTTCTGTACGCAATTAGATCGTCGGCGTACGCAGTTATCTCAGTTAGACTACCTATCAGATCGCTGGTGTAAATGCTGAACAGAATCGGCGAGTTAACCGCTGCCTGCTGATAACTCATTATTAATATTAAAAACTGTGGTAGAAGTTACATTGCCACTCTCCACTTCTCCAAATCAACCAGACAGGCACCCGTACACTGCTTTTTAGTTTTGTTCCATTGGATATCAGAAAGCAGTTTAGACGCGGCATGAATTGTGCCATGTCCCGCCTTAAAACCGAACTGATTATCCGGGATGATATTTTTGTCCTCCGCCCACTTGAACAGGTCCCTATTAATAACCTTTTCAAATACTTTGCTGATACTTGGAAGAAGACTTATCGACCGGAGATTCGAAGGATTGGAGTTGTCCTTTCCCTTTTTTGGGAAATATCGTAGTACAACGTTGGATATACCATCGACTCCTGCTGACTTCTTTTTCTTTAATGAATCGAAGATTAGCTGGAGCTCATTCTTCGAAATTAACAGGGGACTGGGCCCATTTCGGTCGGCGATTATGGCGTTTGCCAAATCTTCATCATTAAACCCGGTAAAACCAAGGTTCTCAGAGCGCCATCGGTTATATCGTTCCGGAGCCATAAGTGATGAAGCAGAGCTCTGTTCTCCAGGTCATGATTCGGGCGAATGCTAGCATTTACCTTGTACACTTGCTGGAAAGCAGCCCCCACAGCCTCCACTCTCTCCTGCGGATGTTCGATTACATAGAGGTCATCGTACAATGCGGCATCCTCTGGGTCTATGCCTGCTGTCAGAAGTACGTCTCTGTTCTCTGTCGTCCTCTGGAGCTTCAAAAACCGAAGATCGTTTCGATCCTTTCTTCTAAAAATCTTATTAATTTTTGGGAACATACTTGGGTCGCTAGAGTTAACGGCACGAATTTTATTGTTCCAAAATAAATTAATAGACAACCTATAATTTTCTTTCATCAATTGGTTGATGTTTTTCATGGACGACTTCAGTGTCCTAATCTCCAGATCTCGTGTATCAGTAAACCGTCTGTACAAGCGTTTTAGTCTTGTCAGTAGACCACTTTTTTGTCTTTGTAGTGCGTCTATGGTCGTGTTACGGTACATGTCCATTGCATTACGTTCTTTGTATTTCGGTATTGTTCTGTTCATTGTTCTGTCAAGTATCTGTCGATTTCTGTATTTTTTTGGGTTCCTGTCGTTTGGTGGGGATATACCATTTGACCGTAATTCGCTCATTAAGGCGTTGGAGAAGCGTGGCCAGCGCACCTTACTGTAGTTATAAATATGCACAGGCATATACTCCTCCAACTCCATAAGCTCTTTTGGAAGTTGTATTACGGCGGCGAGTCCGCAGTGGTCACTGTCGTACTCGATCGTTCGTAAGCAATTTCTTGGTCGTTGACCCACAATGTCAGTAATTATTAGTCTTGCGTCTTTCAGCAATAGATCCAGATAGGCACCGCTTCTTGGAAACGATGACCTCTCTGTGGCTAGAAGATCGAGGGAATACTCAAGGTTGTATCGACCCATCCAATTATACAAATGGTTACCTCGAGGATTTTGTATTTGATTCCCCAATCTATGTGTTTGGCGTTCAAATCACCGGCTAATATGTAAAAGTTTTCTTCCGATCTCAATGCATAAATTCAAAAAGCTTCTCAAGCTCTGTTATAAACTGGGTGGGCTGAGGTGTTTCGGGTGCATAGGCAGCAATCACACACATTCGCTTCCGCTGTTGGAGATGAATGCATATGATGCATGCCTCTAACGTCCGAAATTTTCGCACATCACTATTATATATTACCTTATGACTAATGCCTTTGCGTATAAAGATTGTGACGCCTCCTCCTTGAGTGGAGTTGGGTCGGTCTCTTCTTACGATATTGTAATTGTGGTTAGTCAATTTATGTTTCTGGTTAAGCTTAGTTTCGCTAGCCAAAAACACATCTGGACTTATGTTTTTAAGCAATTGGAATAAATTGGCTCTACGTTCGGTCATAATCAGTGAATTTACATTCACAGCTAGGATCTTAAAGGGCCTCTCTGGCAGCGCGCCCTTAACCCCTTAGTTGCGTTAAGCTCGGCAAAATAGAGTAGAGATAATCCACCCTAGTCACCTGCTCCCTGATCTGGTTTTGGAGGCCAGTCAACTGGCCCTGGATGGCCAGCAGAATGCTAATAATATCGGCCTGTGCTGCCGGCGCCTTAGGCACGTGGGCCTGTTGGTGTAGGCTAAATCGTGCTACCTCTTCTTGACGCCATTTGGAGGTAAGAAATTTGGGTGTTGACGGGCGTTGTTGTAGGAGGGCGCACTGTTGGACGCTTTCCTACCACTGTTTGCTTTGCTGCTTTATTGTTCTTTATGAGCTGAAACGTCGGGCATCCCCGATAATTAGCGGTGTGTCCTTCGCCTCGGCAGAGTACACATTTAAGCTGGGTCCTATCTTCGACCCGTTCCTTTGCTAACTTGCATTCATCTGTATTGTGGTTCTCTCCACACTTAACGCAGCGTGACTGCATTTCGCAGTTTGCTGCGGCGTGGCCGAACCTTTGGCAGCGCATGCCTTGAAGCATGTCGCCGCGCCTTTTTAACTTGTCCCAAGTTACAACCTGGTAGTTGAGGCCGGAGATACTCCTCAAACTATCCAGTTTGCTGGTGGGTGAGAGTTGAACAAGGAAATCAGGAATCTATGCCCTTCAAAAGGACCGTTTGAAACTCTTCGGTCTTGGGTGTCAAACTAAAGAATTCAGTAGTGGATTCTTTTAGCAACGCTTTAATTTTTTTGTGCTGTTCCAGTGTGAAGCAATGGATAGCATGCCTATCATTATTTAATCTTTTTATAGTAAAGTTTTGACCTATGGCCAACTTACACAGATTTATGGTATCCTGTAACTCCATTTTATAAGTATTTATGGCTGGGACATTTTCTTTTTTCGTAATCGGCGGCTGTGGCTGGTGATGCTAAGACTGACTTTTCTCCTGCTGTTGATTCTGCTGCTTTTGATTCTGCTGCTGCTGTTCTTGTTGCGGTTGTTTCTGGGGTTGTGTATGCTGCTGTTGCTGTTGTTTCTGCCGTTGTTGTTTTGGCTGCTGCTGTGGCTGTTGTTTTTGTAATTGTTCTTTTTGCTGTTGTTGTTGTTGTTGTTCCTCGAACTTTTTCTGTTTTTTCGCTCGGCGCGCTTCTTGCTTGGCCTTAACTGCGAGAACTATAAGATCCTGTTGGCTTTTCAAACTTTGGATTTCTGCCTCCATTGCTTCAATTTGAGCGACCATTCTTTGTTCCTCGTTGTTGTCCTCCTCAGATGACGCCTCTGATGTGGAGAGGTTCACGAAGGCAGTACTATCGCCCGTCGTGAAGTGCCCTTCTCCTTCCTCAGACATGTATTCAATACCCTCTTCGGGTGACGTGTCTAGTTGGGTTTGTCTTGCTGCCTCTGACGTCTCGTCTATATCCAACGTCTTCACCCCAGCTCACAGCTTTGCTGAGGTGGCCGTGGATCTCCCCTTTGCCAAATTTGGTGCGCACTTGATCCTCTCTCTGTGCTTCTGATTAGCATCGGATGATGTTGCCGTTGTTGTTATTGCTGGTGATGTTGTTGCTGCAGAATCACTACTTGTAAGTGGAACATCTTTCGATGTTCCCTCTGCTGATGCTATCCCTGGCCTCAATGGCCCTAGGACACCTTTCCATGCCCCGGTGCTTAAACTCCTCCTCCTTTGCTCGTTTTCCCCACCAATAAAGTTTTCCACTTCACGGTTGTGAAAAAAGCTTGCAAAGTTCTGATGCACGGCTGGGAATCGAACTGTCGACCCTTGCATTCGCGGTCGTCCACTCTACCTCTGTGCTACTGCACCACTTGAGAAATGTTGATTTAACGTTACACTTAAACTCACACACGAAATTTAATTTGCAAAAAACTGGGAAGCCGAAAACGTGTTGACACCTCCACAGTACGAGATCGACTGTTGCTTGGATGGGTTTCACTCACATATTCACCTTTACTATGGTTCGTGGTTTTATGGACAGTATCGCTTTGGAATATTTGTTCAATACCTGCATACTGTCGAGCACTGTCTGTACAAATATAGCTAGTGTTATGGTTTACGAATTTGTGAATGTAAGGCCAGAAATCTGCCTTGCATTTTGAATTGACTTTAAAGAAGAGTCCTATTTTGTCCTCCTTACAGTACAACCCCAACACCACTATTGTCATTTGCTCTGTTATACGCCCTCGGTAATATTTTCTTTTTGTCAAAAAAGTTTCATCGATTTGCACCGTTTTCCCCTCGCCCTGGATATTAATGTCAGTGTGTGAGGCAATAATTTCAGTTATATCAATAGTTATAGTAGTCCTTTATTGTTGATTTACTCAGTGTACTTTTATAGGCGTGACGACGCCAGGCGATTAAATGCTACATTAAATTAAAAGCGATAAAATAATACAAAACTTTAGTAATTTTGGTTTATGATTAAATTTTTTACCTGAAAAACTGTATTGACTGGTATTTTAATGACGAACGAGAACTAGATAGCCGACATTGTAGCCCATGAAAAAATGTGCCTAGGGATGGGTTAATAATGTTTCTGCAATTTCGCTCACCTTTTTTTTGTGTTTTTTGTTGAGCACCGCCAAATCCGCGGAATTTACTTTGCTCATAATTTTCCACTTTCATTGGTAAGTTGCAAAATGATGGGGGAGCTGAGATCTTTGATGGAAGTAGGCCAACTTCTTCTAAGAAGGTGATGCTTTTTTCATTGGTGGATACCAAATCCTCAAACGAACAAAATATTGAAAAATTGTTGAGTTTGGAATGAAGTAGTTAGTCGCCATTGTTATTTCGCAAAAGAAAAATACCTTATTCATTCAAAGGTTGAACAAAGAATGACCTAAATATAATATGTATACTAAACGTGCACGAAAAAATAACGGTACAAAATTAGAAGTTTGTTCATTTTTTTATGATTCAAGTAGGTATATACATACTTTGAACATTACAGTTGCATTATATAGGTATGTTACATAAACATGGGTTAATTGAATTTTGTATAATGCATTACATTTTAACGTATGAGCATTTTAAATGTGCAACTTTGGGGCACGTACCTATATATATATTTAGAAAACAGCAGTTGACATTCGATATATAGGATAAATTGAAAGTTTCTCTTAATTCCGATTCTTTAAATGTAAAAGAAACTTTGCATACACCCAAACCCGTACATACCCCAAACCCTATAAATGGTTTAAGCAGGGGGGTTGCAGGGGGGCAGCATGCCATCCCTTACGCGCTGAGATTTTTATACGCCGTAAACTTTATATACCTACATATGAACTGTACTCCGTAATGCTGAGTGCTGGCACCGTATTTATGAAAGAAGGCTTATAAATAAAAAAAAAATTGAATAAGAAAGTAGTTTTGGTAATTTTAAATTTTCTTATAAACTAGAAGACAAAAAACCATCTAGTTTTCAGTGTTTGATTAAGAATTTATATAATTAAATCAAATTCAGTAATTTGTTTCAAAATTTTGAATAAAAAAATAGTACCATTAAAAAAAATTTTTTTTTTGTTAAATTTTGAGTTTGAAAGTATTTTTTTCAAAGACTGTTAACACAAATAACTATAATTGAAACAAAATATAAGAGACCAGGTTTCCGACTTTCAGAAAACCTTTAATTATTCAATTGTATGTGTTGCCGTTGTTTTTTATTATTTTGTTTTTCATTTTAAGTATTTTTTTAAGAAATTGCCCCTCCCGCCTTAACGGGGGTGATAGACCTCCCTCTTCCATCTAAAAAAAATCCGTTATTATTTTAAGGGGCCTGAGTTATCGTACTCGTGGCAAACTAAGCTCTAATAGTGGCACCCGAGGGGAAGCACTGCCATCTTAAAAATCCTAATTTATTTTATTTGGTTCAATAACTCCCAAAACATTTATTTCTCCTCAAAATTTTCCATCAACAACTTATAGACGGTATAATTGTATACAAAATATTATATTAACGACTTCTGTAAGTCAATTCGTTCTTGAGTTATAGCGTACCGAAATTTAATTGCTCGTCAAAATGGATATATATATTAAATTCATTTGTTTGATCAACCAGACTTAATATAGATGCAAAATTGAGCAATATACCACCTACATTCAGCTTATCCCAACAGAATCTTTTAAGAGTATATCCCCAGGTACAAAAGTGGCTTGATAATGAGTTTAACCCTCAAGACTGGGAATGTAAGATGAAACAAAATTTACTTGAACCCATTAAAAACCTCATGCCACCAGCTCAGGAACAAAATGTCAACAATATATTTTGGAATTGCTCTAAAGTATGTGACAAAAGTTGCAGTTGTAGAAAAATTGGTTTACACTGCTCTTAAGTAATGCGAGACTGAAGAATACGACTCCAATGAAGATAATGAAGTCGAAATAAAAATGCGCCTGGAAAATGATTTCACTTAGCTTAATTTTATTATTTTTTTTTTAGTAGTTTCTAATTTTTAAGAGTGGAAAGTGAATTTAGTTTTGTTTTTAATAATTTTTCATTTTCAATACTGGATTAGAACTCCTGGGGATATCACAAGATAAAAAAAATCGGGCCCAGTATATTTTACCTCTGCGGTGTGGTGTGTAAAAAATTATATTAATACAAAAAACAGATATTAGAAAGTTTACTTACCCACACAGAGTGTAATTTGGCGGTGGATGAACGGTACACCATTTTGAAGGTTATTAGGAGCACTGCAAAAGCAATAACAAGCGTTATCCAAAAACGCAAAGGATATAGTGAAAACAAAGTTATCTCAAAAACAGTCCGTTCAAATCCCATTTTGAATCGCTATAACTTAAGAACGAATTGGCATACAGAAGTCGTTAATATGACATTTTGTACATAATTATACTGTCTATAAGTTGTTCATAGGAAATTTTAAGAAAAATAAAGGTATAATATACAATATATATACAATAACTCCCAATATTGAACAAAATAAAATAAATTAGGATTTTTAAGATGGCGGCATTTTCCTTCCGGCGCCACGCTTAAAATTTGTGTTTTTTTAAGAACATGTTTTTCCAAACATAACTAAAAACCAAAATTTCCCTATTCAAATATATTTATTAAATTTTTTTGAAAAATTTTTCTCCAAATCTATCGATTGTACGATAAAAATGTCTGAATCTTTTTTGTGTAGCATGTCATTCTATATATACAATGTGCACCAACAACTTTTTTCAAAGAACCTATGGGTTTCGAGTAATTAAAAAAAAAAAAAAACAGAATTATCGCTTTCGCCATTCTAAAATTTTTTCCGACACACCAAATTTAAGGTACTTTTTAGAAAATGCTTAGGACGTAAAAAATGTAGTTCTCCACCAAAATTCAGCTTTGTCGAAATTTTTGAAGTGAATATCTTATGTTGCTGGACTATTTAGGTGGTATGAAGTGCTGGTAAGTTTTTTATAAGAAAGTCGATTTTTATTATGGGCTTTAATGTTATTTGTTGATTTTCGATTTTTTATTAATTAAAAATTTTAGTCCCAAGACCATTTATTTATAGCTTAATACAAGCAACTAACAATTACTTAATTAAAATCTTAAAACTAGGTAACAATTTAAAGACTTAAGATTAAATTTAAACTAAGGAACCAGGTATACAGGATACAGTAAGGAAATTTTTAAGATTGGAGTGCTCGTTGTAGAGAGGATTTGGAAAGGTTTGGATCAAAAATGCTTGAAATATTAGCTTTCTGAAGCATTCTAGTCATCGGTTCATTTTTGCCGTAGTCGGTACGATGGAAAGGGATTGCGAAAAGTGGTATAGATCTTAGATGACGATGGTTAACGTTCCATGTGATCTTGTCATACAGGGCTGGAGAATCAATGCCTCCAGTTAGAAGTTGGTGAATAAAAATTATATCTGCATTATCACGACGTCGGTTTAATGTTTGTAAGTTTATCAGTTTTAGTCGATTTTCGTAGGGAGGAAAGTGGTAAGGGTCGTCCCATCTAAGGCCCCGTAAAGCGAAGTGCAAAAATCTACGCTGAACAGCCTCAATACGAAGAATATGGATCTGATGGTATGGAGACCAGACTTGCGCGGCATATTCAAGGAGAGGCCTAACAAAAGATATATAAAGAGATTTGGTGACATAGGGATTTGAAAATTCCTTAGACCAGCGTTTGACAAATCCAAGGGTAGAATTGGCTCTATTAATAATAGAATCAAAATGATCCCGGAAATTAAGCTGGTTGTCACAAATAACACCTAGGTCGCGAATGGAAGATACGATGGCAATTGGTTGGTTATTAATCAGATATTGGCGTTGCAATAGGGGTGGGTGTTTACGGGAGTAAGTAATGGCTTGACATTTGTTAATATTGAGCTCGAGGGAGTTATGTTGACACCAGACAAAGAAATTATTTAAGTCTATTTGAAGCAATTGAAGAATAAGTTCAATATCATTAACAGTTAGCAGGAAAATCAAAGGTCCTAAGTGACTACCTTGCGGGACACCTGATGTTGAACAGAAAGAGTTAGAATAACAGGATCTAAAATTAACTGTATAATGACGATCAGTTAAATATGATTCAATCCAAGATATAAGCAAAGCAGGGAAACCATATGCTTTAAGTTTAAACACAATAATCTTGTGGGAAATTTTGTCAAATGCCTTGCTAAAATCAGTTGCAATTGCATCGACTTCCTTACCAGCTTCTAAGGCACATATAGTACTTGAAACGAATTCAGTGAGATTGGTAATAGTTGATCTACCTTTAAGAAAACCGTGCTGTTTCAGGGAGAATATCTGATAACAATGAAGGAGCAAAGTATCATGAATTATACTCTCAAATAGTTTAGGTATGCAAGAGAGTTTGGCAATGGGTCTATAGTTGGATATATCATTCTTACACCCTTTTTTATGGACGGGAATGATAAACGAGTCCTTCCATTGTTTAGGAAACACACCGTTTGTAATAGATAGCTGGAAAAGTAAAGTGAGGGGTTTGGAAAATTTGGAGATAAATTTTTTAAGGAAAATAGGAGGTATCCCATCGGGACCAGAAGAAAAGTCATCCTTAAGCAGATTGATTTTATCAATAACAGAAGACAAAGATATATTAATCGAAGATAAAGAAGTTTGAATGCAATTGTTCATATAATTGAAATAGTTGGTATCTACTTCATTACTATTAGGAGAAAAGGCTTGACTAAAGAAATCAGCAAAAAGGTTCGATATAATTTTTGGGTCTGAAGATGACGAGTGTAGGTAATGCAGTGTTGAAGGATAACCATCGGATTTCTTTTTTGAATTGATAAATTGAAAGAAATGTTTGGGATTCGAAATAATATCGGCCTGGGTTTGAATGAGGTGGTTGGAATAGAGAGATTCACACATGTTGGAGAAGTTATTACGAACTGAGACATAATTGAAGAAGTCTTGATTAGATTTTGACTTGAGATATTTCTTCCAGAGTTTGTTTCTCCTATTTCTTAGTGAACGAAGTTCTCTATTATACCAGGAAGGAGAAGAAGTAAAATTTTTCTGAGTTGAAAGTGGGATGGTTTGCGAAAAACAGCTTTGGATTTGATTATAAAAGGTGGTTATCTTAGAGTCGATGTTAGATTTGTCGGTGATAAAATCAAAGTTAATATTACCTATTAGATTATTAAGTTCTATAAAGTTTGCTTTACGAAAATTATATTTTTGTGTTGTGAGGGGGTAAGGTAGGATATTATCCCTTGTGAATGCAAAAGTCAGAGAAATGGGGGGATGATAATTGTCAAGTATAGAAAGTATATAATTACTTTCCATGTCTTCGGTATTATAGGCATCGGAAGAGAAAACTAGGTCTAGTTGCCTATCCAAACAATTTTTAACACCACTCATTTGAGCAAGATTAGAAGAAAGAAGACGGTCGGTAAAAAGAATTTCTTTTTCAGAGTTGGCATTGGAAGAAAAGTAATAAAGCTCATCATCTGAAACTTCCCAAATTAAATATGGAAGATTAAAGTCACCTACAATTATGATATCGTCTTCAGGGTTTGTCAGGTCAACGACATAATCAACTGCATCAACTAAAAGTTTGTACTCACTTGTTGGCTGAGTGGGACGTATGTAACAGCAAACTATGTAAAGGAAACGGTTGGATAGACTGATTTTTACACAAATAAGTTCCAGATTTAACGTATTAGGAATGTTTATCAAAGAAGTATCGAGGTTGGAATGAAGTGCCAAAAGAACACCACGACCGGAGTATGTATTTCTTGAATCAACGCTATCGCTGACGCTGGTAACTAAGATATCTTTTCGAAAAACGTTAAAATCTGAAGTGAAGAATTCGTTGTTAAGAAAGTCAGGGGTTAAATTGGTTTCGGTAAGAGCAAAGACATCAAAGGGAAGTTTTTGGGAAGTCAGGTAAACTTCAGAACTCTTGGAACGTAAACCTCTTACGTTCTGGTAGTAGAGAGATATAAAATGTGGTTTCGAGACGTTTAGAGTAAGATAGCTAGGAACGAAAAGGATTATACGCATTTTTGTGATTCTTATGCACTTGGGAAAGCCTTTTAGATTTAATGTATGAAGCAAATGCAGATAGGTCATTATCTACATCACTTGAAGTTAAATTGAACGTTTTATGAAAAAGAGTAAAAATTCTTAAAAGCTCCTTGGTGTTAGTTGGTAGACCTTCTTGATGAATTGATACCATAACGCTAGTTCTAGTTACACCATCTACACAGATCGAATCATGTTTGTTATGAAGATATGCTAAATAGAGGCGGGCGTTTGCATAAATACGATGATCTCTGAGACGTGAAAGAACATACCGGCCGTCGTCGCTAAGGTCGGAGAATTGTTGTGTCATTTTTACCACTGGAGGAATTAGAGGATCAAGAAAGTTGGGCGATGGTTTGGGCAGGTCATTGCTAGTAGCACTGTGACGTGATAACGGGAACAAACAGTTGTTAACAGTAAGGGAAGACTTTGTGCTTTTGAGGGGATATGAGGAAGTTGTATGTGGGTTAAGAGTGTGAGAATTGATGAAATTTGGATATTTAGTGGTTGGGGAACGGTTGTTGTCGGATGAATTTGAGCTTCGAGGCAGATTAAAAGATACATTAGTATTTGCTGGCTTAGTATAAGATGAAATGGGGGGAGGAGTTTGGGTAGGTAAGGTGGTATGATTATAATTATTATAATTAGTAATTGAAGATTTATTAAGTGATCGAGGAGCAAACTTAGAGCTAGACTTTTAATTTAAGTTTAAAAATGGCGGATTCAACCATGGTTTAATAATTATGCTACCCAGTTTAAGAACGCGATCGACTGGATTGAGAAAGAGCCATTCGTATCTATACGGGATCTCAATTTTGAAAGATCTAGGTTTATGTGATATGAATTGCACACGTACGTCGGGTATGCTGAATATCTTCTTAAGGAAACTTTGTACCCATGTATTGTTGGCTGTTTTTGGGGCTCCTTTCAGGAAAAACGAAGATGAGGAATTGATATGTGATGTTCTCAGTCGTAGAAGACGGTTTTCCCATTCAAATGGCGTCCATAACGCCCCTAGTTTGACAATTTTCGTGGAAGATGAGTTAATGCTGGCATTTGTGAGAGAGGCATTGTGGTCTTGAAGTTCAGCATGTAATGAGTTGTTGTTGGCGGTATTGCTGAAAGTCGGTGAGTCTATCGCAGATGATGGTGGTGTACAATGTTGCACGACTGGTAAGCTGGGGTTGGAGGAACTGGAGGAGTTATCAAAATCTTGAAGCTCAATGTGTAGTGATTTGTTATTAGTAGCATCTGGATTAACTGAAGCAGGATTATTTTTACAAGTTAAAAATCTCATTTCTTCGGACATTCCTGAGATAGCGGAACGAATGGCAGCAGATTCTTTCACTAGCACATCGGAAAGGGTTCTGGATTCATTTGTGTATTGATTTTTAGATACTGATAAGTCGGTATTTAAAGTTGTAAGTGTTGTCGATTGCTCTTTAATAGATTCAGCCATCCTTGAACAGCTATCTTCAATCGAGTTAATTGAGCAAATTGTTGGTTCATGTGCAGATTTGATGGCATCAATAGAGTTCCTAATTTTAAGTAGCTGATTATTCAAATTGTTCGAGGTGGAATGTGAAGTATCGATAAAATCGGATAACGTAAGAAAGTTCTTTTTCAACGATGTTTCGATAATGGAGAGATGTGATTTGATTCCTATTTGAAAATGTTCAATGATTTTTGTGGTGGAATCGTTATTTTCAGCCATAAGTTCATCAATTTTACGAAAACTACCGCGTAAGTAAGTTTTAAGTTCAGCTATGGTTTCAGAAAGTTGATTTATACGTTCGTTGTTGCATTTTAAAGCAAGCATTATATGTGAGAGCGTTATATCCTTACATTCTTTACAGTAAAAATTGAAGAACTCTGAGTATTCAGCCAGATGGATCTTGGCACTTCTACTAAGCCCTGCACATATTGGGTGAAAGATTTTGCCACAAATCCCTTTACATATAACCCATTCATTCGATTTTTTGTTTATGGTACAGTTGCTGTTAGCACAAGTAGGTGAGCGTTCCATTTTAATAATGTTTAATTTATATTATTTTTGCGTTATGTGTTTTGGTATTAATTGCCCAGGTATTATTTCCTTTTTATTTAAGTTTTATTTTTCTCAGTGTAAATTATTTTATATTTCAACCTCTGGTTATGTAATAGATAATCCTCTGTAAGGTTTGGGAATAGGCTAGGTAGGGTTTATGTTTATACTAAGCACCGTGACTGGATCTCAATTATATAAAATTGCAGTAGTAATAGTTGTTGTTGTTTATAAGAAGGAAAACAAAACAAAGAAAAATCGAAATTGGGTATGTAATATCAATAGCGCTTACGGCAGAACATCTACTAAAATTGCACTCACCAGGCAGATGAGACAAAAAGCAAGAAAAATTAATTGATTGCTTTTTGGAGAGGAAGACAGACAATCCAATAAAAATGTATGAAGTAGGTAGGCCTTCGAACACCACAAATTCCATTAATTATTCGTCTTCAGGTATGATTTCCTTCCAGAATCCAAGATGTTTCATAAGATGCATAAAAGAAATTATTTTGCATGAGTAGTATCTGATTTTGCTTCGATTTGGCAGAACATATACCAAACACAAATTAGCACTTACCGTGGGAGATAAGGCTAATCACTCAATAGATTAGATGAAAAGGACAGATGGTCATTCACAGCAATCGACGATAATGGTTATTTAGGGAAGGAATCACTATATTTCTTTTTTTTTTGTTAATTGGTGCGAAAAAACACGGATTTTCACTCCCGAATATTTTTTAAATATAGCAAATTGTTTAAATTATTTTATTAAATTGTTTTCAAATTTTTTGAGCGGGTTTTATGTACAAAAGTAAATAAAAGTATGAAGAGACATACAACTGTATGGACACAAGGAAAAGCACTCCTTTCAGCTGATGCACTACTTGATCTGATCATGAACTTGGATATATTTGAAAACATTTGCTCGTCGATTCCTAGAGTGCCATTTAAAGCGTTTGAGTGTCACAGTACCATTTAAATTAAAAAGTGCCAAAAGTGAACGATCGTGCCACGTTGATGTCGCCGCCCATCTTCTGTCAGAGTAGTTCGTTGATGTTGGTGTTTTTTGTTTGTCGATGTTGGTGTCTTGGCTCATGTAGTTTTTTATTCTTTGTTTTGTGAGCTAGCGTATCGTATATCTACAATAACAGAAAATATAAAAAAAAAACTTTTCTTAGAAATAATTTTTGTTTCTAATAGGTTAGGTAGGTAGGTATATGATGCAAGGTCATGGAATCGTGATTTGAATATGACGTAGTCAAACGTATATAGCAGAATTTGTTCATTTGGTTCAACTTTTCGCAAGTTTTTCGTTTTCACATAATATGAGGGAGGGTGAAAAAATGTATAGTGTAGCTATAAAAAAGGGTAAATATGTATTTATTTATTTATTTAACATCAATTAGAGATAATTATATCTACAATTAGACTACAAAAAAGAGATAAATAGGTATAACATTTAACATCTAACAAAATTACATTAAGTATTTAATACAATAAATTATGTAATCATAATTTGATTAATCAATTTGAAAAGAACAAAATTAAATTAATTTTTAAAATGTATCTGCTTTTATGAAAGTTAAAATCAATATAATTTGAAATGAGATTAGTTTCTCTGACACAACGAGTTATTGGTTCATTACGAGCATAGTTTACTCTGTGTTCCTTTTCTCGGAATAGACAACGTTTTCTTATCTGACGCGACGGAGCATACAAATCAATCAATGGTAAAAGCATAGGGCATTTGATATGATGTGACAAAATATCACTAATGAATATTACAGACATCATTTTTCTTCTATTGTCGAGAGATTGAGCTCCAAGAAGTTTACATCTAGTTTAGTATGACGGGATTTCGATGTTCCAACCTAATTTCTGGATTGTATACCTTGTAAATTTTCTTTGGATCATTTCTATTCTGTTTGAATAAATATTGTAGTAAGGATTCCAAATCACACAGCAGTATTCTAAGTTAGACCTAACATAGGCATTATAAAGAGATTTAAGGGCAAAAGGGTCCTTGAAGTCTTTGGTATTTCGTTTAATAAACCCTAGCATTGAATAAGATTTAGCTACAATAAATTCTATGTGCTTGGTAAAACTTAGTTTTGAATCAAAGATTACACCAGGATCTTTTTTCTCCAAAACTCTTTCAAGAACAAACGTGTCAACTGTGTAATCAAATGTAATTTTTGAAAAATTGCGACAAAAAGAAAAAATTTGGCATTTCTTAACGTTCAAGAGTAATTGGTTAGTTGAGCACCATCCTGTCAACTTATGGAGATCGTCTTGTAAGAGAATACAATCATTTAAAGATTTAACGCATCTGAAAAACTTCAAATCACCTGCAAATAGAAGCCTACTGGAGTTCAGAAAGATATCAGCCATGTCATTAATAAAGATTAGGAAAAGAAGGGGGCCAAGATGGCTACCTTGGGGGGCACCCGAGGTTACTACAATTGGATTTGACAGCACTTGATCTATAGAAACAAACTGTATACGACCCTTTAGATAGGATTTTAGCCATTGCAACATGTTTGAGTGAAAACCAAATAGTTTCAATTTTTCAATCAATATACTTTGACTGACTCGATCAAAAGCCTTCGCAAAATCAGTATAAATAACATCAATTTGGTATCCTTCTTCGAGTTTATTTAAGATGAAATTGGAGAAAATTGAAAGATTAGTGGCTGTAGATCTACCTGCAACAAAACCATGTTGAAATGGTGAAATATGCTCCTTAAGAAGAAATGTCAATTTTCCACATATAATTTTCTCGAAAAGTTTCGGTATACTCGATAGTTTACAAATAGGACGATAGTTGGTTACTTCCTGCTTTGGGCCAGTTTTATGAATTGGAGATAAAAATGATTTTTTCCAAACTGAAAGGAATTCACCACTCACTAAACTTAATAGACCTTCTTCGATTTCGGATATATTAATCTCTAACTGACTAATGTCAACCTTATAATTTTGATTATTTAAATCAGCTCTACTTTAATGATCTAAATTAGATTTCGTATAGTTTGATTCAAAATAATGGGCAAACGAATTACAAATATTGGGAAGATCCGAATATGTTGACCCAAGGTCAATTTAATAAATGACCAAAAACATTTTCCATTTGTTTTTATGTACGATTCAATTGACAAAATGTAATTTTTATAAAGAAATTTGTTAAGAACATCGAATTCTCGCGCTAACCGAACGTAAACCTCTTTTAAGACAGTATTATTTTCGCAAATGCGTATCCGTTTGTAAGCTTTGTTTTTTCTATTACTTAAGCTAGAAAGCCTTTTATTAAACCAAGGAGGCTTTAAGTTTTTATTAATTTTTACCTTTGGTACATTCATATCAATTGCCGCTTTCAGATTATCAATGAAAAAATTATAAAATTGAATTAAATTCATAGAACTATAATTTAAGTGCCACGGTATACCCGACAAATAACTCGCAATGTTTGAGTAATTAGCTCTTGCGTAATTAAACTTAAATTTACCACAATTTGTACTTTTGAAATAGTCATAGAATAAAAAATTAACATTAAGAGCCAAATGGTGAACAGAGTTAGGAAAAATAGGATTAAGTGATTCATCAACTGATATATTTAATTCTCTATCGACAAAAACAAGATCCAGAATACGATTTAAATTATTTTTGTAACAATTAAGTTGAATCAAGTCATAACTTGCGAAAGAATCAATTAATTCACATTCAAAATCTGTACTAATATTAAATGAAAACAGTTGTAGCTCTTCGGGATCAAAAACCCATTCAACATTTGTAAGATTAAAATCTCCAAGAATAATTATATGTTCATTATTTTTTAGTTTTGATAAGTAGAAATTGCAATTGTTTACATGAATTTTATACAAGTCAAGTGAGCTTCTGGGTGGAATATAACTTACAACAACAAATAATACGTATTTATTTTCAAAGATGATTTTAATTATAATTTGGTCAATGTCGTACGGACAAGAAGAAACAGAAGAAGGCAAACTCATTTCAATGCAAACATGTGTAGAGCAAACAGCAAGTAGCACACCTCCCCCTCTTTCCAAACCAGTAGTATTAGAACAACGATCTTTACGAAAAAGAGCATAATGATTATTGTTGCAGATTTCAGCATTAAGATGGTCAATGGATAACCAAGTTTCGGTTAGTGCAACGAAATCATACTGAATAGATGACAGAGACTAGAACATTTGTTGAATTTTTGTGCGCATTCCTCCAACGTTTTGGTAATAGCCGAACAGCAGATTGTGATTACCGGAATGCTGATAAGAGTGCGGAGGAGAGCAATTTAGTTTAGAAGATGTTGTAGATTTTGATTGTCAATTGACATTGAGTGGCGGCTGTTGTAGAGGCTGTTGAGTTGATGGAGGGGGCGGTGGTGGTGATGGTGATGGTGGAGGTGATGATGACGATGGTGGCGACGACGACGGCAATGTTGACTGTGATAATGATGATGACGAAGAAGTTCCCGTAGGCTGAGATGAGGGTTTAGTTATTTCATTATTGTTTTCTCGCGAGACAAATTTTTTTATTTGGACAAAGCATGGCCAGATAGAGGAATCCATGATAATCGAATATTTGGATGAAGGAACACTCAATTTAAATGTTAAGAATTTGAGTTTTGATAAATCAGTCTCTTTTTTAATTAACGGATAGCATTTAAATTGATTTGATGGAATATCAGTTTTTTTTTTATATGTGGCTAATAATATCTTCAGATTTTGTGTCTTTGTTGGATTTAGATAAGTGAAGCCATTTATAATTGGGTAAAGCATAGAGAGAGCTTGAAGTGTCAGTGCCAATTATTTTTTTTGTATAAATTGGCTTTGTTGACTTTTTATTAGAATGCACTGTTTTCCATTCACAGTTGTTTTTATTTAGAACAGGGAATTGAGGGTCGGAATTAGTTGGATTTTGCGGTTCAGAATTAAATTGAGATGAGGCAGATGATACCTTTGGTGGGTTTTGCACATTTTCCACTACCATAGGCAGGCTGGGGGTTGCATGGGTTTTAATTGAATTTGCTTCAATAAGTTAAGTTTATTTGAATCAGATAGTGTGATGTGTGGAACTCTCCATTACAATTTAAAAATTGATAGTTTTAATTCTTCATTATCTTTAGAAAAATAAGCATTCTCATTAGATCGAGCGCGAATTAAAACTAGTTCATGTCTTGCATTTGCTATAATCTTTTTATAATCTTCAGCAAACCCCAATAGATTTTTCAATGGTGAACACAAATTAAAAATAAATTTCTTAGTTGATGAAAGAAGCGTTCAAAAGGTCTTAAACTGAATTAGATATTAAGATAACTGAACTTAACTGATGAATACTGAGTCTCAAACTGAGCTGAACTGCTTTTTACTGCTATTATCTGCTCACTGAACTGCTCTGTACTGTTCTCATAGAACATTACTATACATATGATATGAAATCGAAAGTGTTATCTGCTTTATAACTTAAGAAAACAGTCAAAGCCTAAATTGTATGATAAGGTATGGCGCTAGCGTTTGGGGTAATATAAAAAGTTGAATAAATTACGTATGTGGTTAGGAGGTCGTATGTCATTGAATATTATATAAATGGCGGGCAATGAACTGATTAGGTCGTGATGCGGGCGGGTGCGATGCGTGGCGGCAACAATCAATATTCATACTATCAGAAACAAGTGAGTCCTCTTTTATCAAGGACGGATTTTAAGGATATTGCACCAATTATGGTTATTGACTGTTCACGTCAAAATGAAACAATTAAAACAGGTCCTGTGGATGTAAGAATTGAGCTTAAAACATTAACTCCGATTCCTGCTTTAACGACCATGTATTGTATGATACTTCATGATCGTACAATTGAGTACAATCCATTAACAGGAGAAGTTAACAAACTTACTTAAATTGAATGTACTTATATGATAATTTATTAGTAGAAAGAGTCAATTTGTTGGGAACAGACATCTAAAAAAATGGATATACACTTTGTAGACATTCAAGGATTTGGTGATTTAAACAGCAATTGTTTCATTCTGAAGGAAGTAGCTGTATTACATAATGAGCATCATCATCATCACTTTTTTGTTAGTCCACCATTTAATTTAAGCCTTACATCAGATTCATTTAGAAGACAAGTTAATTGGTTGTATCAAAATTATCACGGATTAACCTGGAATGGAGGATTTGCACACCTTTCTCAAGTAAAGATATTTCTTCGAGAAAAACTTCAAAGTGGTGTTGTTTACGTTAAGGGTACTGAAAAGAAACAATGGCTACAATCCTTACTCAATAATGAAAACGTAGAAGTCGTTAACCTCGAAGAAGATACCTATTGCAGATGTCCAAATTTAAAAGAACTTAAAAAAATGTATCCAAATATAACTTCCAAATGTGGATATCATGGAAAAATATGTGCACTTCAAAAGTTTATCTCTTAAGTAAATTTATTAGTGAAGATAAGAATTATAATTCATAGTTCAATAAAACAATTTTGTATAATACTTGATACCTTTTCTTTTTATTATAATTTTTTTATATTTACATATCATTTTCAAAATCTATTCTATAATGACCCCAAGCTAGTGTATTGATATTATTACTACATATACATCTTTTGTCATCTGCACAGCTTAAACTTAATTTGTTGATACATTCAGTATATATAGTATGTTGTCTAGATCTAAAGTTTAACATTTTACTATAAAAGTTACGCTAATGTAGCAAACAATCTCTATAATTTTGCAAAAATAATTTTTTTACAGCTGCTGATTTAACACCTTTTGCTTTTTTTATCACGGATGTGTAAATACTATATATTTTAGCTCTTAACCCAATAAATTCCTTCATTATTTTTCCATTATTCTCATCCTTCATATAACCTAATTTTTTTCACATTGAGTTGAGCAATATCATAGGGGTGATGTAGGGGGTAATCTGAAGTATCAAACATTTTAATTATATCACTCTTAATATCGCTGTAAAAGTCATCAGTTCGTATTTGATAAATAAATGAGTCAGTATCCATATAAGCCAGTTGTAGGTTCTTAGTAAATTTTGGTTTCATATAAGCATAATGAAAGTCATACATTTTATACTTTGAAATCTCTAATACACAAAAACCCAAGTATATAGGCTTATTATAGATACAGTAAATTCGTTTTAACTGAATAGCAGCCATAGTTTCGGAAAAATTCTAAAATGCTATGAAAATTAGGTTTAGCGATAAGAGCACGACTACCAAGATGTCTACCTCTGCTTTCTACTGAATCAACAATTCGAACATCTTTTCGTTTGTCTACATTCTCCATAGTTTTTCCAAATACAGCATTATTACAGAGTTTACGTTGATCCTTTTCAAACTTTGTAGTTGCTTTTTTTCTAAATTCATTGTTTAAATCAATATGGGGGTGGCCGTGGCGCGATAGTTGTGTGCTGGCCTGTCAACCTCGTAGTCGCAGGTTCGATTCCTGCCGTTGTCTATGTCTTCTTATATTCCATTAAAAAAACCTATTCTAAAAATTGTCATGAAATGAATTGCTGGTTTACTCATTACATGCTGTTCAGGCATAACACTAACAATATGTGATTGAGTAAACTACTCATTAGTATGTCAACGATATAAATAAAATAATGCGAATTATAAGAGACATAAATAAATAAGACACGGTAATTTTCTCCGCATTAGTTCAGCCGCCATCCCTGGAGATAAAATCTGAGACAACACCCACCGTCTCAATACATAGCGCCACACATCTTTCATATCCTCTTTCTCTTCTTTCACCGGATGCCGCGCTGTGTTAAAAACATATAAAGGGTATTCATAATCCTCTGAGCGCGTGCAAAATTATATAAAAAAAAAAATAAAAATATTTTTTCAACCATTTAGATTGTTTGAATTGCATCACTCTGTGAATTTTCTTCAGCACTAAACCATTTTCAAGGCACTGGATTAAACTTTTGTAATGTATTATATAATTTACCTTATTATTTAAATCAGCAATTAATTTTTTATCTGATTTGTTAGGCATTGAAATATTTGAGGGACAGAAAGGAAGATGGTTATGATCATTCTGTATTTCTTTAGGATATTCAAGATCAACTTCTAAAACATAACCAATGTTTATATTTGAAATTAACTATTCTTTAATCCGATCTAAATTATCTGGAGGTTCAACCCATTTAAAGTATGAATGTGGTAGATAGTCAGACATTGCCCAACCGTAAAGATTATTAGCATCCAAATACATTAAATAATCAGATGGTTTACTTGAATTATAATCAGACATATATTAAGTATTTGCTTTAGAATGTCGTAAGCTACACTCTGTCAAACCTCCTCTTATGCCTTTAGCGAAAAAGTTATACATGTTTATGTCGGTTAAAATTCAATTTTTCCACCTGTTTCTTTCAACACAGCATCCCACGAAAAACCTGGTAATGTATAATAGTGACAGGGGTCTAGACCGTAAATGGTTCTATAATCAATTCTGAATTTTTCGAAAATGTCTGCTAAAATTAAAACATCTGTTTTAAATAGTGTTCTAAATATTCTCTTAAACTGTTACATTTAAAATGTGACCAAACTTTTACAGCGTGATTATAGTCATCTTGGTTACAATCTTCTTCAATCAAAGAATTTCTAAAAGATTCTATTGGAGGGAGCTCTGTCTCACTTAATTTGTCTATAGAGTCTAAATAGTCATAGCAGAAAACACCCTTACGAGTCATTAGTTGAAAAGATTCATCATCTTTGAAAAATGATGTTAAAATTTTAAAATCTGTTTTTTATCTAATGTTTTTGCTATACTATCAATACTCGAAGGTATAAATCTAAATGAGTCTAAGAATAGTAATTCTAAAAACTCTCCTTGCTTGCTATTTATTAAGATTTTTGATGAAATTGATATATATTTCTCTTTGTTGAGAGGAATAATATTTATAGACCCTTTGATATTACTCAGCTCTTTTATGAATAAATGTGAGCCATATCCGTTTAAGTTATGGAAAAAAATAGGAACAAATTTAGGTATCTTATAATTTAAATTACATTTGGAATGTGCGGCCGCTCTGAATTTTCCAGTTAGATGGTCATGATCCCGAACCTTTAGACTCCCCCACACTGGTTTCTTACAGATATGACATGTTGTTGCTTGTTGGAATTTAATTTCATCCTGAGGTGTCATAGTCATCGGAAATTTCTTCCCAAATGATTTTTATAAATATTTTGACAGTCTTCGAGTAAGTTCGATATTAAAACTTGTGTACAGTCTTCACCTAGAATAAAAAAAAAAAATAATTATATTATATTACCAGAAAATTTATATATTAAATATGAAATGAGGTTTTAAGAATAATTTTTTACTTACCGGTGTATTTGAAAAGTTTATTCAAAGATGTATTAAATGAACATTTTTATAAGATAGGACACAGCAATTGGAACATGTTTTTTAATAGATGTATTTGATGAGTTTGATGGATCAGGTTGACAGCTATCGATATTCACCAGCATGCACTCAAAATCTGCATAGATGGCAAATGGTACTTCTAGCGATCTATGTTGATGTTCAAACTGTAGTATATTATTTGGAACATCTGGTAGTGTTGTCACAGTTTTATTACATTCATTTTCGTGCTTCATCTGTTTTGAACGTTTGCAGACATGAATTACAAATATAGGAATTTATTGGTGACCTTTCTGTTATGTAAATAGATGTTTTTATGCAGGCTTCAGGTCAATAAAAGACGGTGTTAAAAAGTAAGCGACGTTTCGAGCATGAATACACTCTTCATCAGGCAACAATAATTAGTTTATAGACTTAATGTACATCACATTTCCACAATATAGATAAAAGAATTATCAAAATTATCAATAAAACTTTTCACAAAATCAGATTTATTTAACCATTTTGAACACTACTGTCCGTAGTTTTCCGTAGACACAAAAAGAAAACTACGTAATATAGGTAATACATAAATATTAATTTTATATCTTATCATTCTAGCAACATTGTAAATGAAATGGATTTCTTTAAGTTTCACATGTTTAACCATAAATTCTAATTATAGATGACACAGTTATGTTATCTTTTTTAATAAAAAAAAAAAACTTAAAATCAGCCAACTTATAAAATAAAACATTTCTAGTCATAAATACTATTTTCCCTGAAACATTTTTAATATTTATCATTCTTACTTACGATAAAAAACAATGGAATAATAACGATCGAAATAAAAGAAACCTAAATTCAACCAACTGATATGATATGGATTACTTAAAGTTTCACATGTCTAACCATAAATTCTAATTATAGATGACACAGTTATTAGTCTTTATCATTCTCACGGTTAAAATAAAAAAAACTTAAATCCAACCGACTAATAAGATAGTGTCCGAAAGAATGAAAACCACCAACTAAACAACTGATATATGTGTTCCTTGGTGTTTTTCCTCATAGATATCAAAAAATTGTTCCTTATATGGAAATTAAGTCTTGCCTAAAGCTCCCGATTGCCTCCTCTACGGTTACTGTTTTCTCATCGAAAATTTTGTTTATAGATTTGGTTGTTGTTGCTGTTGTTGATGTTGTTGTCTCACCCTCTGCGAAGATAGAAATCAAAATGAGTCCAAGAATCCTAATTCTAAAAACTCTCCTTGCTTGCTATTTACCAGCACCGCCGCCGACACGCATCGCACCCGCCCACATCACCACCTAATCAGTTCATTGCCAACCATTTATATAATATTCAATGACACACGACCTCCTAACCACACACACAATTTATCCAACCTTTTATATTACCCCAAACGCTAGCGCCATACCTTATCATACAATTTTTTTCTTAATTTACTTCCCAAACTAAATACACCTTCAACCACAACCGCGGCCCGCGCCGTCGCCTCGCATCACACCCGCCCACATCACGACATAATCAGTTCATGTGACCGTTGCTGTGGTGTAGCCCCGACAATGATGTATGCGTCATCCAAGATATGGTTTCTACAATTTAAAACGGAAAAAAATATAAATAATTCTTAAACCCCAAGTATATGATTCATACTACATAAAAACATTATTATCTCTTAGATCTTTAAACAACATGGCGATTACCCACTATGTCAGTCTGTCAGTCTTTCAGTCCGCCGGCCGTTGCCGTGGCCTAGCCCCGACAATGATGTATGCGTCATCCAAGATATGAAGTATACATTACTACAATTTAAAAAAAATATATAAATAATTCTTAAACCCCAAGTATATGATTCATACTACATAAAAACATTATTATCTCTTAGATCTTTAAACAACATGGCGATTACCATGAAATTAATTCTCAAGCAACATCATGCGATACTACTTTAAGAGCAACACCATACGACCAGTATATAGGCTGCACCGGTGCGCCGGTGGCCCCGTACCCGCTTATTTATACTACTAACGGAGTTAACGTTCTGTAAGCACTAAGAATTTTACATTTTTATGTATTTAGTTCGAGATCATTATATAAGCACAAATTTAAAAATAAATCAATATCATTTTGAAAGCTTACACAGTCACTAACTGCGGATATTTGCGTATACAATTTAATGTCATCTGCAAACATCAAACAGTCACAACAATTAAAAATGTCAGGCATATCATTTACAAATAAAACGAACAATAGTGGTCCCAAGTGACTACCTTGTGGGACACCCGACTCCACCTCTGTAAATATTGTCGTGAAACCATCAATCTGCACGACATGCTTACGATTTGACAGATAGGACCTCAACCATTTCAAAAAATTTGTATTAAGTCCCAGCTTTAGACCTCCCCGTTGGTGTTGACCTTGTCGTGGTAGGGGGGTTTAATGTAGGGATCTCCAGCAATCCAGCTGCGAATTCGTACAAACCAAAATAACTCCAAAATAACCTCAATGTTAGAAAACTTGAAAAATATAAATATGGATTTGTATAACAATAAAGATAAAAATTGAACAGTGATATACGTTCAAAAGTCGGTAGAAGTCACGGCTGCCGGCACGAGCTTGCCGTCGAAGGAGGATAAGTCGATTACACATTATACAAAACAAAAACAATAAAAAGAAAAACAAAAAACCGTAGCGGAAGGAACCTTGAAACGACCACTACTCTCGGAATGGTGCACACGTCATCCGGGGGGAGTGAATCGTCTCTTGATCTAGACGCGGCTGTTTGTGGAAAGGTGGCCAAACCTCACGCAAACAGTACACCTACTGGTAGACCTTCCACCTCCAATGCGCTCTCAAAACCTCTTACGTGTGGAGGGGAGACTACGATGGCTGCGGGAATGGCCACGACAGTTGTTATCGCCCTTAGTCAGGGTAGATCTCTCCCTTGCACGACGGAGGATCCGCTTCCTGGTGATAGAGGGACTGCGATAGTGAAGACTTTAGGCGACTTGCCAAAATCGGAGCTAAAATCAAAGCAATCCGCTAAACTTGCCTGGGCCAAAGGCATTCTCAACACCAGGACCAGCGGAGACTTAACGTCGAAGCGAATAAGTTCCTTCGAGGGAACCATACCGGAACCCAAACGGCAAAAGATGCACAACACCTGCACCTACACATGGAAAGATTTATCCTTCAGCGACGTGTTGAAGAACAAAATTATGCTCGCTGTCATAGACAGAAGTAATGCAGACGGAACGATCACTTACGACCATTGGCAAACGGTCTTAAATACGCTCCAAGCCTCATACTGGACCCTTATGCAAGAAAACCCAGGGGAACCTGCAGTTTTCGAAGATGCGGGCTGGTACCAAGGCAGAGTTAAGCTCGTTACCTTTGAAAGTGAGAGGTCGTCCGGTCTGTACAAACTTGCTATTAGTAGGCTTAAAGGCTTGTGGCCTGGTGCAAAGCTTGAGTTCGTATCCAGGGAGGAGATCCCCTGATCCCAGAGCACCAGATTACCGTTTGAGCTTACTGACAAGGACATAATATTAAAAATGATTCAATTTGGGAACCCAACCTTGCCAACCCATGACTGGAAAGTTGCCAAGCTTGAGGATCCGGCGGGCCCTTATAGATCAGCTATAATAGTGATAAATAGGGACTCGTTGACTCCCCTTACTTTAAAAAAAGATGAGGACAGTGTACACATTGTACCTCCACCTGCACGAAACGATGACTGAGTGGAGGAGCCTGCCTCGGTTATCAAACCTCCAAGGACGGATGTAGATATAACGTGCATATCCTCCGCGGGTTCGTCAGTTTCACAATCACCTATTTTGATTCCTATCGTCAACGAACACTCCGACATGGATGTAGTTGACTCCACACACGAAACTGTCGGCGATGAAGAAGAGCCATAACGCTCGGACTCTGAGTCTGATGAAGACCTCGACGGAACAGTGGTGTGTGCTGGTCCGGCTGACTGTAACCAAGATGGTGCAGTTAGTTCAGGTTAATACCCAACAGTCAAAACTGGCCTCGACCTCCTTTCTTCTCCGGCTGCACAACAAAGGGGTAGAATTTGTCCTGATCCAAGAACCCTGGATCGTTGGATTGAATTCAAGGACTCAGGACCCCAGGATACTACTACTACTACTCGCTGCATGCAGTGGATAAAGGTGAACCTAGATAATGCATATTGGTAAAAAGTAGTATTAATGCATATTTACTTCCTTATTTCAGCGATCGAGATCTGACAGTGGCAAGGGTACAAATCAGAAATGGTGTGTACTTGATAGCTTCTGCATACCTTGGCTATGACTACCTTGGCCCACTTCCTGGCAACACGCTGAGAAAGCTTATTTCGATGGCTGAACGGCAGAGAATGTGCGTGATAATGAGGCGTGACGCAAACGCCCACCACACCGTTTGGGGCAGTAAAAATATAAATGAAAAGTGAGTCACTTTTTGATTTTATACTCAGTAATAACATAATTGTAAGTAACATTGGGAATGAACCGACGTTCATCACCAAGGACCGACAAGAGGTCTTAGACATTACTCTCCTTTCTGATGTAATTTATCAAAAGATTCTGGATTGGAAAGTATCAAAGGAACATTCGTTCTCTGATCATAGATACATCTAATTCTGCTTAGATGGAAAAGTTAATAAAAAACCAACATTCCGAAATTATCGGAAAACTAACTGGGAACTATATAGAGAAACGTTTGATAAACTAATTAGTCCCTCCCTTCTCACGATGCCCAAAAACAACAGCGAGCTTGACGAAAAAGTCAATGTCTTAACCCTCGCCCTAAATAGATCACTGGACATATCCTGTCCTCTTATTCACATAAGAGGGAAACAAAAACCCTGTTGTGGAATTCAGGGCTAGCACCGCTCAAGAAAACTCTAGAAAACTTTTTAACAGAGCTAAAAAATCAAGACAACACTCAGATTGGGACTCGTACAAAGCGCCCCTTGAAATCTACAAGAAACAGTTGAGGAAGAGCAAAAGAACTTCATGGAGAAATTTCTGTGAAAGTATTGAAGACACTTCTGAAGCGTCTAGACTAAGAAAAATCCTCTCGAAAAATCCACCGATGCCTAGCTCTCTAAAAACAGCTAGCGGGGTATGGACCAACTCAAGCGAAGACTCGCTATCACTGCTAATAGATAGTCATTTCCCGGGTAGCTCAGAAAATGTTTGTAGCATTGAACAATCAAGGACAGGCTATAAACATAATAACAATCTTGGTCTGATTATAAGTGAAAGGCTACTTTATGCAATTAAAAGCTTGGATCCCCATAAGTCAGTGGGACCAGACGGCATAATACCTGCCGAACTCCAGATAACCTCAGATATAATCATAACTATCCTGGAGGTTATTCTAAATGTGTGCCCTGACCTAACTTACATCCCCTTACTTTGGCGAGAAGTTAAGGTCATCTACATTCCCAAAGTAGGCAACCATGTAAATCCGAAGGACCTCAGACCGATCAGTTTATCTTCATTCCTTTTTAAAGCTCTAGAAAGACTGATAGAAATTCATTTACGCAGTACAATAAACCCCAATTTCATTTCTACTGCTCAACACGAATTTTGTAAGGAATAATCAGTTGAAACCGCCTTACACAGGCTGGGTAAAAATATAGAATATTCATTGCACCAAAAAGAGTATACTCTGGTAGCATTCCTAGATATTGAGGGTGCTTTCAACAACGTTAGTAAGGTGGAAATATTCACAGCGCTGCGAAACCCTAAGATATCCAACTCATTGACAGAGCTGATTAGTCTCATGTTAGGCAGCAGAGTAATAAACTCAACCCTGGGGGACTACTCAGAAAGAAGGTATGTCAGCACAGGGACACCACAAGGTGGTGTCTTATCCCCACTTCTATGGAACACAGTGGTAAACGAAATGCTGATTCACATGGAAGCAGAGGGATATAAGGTAATGGCATATGCCGATGATGTTGCCATTGTTGTAACAGGTAAGCACGCTCCAACTCTAGTAGACTTAATGCAAAATGCTCTCAATCGACTAAAAATTTGGGCAACTACATGTAGTCTGAATATTAACCCAACCAAGACAGAACTTGTCCACTTCACTAGGAAATATAAAATTCCCAAACTTATACCGCCATCAATAAATGGTACGCCACTGACTTTCTCAAACGAAGCCAAATATCTAGGTATCATACTAGATAAAAAGCTGAGTTGTAAATCCAATATACAAGAAAGAGTAAGAAAAGCAATAGTTGCACTCTTCTCTTGCAAAAAAGCCATTGGAAATAAATCGGGCTTATCCCCACAGATTATCCATTGGTTGTACACAGCGGTCGTTAGACCGATACTTACGAGTACTTATGGGGTAGCGGTATGGTGAACTGCCTTGGACTAAGTCACATATTGTGACAAATTAAATAAGGTCCAAAGGTCAGCCAGCTGACTCTGCTCCACACCCTCGGCTGCCCTTGACATACTACTTAAGCTTACACCCCTCGACATTTTTAGCAAACCAGTGGCTGCGAGTACAGCTATTCGTCTCAAAGCCATCTCTCAATGGACTAGCATTTCGATAGGCCATTCTAATATTTTGAACAAGGTCGGAGCAAAACTAGCACGATCCGACTACACCACACACCAGCTTTCCTTCGACAAGAACTTCCAAGTTACCATCCCACCAAGATCAGATTGGGAGGATGAGAGGTTCTTAAAAGATGAGTCAGCCCACTTTTATACGGACGGTTCGAAAACCGAAAATTGAGTGGGAGGTGGTGTGTTCTCAGACAGACTAAATATAAGTCTCTGTTTCCAAGCGGAAATTCTGACGATTAAAGAGGTGTTATCCTGGCTAAGAGAAAACTTGATATCTACATCGGATATCCGCATATTCTCTGACAGCCAAGCAGCCCTCAAATCACTTGGCGCTGTTTCCATAAGCTCCATAACTGCCCGCAACTGGCGATCATCTCTCAGGGAGATGGCAGAACAGTTTAACATTCACCTGATTTGAGTGCCGGGACATAGTGATTTTTTGGGAAACTGCAAAGGCGACGAACTCGCTAGAAAAGCAACCAAAATACCTATTCTACAGAAAATGGAAGAAATCGGTATGCCTATGGCTACAAGCAAACTATTGTTGCATCAAAACTATATAAATCAAATAAATTTTAGATGGTCAAACATCACTACGTGCCTGGCCACCAGACAAATCTGGCCAGAATTAGACCCAAGACGCTCAAAAAGTTTACTCTCTTTGAGTAGGAAATATCTTGGCTCCGTAATAGGTGTTGTAACTGGACACTGTTTAATTGGTAGACACGCCAACAGATTTGGCGTTTTCTCCAATGACTTTTGCAGAAGCTGCATGGACGAGGACGAAGAAGAGACTATCTCACATCTTCTTTGTTCATGTCCTGCTCTCTCCCAAGGAAGAAGATTACACCTGGGGGAATACTTTTTCGACGACACCAGTGATCTTAGACACATTGAGATTCACCGACTTCACCGCTTCATTCGAGGCTCCAACTGGCTTGATTAAAGAGTAAATTTCTCTTCATGTGGTATTACAATGGACCTGTCTAAGGTCTAAGTGTGTTAGCTTTTTTCCTGACGACCACTTCAACCTAACCTAACCTAACCTAGCTATAGAAGTTTGTGCAATAGTCCATGGTTAACTCTGTCAAATGCCTTGACAAAATCTGAATGGACTTGCTTTTTGTCTTCTATAGATTTTAAATAAAGTTGGGAAAAAAGGCACAGATTAGTCGAAGTTGATCGGCCACTAATAAATCCATGTTGTTTTGAAGTTATTGATTCCTTGACTACGAAAAGTAGCCTCTGAGTCACTAATTTTTCAAATAACTTTGGTACAGTGGAAAGTTTTGATATTGGTCTGTAATTTTGAACGATATGTTTAAGGCCTCTTTTGTAAATTGGGTTAACAAACGATAACTTCCAACCATCAATAAAAACACCAGATGATAAAGATTTGTTGAAAATAATTTTAAGAGCGTAGCAGCGAGTCGAAGCACATTTTGACATTAAGAGCGGGGGAATCTTATCCACTCCAGCTTTTTTAGTTGAATCGAGTTCAATCAAACCATCAAGAACGTCTTGTTTTGAAAAACACTTTAAATCGAAATCTGTGATGGGGGAGATGTTTGAATAAAAGTCATTAATATTTGAAATAATATCTGTATTATAATTCGATAGAAAGTATTTAGCAAAAAGATAACGAGACGATTGAATATAGCTTGATTATTCGTCATCAAGTTCCATTGATATTGGCAAAAAGGATGTTTTACGTTTGGAATTCAGAAAGACCCAAAAGGATTTACTGTTCTTTTTTATATTGCTTTCATCAGCATTTATGTTCTGATGATACAAAAATTTGTTAAAAAAATGAAATTCTCTCCGAAGCTGAAGAAACCGAGCACGATCCTGAGATATTTTCGATATTTTTGAACGCTTAAATGCATTATTTTTTACATATTCTAAATTTTTTAACCTTTTATTAAACCACGGGAGCTTAAAAGAAGATTTTTTATTAAAAACCGGGACAAACTGTTCAATGCAATTAAATATAATTTTTTTAAAAGTGGCATACATATCGTTAACAGATCTATTGCTAAGTGAGTTGAATTAAAGAAATTATTTAATCCAGTGAAATCGGCCGTTTTAGAGTTAAAGTTTAAACAATTATTCTCAGTTGAAAATTCTTGGCTAAATTCATAAATTTCAAAAATTACATAATCAGCTTTGTGATGAATTTGATTATTAACCAAAGGAAACCTGATTCATATAAGAAGAATTTCATTTCATTATTACAAAAAATAAGATCTTATGTTGTATTTAATAAATATCTAGAACGATTTATTTGAAATAAACCCAATGAGGCTAAAGAGTCAACAACTTCAGTTTCGATATCAGTGGTGGTATTAAATGGGAGCAGGTATTGATCTTAAACCATAAAACGCAAATCTACATTATCGATGTTGAAGTCACCTAACACACAAGTAGACTGATCAATTGTCAACCCTTTGACCATTACGTTAATGTTTGAAATAAGTTGAGCGTATAATTGCAAACTACTATTAGGTCTAGTATAACTTACAATGAAACAAATTTCATTACTTTTCGTTCTAACTCAAACACAAAGTTGTTCAAAAAATGATGATTGTGAAGGCAAGTCGCACTGCCTGCTAGCCAGTGTAGAACGTATAGCAATTAAAACGCCACCTAGTCGTTCCATTCCAGATTCAATCGGACGATCCACACGATAGACGACGTAATATAAATCAAATAATTCAGATGATAGAAAGTTTGAATTTAACCAGGTCGCAGTTAAGATTATCACATCAGGTTCATGCAACGAAGAGTTTATAAAAAGCTCGTTTATATTTGTGCGTTATCCACCAGCATTTTGATGATAAACACTCAATTCTGACGGACGAACGATGATTATGAAGCAGAAATTACGTTTGTACTACCTCCTGCTGAACAAGAGAACTCTCGGTTTTTGGATAATTAAAGAATTTTTTGATTTGAATACCAATAGGTCAAAAAGCTGGCCTTAGTGCGTCACTGAAAACATGGGCCGGAATCCCAAGTTTAAAATTAATGTTATGTAGCGAAGAAACATCGGCATCATTTTTAACCAGTTTTTTGCATTGAAGCACATTTTCTGGAATGTTAAGTATGCTTGCGGTATACGAAACTATATTATTTTCGCTTACACATTTGTCCAGGCGGGAGAGGTGCAAACAACGGAGTCTAGGAACTGATGGCACGTTTGTGTTCGCAGTCATAATTGCTGTACCAAACAGTTTTAGTGTTCGTCGAAACTTCCGATTGTCCTTTTGCAATAACTGGGCTGAGGTGATATTTGGTGATATTTAGAGCATCGTCGGTGTTATGATGATCATTTTCTTCCTCGATTGTAAGTCGTTGTTGGGATGATGGTTCAGTAAGCGCATGTGCAATTAAATCAAATACGGTAGATATGTCATCACCTTCTTCTTCGATTGTTTGGATTTGTTGCAGTGACAAAGAGGGAATAAGAATAGGTGCAATCTTATCATCTACGGTGCTGTGATGACCTATCTCTCGCATAATTTCAAATTGTTGTTTTGATGACGTTTGAGCTGTTTGTGCGTTTAAAGCATATTCGTTAGTTCGGTGGTCACTCTCTGTCTCGGTGTCAGTTTGTTTTATGGATTTTGTGAGAGCAGTTGCAGTAAGCGCTTTTTGCGGCGTGTTTGATTGTGTCACCGTATTAACTGTGCACAAATTGTCTTAACATCCTAGTCCCAAGTTAGAAGGATCACATTTTTGTTAAATCAGAGTTTCAAGTGAGTAATGTACTTGAAAATATTTTATTTATTAAAATTTCCATTAATAAATTCAAATCAGCCAAGTCGTTACATAGAGGGAATTAAGGCATCGATTGTTTTGAAGAAGGATTCAGTAGGCCCATTTTTCATAAGGTGTATTCAGTACCTTTAAGAATAAAAGATCAGGTAGGAAATGAGCTAGATGGTCTTGTATAAAATAGCATTTTAGTCCCAGTTAAGTCAAGTGCTTGGGCAAGTCTCATGAAATTAGGTGAAATTCGTATTTGTATGGATTGTCGTATTACTGTCAATAATTTTATTGTAACGGAACACTATCCTTTGCCCTTTATTGAGGAATTTCTTACCAGTTTGGCAAATTGTTTAATGTTCTGTACCCTGGATTTGTCGGGTGCTTACCAACAACTTTTAGTGGAAGAAAATTGTCAAGAACTTTTAGGGGTTAACACTCACAAGGGTCTTTTTAAATATACTCGTCTTCTTTATTGAGTAGTGCTGCGTCGACCTTCCCATCAATTATGGACCAAATTTTAAAAAAATCAAAAAACATTTTCTGTTTCATAGATGATATTATTATTGGTTGAAAAGATAAAGAAAATTTTCGTTCAAAGTGTTTGGAAGTTTTCAGTCGACTGAATGAACATTGCGTTCAAATGAAAGCAAAAAATGTAATTTTTTTCAATCAGTTGCTTATCTAGGTCATATTTAGTCGAATGGTAAAGTTTACCCAAATAGTGAAAAATTTAGAGCGATTCTTGAAGCACCAACCGTCGCATCATTTAAAGGAGCTTTATAGCCCCTTAAGAAAAAATGTCAAATTTCATTGGTCACAGTCATGTGAAGAATCGTTCCAAAATAGTAAGACGCTAATTTCGAAAGATAATGTTTTAAAATTATATGATCCATCCAAACCTATAATCATTGCATCCGATGCTAGCCCATATAGGGTGGGCGCAGTCATGTCACATGTTATATATGTTATCGAAAAGCCAATCATTTTTATGTATAGTTATATTTCTGTCGCAGACAAAAATTATTCTCAATTACATAGAGATGGTTTAGCAATTGTTTTTGCAGTGAAAAGATTTCACAAATACATATTTGTGAAGAGTCTTAAGATATATACCGACCGTCAAGCATTGAAGGAAATTTTCCATCCCAGAAAAGGAACGTCGATGATGATATCGATAAACTTTGGACTAAAGGCCGTTAAAAGCTATTTTGAATCAATAATTCGACAAGACGAATTAAATATAATGCTAAGTCTTCTACTTGGTTGAGTAATTTCAGTAGTATATAGAATTGTATTATAAAAAAAAACACTTTCTTATTAACTATGTCTGGCCAAGGACAACATCTTCCAATTTTAATGATTAAAATTTTAATCTTATTGGATATAGTTCACATTGCTTTTTTGTCAAAAAATGCATGTAAGTTGAACTGAACTTAACAAAAATTGCGTATTGATAAGGCGCTCACTAACCAACTGATGAGTCCAAGTGAGATTGCCGGGACGAAACGCAAATTTTGTGGAATAAATGCCGTTAAAAGCTATTTTGAATCTATCGATAAATTCGTGAAACAATGCCCCTGTTGTCAAAAAACAATGAACGTTCCTAAAGAAGTGGTGACAACTTCCTGGCCAACTACTAAATATCCGTTTGAACGTATACATATATATATTTTTTATTTTTCTAAATTTCAGGTTTTAATTCTAATTGATGCCTTCAGTAAATTTTGCGATGTAATCTCAATAAAAAACAACACGGCGACAAATTTAATAAATATTTACAAACATTTTGTTTTCAATTTTTGGTCTACCGCATGAAATAGTACCCGGTAATATCCAAAAGGTGGCCCTTTGGTTCATATGCGTTTAAAGATTTTTGTAAAAATTCAAATATAAAAGCAACTAAATCTCCTCAATATCATCCCCAAAGTAACGGCCTGGCTGAGAGAAATGTTCGAATCACAAAGAAAGTCGTTAAAAAGTACTTATTGGAAAATGAAAAACTTGACATTCATGAGTTAATTACTAAATTTTTGTATAATCAAAGAAATATCCCACATTCGAAAACTGGTAAAAGCCCGTCGGAATTGATTTTTTCTTTGAACCGAAAATCCTGTTAGATAACTTAAATAAAAATATACTAAAGAAAAGTATAAAAGAACCAAATCCAAATAATAATATTGTTCAAATTTCATTTTTTTGTTTATTTTATTTTTTACTATGCGTCAAAATGTATTATGTTCAAGTTATGTGCAAAGATAATAATTTTTTACTTGTTAATTCATTCAAGCGTGTGACCACTCAAAAATTTTGTAGTTCACGCTTCTCGTGTTACACTTTATATTTTGTCTATTCTCACTCTTAGAATTTTATTGCATAGTTGCACTTATATTTTACTTCTAATGAAGACATGTAATTTGTGAAAAATAAAAATCAGTTCTGTGCAAACCTTCAATTGAATAACTTGGTCTTTCATTTTGGATAACTCCAATTCTACAATTAATAATTGATTTTAACAAATATGGGTTTTCCAATAAGAGGTGTTATTTTGATATTCAAAAAAAAGAAATGCGTTGTTGAAGCGCGTATCGTTCCATTTTTATTAATAGCGTAGTTTCTACTTGTCAAATGTCAAAAAATGACAGCTTCAAAAGTGACAGTTACTGAAATAGCGGGCTATTCAAAATAACACCTCCTTATTGGAAAACCCTGGAAAATCCTTGGGTTTTCCAATAAGAGGTGTTATTTTGATATTCAAAAAAAAGAAATGCGTTGTTGAAGCGTGTATCGTTCCATTTTTATTAATAACGTAGTTTCTACTTGTCAAATGTCAAAAAATGACAGCTTCAAAAGTGACAGCTACCGAATTAGCGGGCTATTCAAAATAACACCTCTTATTGGAAAACCCCTTATAAATAGAAAATCGAGCAAGTATGACTTAAAGTCAAGCAAAATGAAGGTTGAAAATGATGAAAATGTATTTAAAGTAAGAGTTAATTTTTTTATTTAAATCATTTTAAAAATGAATATATTAAATGGATTCCTTCAGTTATCATCGAAAATATAAGCCCAGTAACCTTTTAAATTAAAGTTAAAGATAACATAAGACATGTTCAGAAAAATCAAATAAAAAAATCAACTCTTGAAGATAAATATCATACAACAGTAGATAATTGCATAATATCTGAAAAAAAACGAAGAATTTAAATAAAGAAATAAATGAAAACAATAATGCAAAAAACGTTTCCCAAAAAACTTTAAGAACGCAAAGAGTTTATAGAAAATATAAATCGATTAATGGGCCAACACGTAGATCAGGTAGAAATAAGAAAAACCTTATTAACAAATATAAATTTTAATAAATTTTTTTAAGAGGGGGGAATTTGTACTGTACTGTAGTATACCCTTATTCAACTTACTGTAATGTTTTCACTCGGGTTCGCAAGTAAAACCTATTTCCTTTTAACGACTTCAAATTATTTACTTCACAATTAATTAAACACAACTTTTCTCTCTAACACACTAAACGCCTTATTACTTATAATAAAAGTATACCAATTACAAACTTATATCTTTTCTTACAACCAACTTTACACCTGCGCTTTCAAAAATAAACTATCCCATTTCGCAGTAAGTGGACCGATATTTATACTTGTTTAAGCTTTCTAGATATACCATGAAAGTTCTCGTCAAACGGTTCTAGCAAGTTCCTTTAGGTATGTAGTTTGTAGCATACTTCAGTTGTTGTTTTGTTTAGAATTTGTAGCATACTTCCAGTTGTTGGATAAAGTTTGTTGAATACTTCAGGTATTATGTTTTGTATAAAATAGTCCGTTTGGAATTCAAAAGTAATCAGATAGCACAATTTGTTACATTGCCCCCATCTTACGATTGTTGGCCCCGAATAAATCCAGTATTCCCATCACCGTTATATCGATGCAACCGGTCACAGTATACTATCTTTGCTTAGCTCTAGCCCCTTTCCGATGTGGGTTGTAGGGCCATACAAGATCTCCTGTCTCAAATCCTGCTGTTGTTGCTCTTATGCATCGTGTTTTAATTCGATCGCTAGCTACCTTTATCCTGGTCCTTGTTCTTTCGTGAATGCCAATAAGCCGTTCTTTGAGAATTTCCACATATTCCTCAATTGTATGGGGCTCGTTTGTCGGCATCGAAATTTAACTTCACTAGGCAGTTTTATTGTTGTTCTAAACAAAATTTCCGATGGTGTATGTCCTGTTGAACTGCACTTCTAAAGGCCATCAATAATACTGGAATGTGTCGATCCCGGTTTTGTTGGCAGTCGCCCACAACCTTGGAAAGGTGTTCTTTGACCTAATAAATCGTTCAATCATCCCATCCGATTGTGGATGGAGAGGTGTTGTCCTCGTCTTTTTAGTGCCAAGAAGCGAGCAAACCTCCTGAAAGATGTTAGATTCGAAATTAATCTCTTGGCCCGAATGGAGTTCCTGAGGTACATCGAATCGGCTCAAACAAGCTGGTCGGCTATTGTTTTGGCCTCTTGGTTTGGGATAGCAAACGCCTTTTGCCATTTGCTGAAATAATCCATGACCACGAGAATGTATTTGTTTCCGCTGACAGTTTCAGGGAAAGGGCCTGCGATGTCCAGTGCAATCCTCTCAAAAGGTGCTCCCACATTGTACTGCTGCAGCACAAGTATCACATTTACGGTACAACCTTTCGACATCGATTTGTGCATGTAACCAGTAGAACCGCTGGCGCACTTTTTCCAAGGTCTTATTTATACCAAAATGTCCCACAGAAGCTCCATCATGCATTTCTCGTAAAAAATCATTTTCTCTTGACCGAGGTACAATTAGCTGCATCACAAAAGATTTGCCATCTGCGGATTCCCACTTACGCCATAGTATACCTTCTTGCACATGAAGTGAGTCCTATTGTGCGCAGGCTTTGAGAACTGGGCTCCTATCAGAGATTTCACTCCATTCTGGTTTTTCTTCATGTTCTTTCCATGCAAGAATGGGTTCGATATCAGATTCTTGTTGTTGGGCCGTTCTCAATTCTTCGTTGTTCCAACGGTAAATGGGATCAACTCTTAGCTTCTGAATGGCAGTTATCTGCTTTTCTTCTTGGCGCGTGCAATGCTTGCAACCTTGTTTGCATGGTCACAGAGATAATGCATCTGAGTTTGAGTGCAGGGGAACTATTCCTGAAATCGTGACATTTCACATGAGACGGTATTCCCGAACACTACTGACTAATAATTGGTATTCCTCAACTCTAACGTCAAATGTCAAATGGCACTCGTGTGGGAAATACGTATTCCTGAACACTAAAGTGAGCCTTTTTATGTGACAAACCATTCATGTTTACAAAGCAATCGAGGGCAGACATGAATCTCGAAATATAAGTACAAACGAGCAAAAAAAAATACAAATTAAATAATTTATGAAATTTTAAGTAAAAGACGACTGCTAGGCAGTATGACCTTATGACCCCTTACAAAGGGAAAAATAAAATCTAATGAATCAAGTAAATACAAACAAATGATTTTGTACCCGGAAATGATCTAAAAAACAATTAATTTATGTTTTGCGTATTGTTTTTATTTCGTAATTTATTCTTTTACATTGCTACGAAGCTCTAACGGATTTGTTTCATCTCTTATTTTTTTAAAAATGCTACTCCTGTCTTCGTCATCACCATTATCATCCAACACTATCAGTGTTATAAAATAACTGTACCTACTGTGCTTTCTTTTGTAATTTAGTTCTTTAAATTTTTTAATCACTTTAAACAGAAATAAATTTACTATTACAAATATTCAAAATGTATCAAAATGTAAATATTTTTCTGTAAAACTTCAAGTCAACTTTTATCAAAGTTAGCTACAATTGAAAGGACACGTTCAGGCTTTTAAGTCATTTCATGTTTTTGACTCTCACTAGAGTTGGGGAATACCTAATGCTGCTCGACTCGACTGTGAGCTCGACTCGTATTCAGAAATAGGCCCCCAGCTTTCCTCGCCGATGTTGAATCCGGTAGTCTCTTGATCTACCTTGCTTCTTGACCTTCTGGGTTTTTGAAGCTTAAAAGCCAATTAAGTGCGCCATGGTCTGTTTGCAGAAGGAATTTCTGTCCATAGATGTATTTATGGAAGTGCTTCGTGGCCAATATGAGAACTAGAAGTTTCCTCCTAGTCACGCAATAAATCCTTTCAGGCTTCGAGGGTACCTTGCTGTAGTAGGCGACAACTTTTTCTGCTCCTTCATGAACTTGGGACAGTACAGTTCCTATTCCAACGTTGCTCGCATCAGCGTCGATCATAAAAGGTTAATCTGGAGCCGGATAGGTCAGCACAGGGGCTGACCCATCCGGTCTAGACCAAGAAAGCTTCGAAGTTGATGTTTGTCTTGAGGTGTTGGCCAGTTCTTGACGGTGTCAACTTTTTCTGGAACAGTTTTTACACCATCGGACGATATAATATGCCCCAGGTATTTAACTTCAGTCTTCAAAAGCGCAAATTTATCTGGATTCAATATAAGGTGAGCTTCTGGAAGTCTTTTGCATACGGCGTTAAGGTTCTCACAATGTTCATCAAATGTTTTTCCGTAAACGATGACATCGTCCAGGTAAACAAGGCGAGATTTCCAAGTAAGTCCTTGCAAAACGAACTCCATCAAACGCCCAAATGTTGCCGGAGCGTTACATAGTCCAAGCGGCATCACTTAAAATAAACACAGACCATTTCCTGTGGAGAAAGCTGTCTTATCCCGATCTTCTGGGTGGATTACTACCTGCCAGTAGCCACTTTCTAAGTCTTGAGTGGAGAACCATTGAGCTCCTTCCATTGCATTCAAAGTATCGCTAATTCTGGGCAGAAGGTAGCTATCTTTCTTTGTCAAATCATTCAGCCTACGGTAGTCCACACAAAATCGAGTGCTTCCATCTTTCTTCTTGACAAAAATCACAGATGATACCCAAGGGCTTTTCGATTAGACCATCTTTCTTCATGGTCGATATCATTTCTCGGACATCTGCTTGTTTAGCCAATGGGAGACGTCTTGCTGGTGGACGAATTGGTCTCGCATCTCCTGTTTCGATTCGATGTTGAACAAGTTGTGTTCGACCATACTGCCTGTTTGGTGAAGAAAATATGTCACCGTACTCATGAAGAAAGCACTCAGCAATACTAAGCTGATGTTCACTTAGATTGTATGACTTGAAAATTTTAGCTTTTATGGTCTTCAAATTATCGGGGTTTACCGGCTACTGGCTGTGTACTTCTGTGATCTAAACGATGACATCGTCCAGCCAAACAAGGCGAGATTTCCAAGTAAGTCCTTGCAAAACGCACTCCATCAAACGCTCAAATGTTGCCGGAGCGTCACATAGTCCAAGTGGCATCATTTAAAATTAGCACAGACCATTTCCTGTGGAGAAAGCTGTCTTATCCCGATCTTCTGGGTGGATTACTACCTGCCAGTAGCCACTTTCTAAGTCTTAAGTGGAGAGCCATTGAGCTCCTTCCATTGCATTCAAAGTATGGCTTTTTCTGGGCAGAGGGTAGCTATCTTTCTTTGTCACATCATTCAGCCTACGGTAGTCCACACAAAATCGAGTGCTTCCATCTTTCTCCTTGACAAAAATCACAGATGATACCCAAGGGCTTTTCGATTAGATCATCTTTCTTCATGGTCGATATCATTTCTCGGACATCTGCTTGTTTAGGCAATGGGAGACGTCTTGCTGGTATACGAATTGGTCTCGCGTCTCCTGTTTCGATTCGATGTTGAACAAGTTGTTCAACACCCGTTTGGTGAAGAAAATATGTCACCGTACTCATGAAGAAAGCGCTCAGCAATACTAAGCTGATGTTCACTTAGATTGTATGACTTGAAAATTTTAGCTTTTATGGTCTTCAAATTATCGGGGTTTACCGGCTACTGGCTGTGTACTTCTGTGATCTTTGTTATTGCTGACACAGATTCACATTTACCAACTACATCTTCTTTTCAAAGCTTAACTTCGTACGGTTTGATGTTCCATATCCGTACACGCACCATGTTGTTCTTTGGTGCCACCAGAGTTTTCCCTACCATAAGGTTTTGGGAACATTGCTCAGAGTCTAGTTCCACCATTAGGTACCGATGGCTACCCGAATCACCCTTTAATTTTGTCCAAGCAAACACTTCTGAAGAATGAGGCAAACACATGTCTTCTTTGATTACAACAGTCCTTAGAGTTGAAGAGTTTTCATTGCCGTATATCATCGGAATTTTTATATTTCTGTAGTTAAGAACTTGCTTACCGATATCCAGAATTACTGCGTGCTCTTTCATAAATCGACTCCAATGATGCAGTCATCATATATGTGTGCTACTAGAAATAGATGTAAAAACCCCAATTCTGCTAATCGAATATTCAGACGAACTTCACCGTGCACCCTTGCTGCCTATCCTGTCGCTCTTTTCAGACGATAGCTATTGGTGTTGTGTCGCCATGTCATCTTGACCAAGTCTCTACGCACAATCGAGGCGGTGGCACCAGTGTCAATTGTAGCCACGTGTTTTCTGTTGTTTAAAATTGCCTCTACTGTCAGACTTTTGTTGTTGCGTTTAGTATGTGAAACCTGTATGGTGGTTCTGGGGCCATCGATACCAGAAACCTGCATCTGCCCCTCGAAGTTGGTTCTTACTCGCTTCGCGTCTGGGAAACAGGGCTAGAAGGAGTGTTGACTGTATTTGCTAGGTTGTTCTCTAATGTTTCCGTGAAAATGTTGACACACTCTTTTTGGTGGCAATTCGCACTGGCGTTGGAGATGTCCGGTCTTGTTACAATTCCAGCATCCAGCAGGTCCATTTCGTTGACCTCTTTGGCAATCAGTTCTCTGACAAGAGCACTCCTCAACTTCTAGTTCTCTTACCCGAAGTACCCTTTGAGAAACCTGTTCTGTTGCTTTCATTGTCAAAGCGAACGTTAATGCTTCAGGAAGAGTATGTTTTCCAGCTGTTCGGATTGCTCGCTGAAGGTTTCTTTCAGAAACGGCATGGAGAAATGCTTCCGTTCAAAACTGGCTAATGATTTCGTCTCCTGCGGCTGGATATGCCAGGTGTGCCAGTCGTTCGATGTCTGCTTGGGGTTGCTGTAGGCTTTCACCACTTTTCTGGACTCTGGTATTGAGTTGGACTCGGAAGACTTCTTGCATATGGCGATCTCCAAAGCATTTGATAATGGCTTGAACAAGAGCACTGAAGTTTCCATTCTTGGCTGCTGGTATAGTTTACAAAAGCAGCAGAACTTCTTAGTGCTAGTGTCAGCGCAATAAACTTGTCTTCGTCATCCCAGCCATTTGTTGTTGCGGCCGCCTCAAATGCTTTTTATAGATCGAACAAGAATTGTGTCCATTAAATGTTGGTGGATGCATTTCTCTCCTTTTTGGACAATCGCTAGAACTTTCTCGAAACTTTATTTTTCTTACTTTGTGCAATTCTTTTGTTATATTCTCAATTTTGTCTTCCACTTTCTCAAACTTTTCATGAATATTTTCGAGTTGTGGGTCTACTTTCGAAAATTGCTTTTCGATGCCTTCCATACTTTCGTTAAGAGCAATACATTTGTTCTCAAATGCAAGTAGCTTACTTTTACTTTACTGTAGATGGCGCTTACAATCCAGGGTGGATCACGACCTCAACCAGCAAACCTCTCCAGCTAGCTGCCACCAGTTACGCACACCAAGTTGGTTGAGTTCGTTCACCACTTGATCGCGCCACCTAAGATAAGACCTTCCTCTGTCGCGTTGTCCACCAGGGTTGAATACGAAGACTCGTCGGGCTGGTGCTTCGATGTGCATGCGCTCCACGTGACCTAGCCATCTCAGTCGCTGTACTTTTAGCTTTTTGACCAGGTTGATATCGTAAGGTTCGTCGTTAAATCTTCTTCTCCACTCACCACCGATGCACACTGGGCCAAACACAATTCGAAGAATCTGTCTCTCAAAGCAACCCAGCTGGTTTTCATCCGATTTTGTCAGTGTCCATGCCTCTGTCCCATACAGTAGGACTGGGATGATTAGAGTTTTATAAAGGGTCTCTTTGGTTCTTTGAGAGAGGGCTTTACTACTCAAATGCTTTCTAAGCCCGAAGAAACAGCGATTTCCAAGTGTGGTTCTTCGTTTGATCTCCACACTGGTATTGTTGTGCGATGTAATAGTGGATCCCAGGTAAACAAAGTCTCTGACTACTTCGAAGTTATAACCGCCAATCGTGACGTTTTGTCCCAGTCGATGGTGCTGGACTTCTCTTCTCGATGACAGCATATAATTAGTTTTCGTCTCGTTAACAGTCAAACCCATCTTCGCCGCTTCCGCTTCAATACTTGCAAATGCTCCACTGACAGCTCGCTTTGTTCTGCCTATGATGTCAATGTCATTAGCATAGGCAAGGATTTGAACGGACTTTTCAAAAATTGTGCTTCTGGTTTTGACATTTGAGTTACGCACAATTGCTTCCATAAGAAATAAAAGTAAATATAAAATAAAAGATTTTTAAATTTTAATTAGATATTTAATTCATAAATAAAACTTAGTTTTTTTAATCACAACTTTCTTAATTAATTTGCTACGCGTTTCGGAATTATCATTCCATCATCAAATAAAATTTAACCAAAGTTGCCAACAGCCCAACTTTGTTTAAATTTTATTTTTTGTTTATTTGTTTGTCATCTTCCTTTTTTTGTGTTATCTTCTTCTTTGTTGATTTATGTATTCTTAATTGCAGTATCATATTGTGCATTTCTTTTAAATATTAATTTGTCATTGATTATGTTGTCTTCCTCTAGTTTATGCGATTTGTATATCTCATATTCTTCGAGTGCGTCCATGAGTTTACCTTTTTTACAACGGTGTAGGGGGGTCAAATTAATTTCGAAGTTTGTGTAGGTATGGTTTGTCTCTATCAGGTGTATTGCGAAATTAGATGTGGAGTTAGGTTTAGGTTTGTGTTCGTTGAACCTTTCTATAAATGATGCTTCCAGCACGATGTTAAACAGATTGCATGATAGCATCACCCTGTCTCAAACCTTTCTCGACATCAAAGTCGTCGGTGAAGTTCTTACCGACTCTGACGGTGCAGCGAGATTCCTTCATTGTTATTCTGCACAAGCGGACAAGTTTGGCAGGGATGCCGAGATGTGACAAGGCTTTGTATAACTCGTCTCTATCCACGCTATCATAGGCGGTTTTAAAGTCGATGAAGAGATGGTTCGTATCGACTTGGAATTCTTGGGTTTTTTCGAGGATATGCCGGAGTGTGAAAATCTGATCGTTAGTCGATTTTCCTCGCCTATAGCCATACTGATAAGATCCGATCAAGTCGTTGGTAAAAGGTTCTAGGCGGATACACAAAATAGCCGACATAATTTTGTATTCGGTGTTGAGGAGACTTATACCTCTGTAGTTGGCGCAGTTCAGAGCATCTCCTTTTTTATGGATTAGGCACACTATGCCGAGCTTCTATTCATTGGGCATACTTTCCTCCGACCAGATTCTAGCAATCAGTTGTTGTATGCTCCTGACCAAGTCATCTCCCGCTGCCTTAAACAGTTCAGCTGGCAGGCCATCTGAACCCGCGGCCTTGTGCGACTTAAGTTTGGATATCGCCGTTCTTACTTCTTCTAGATCAGGAGGACGGATATTTTGACCATAATCGTCCAAGTTGAATGGGTTGTTCTGCATAGCAACGGATGGTTGGCTGTCTTCGCCGCGTAGCTGCTGGGAAAAGTGTTCCTTCCCAATTCTCAGCACCGTCTGCGTATCTCCTACGACGTTACCATTTTTTTTTTTTATAACTTTGCACGCGCTCAAGGGATTATGAATACCCTTATATGTTTTTCTTAACACAGTGAGGGCATCCGGTGGAAGAAGGGAAAGAAGGATAGGAAAGATGTCTGGCGCGATGTTCTGAGACTAGAGCTGGTTGTTGTCTCAGATTTATCTCCAGGGATGGCGGCTGAACTAATGCGGAGAGAATTACCGTGTCTTATTTATTTATTTCCCTTATAATGCGCATTATTTTATTTACCTCGTTGTCATATTTTATGGGTATGCCAGTTTTCAAAATCACATGTTGTTAGTGTTATGCCTAAACAGCATGTAAAGAGCAAAGCAGCAACTTATTTTATGACAATTTTTAGAATTGGTTTTTAATGAAATATAAGAAGGCATAGACAACGGCAGGAATCGAACCCGCAACCACGAGGTTGACAGGCGAGCACAAAACTATCGCGCCACAGCCACACCCAATTTTTTATCACGGCAGGCTTCTATTCTGGGCTGGAATCCTTGGGTAGATCGTTTCACCCTTTGATAGAACTTTCGAGCGTTACCCCTGCTGTAGCATCCCTCAATAGACTCGACCGCTTGCTTTTCGTGCTCCCTCTTCTTCCTTCTTAGGAGTCGGTGTTCCTCTCTTCTTTTTTGCACATAGACCTCACGGGCTGCTCTCTCACCAGTTTTGGTCCTAGCTTGCAGCATTGACTCATAAGCTTCGTGCTTGGCTGCATGTGCCTGCCGACAGTCCTCATCGAACCAGAGGTTTCGCTTTGGTTGTCGATTGAAACCCAGCACATCAGAGGCGGCACTTCTAATGGCTAGCTGGCAATGATTCCACTGTTCGTCTATAGTTGGTGCTGCTGGTACGTTTTCTCAGAGATTGAGGGCGACGCAGGTAGTGATCCGAGTCTATGTTGGCACCTCGGAAAGTTCGAACATCCAGGATACTGGATGTATGCCTGGCGTCTATCGCGACATGATCAATTTGGTTAACAGTGCCTTGATCTGGAGACTTCCAAGTTCCCTTGTGTATATTGAGATTGGGGAATCGAGTGCTTGCTAGGGTTATATTTCTCCCAGCCGCAAAGTCCATCAGTTTAAGCCCGTTTTCAGAAGTTTCGTCGTGCATGCTGTGTCTTCCGACCGTCGAACCAAAGATACCCTCCTTTCCGATCTGGGCGTTAAAGTCGCCAAGAACAATCTTAACGTCGTACTTCGGGCACTTATCGTACGTCTTTTCGAGAAGTTCGTAGAATTCCTCCTTGATCGAGTCATCTTCTTCTTCCGTTGGGGCGTGGACACAGATCAGCGAGATGATTTTAAATTTGGCACTGATGCGGATTGTGACAAGGCGCTCGATAACGTATTTAAAATACATAACTTATTGTCTAAGTTTGCCTCTTACCACAAAGCAGCACCCAAATAACCACTGTCTCCTTTCCCTATAGCACTTACCAAAGTAGATATCACAGGATTTAATTTTTCGCATGACCTCTCCATCCCATCGCATTTCCTGGAGTGCTGTTAATTAGTAGCGACATCCTACTCCACTTCGACCTGTCGACCATGGGTGGCCCTACTGCAGAATCAAGTTCCGCGATCGCATAGCTCTAGGTTTCGCAGTAGTAGTCACCGTAAGCCCCTCCGCCACGTCAATGCTTACCCCCAGGGCGGGGCAAGAAGCTTACCTTCGATTAAGTTTTTCTGATCTTCTAGAAGGTTCTTCTGCTCATTGAGTTTTTTTTTTTTTTTTTTTTTATAACTTTGCACGCGCTCAAGGGATTATGAATACCCTTTTATATGTTTTTCTTAACACAGCGCGAGCATACGGTGGAAGAAGAGAAAGGAGGATAGGAAAGATGTGTGGCGCGGTGTTCTGAGACTAGAGCTGGTTGTTGTCTCAGATTTATCTGTTGATGATATGAGTCGTTCTTTTGTTCATCGCGTTGTTCTTCTAATCGTTGGAGAAGATTTTTGGGAATTGATTTTCACAAAATTAATAATGAGGCAAAACGATTATTTTCAATTAATGATTACTTTATTTTTCTTAATTATCTAACAAACAATTTGATAAGTTAATTTACTTTAACAAGGGTGTGTCCGACAAGAAGTTAGAAACAAAGTGTCTAGACCAGACGTTGAATCGATGAAATTTTGAATTTTCTTCGTCCCTCTTTTAAGTTGTCAACATGAAGTCGCGACAGTACTCCCCCTCCAGTGACGAAATTGCGATAAGTTGAATCTGACCTTATGTTTAAAGTGTGGTTCGTTTGCTTAACTGGTTGTTTTTAGTATTGATTTAATTTTGGTTTTAATATTGGTGTCGAAATTTTGACTGTGCTGCTGAATATATGCTACAAAATCTGCATGAAGATGAGCTGGTTTAAGTCGATCCACGGAAAAATTTAAAATTCTGCCATTAACGTTGATTGTGAAGAGCCGGTCTTTGATTCTATTCACTATTGGGTGCGGTCCAGTGTATGGTTGCTACAATGGATTTTTGACTGCATCCCATCGCAAGAAAATGTGAGAACATTTGTAAAGGTCTGGAGAAACAAAAATCTGGTTTATGGCATGATTTGCGGTTACTGTTGAACGAAATTTACGCACGGCTTCTCGATGTTTTTGTACGAAAAATTGTGGATCGGACATAATGTTTTCGTTGGAAAAAAACTCACCAGGTATTCTGAGGTTTGTTCCGTAAAGAATCTCCGCTGTGGAAGCTTTGATATCTGCTTTATAAGCTGTTCGTAGTCCCATTTATATGGTTGGAAGTGCATCGATGCAGTTGGTTTTTTTATGGCACATGAGAGCGGCCTTAAAAAAATGATGCCATCGTTCAACTAGTCCATTCGAAGCAGGGTGATAAGGTGATGTGTGTATCCTTACTGTAATTATTAGCTTCATTAGTGCACTGAAAAGGGCCGACTCAAATTGAGTTCCTTGGTCGGTGGTGAGTGTCGTCGTTGAACCAAATCGGGCTACCCAGTGGGTGTAAGAAGCAGTTGCAACTGTATCTGCATACATGAAGTGGTACGGCTTCTGGCTATCTCTGAAACGATCAATCATAGTTAAACAATATCTATTACGAATGAATTTGTGACCTTTAGTCCAAAATGCGTTTCGCTCAGGTACTACAGCTGGGCTCATCAGTTAGATGCTGTAGTACCTTTCTAAGACGCATTATTTTTTGATCGATGTTTACCGACTTTAATAAAACTTACAGCGATTACTCACTGTAAATTATATTTTTCTAGGGGAATTTGGTTAGATTCATGCACCTAAAATAATGTTTTGCCGTGGTCTGGCCAGTGAATCTAACTGAAGAGCCCAGCTGTATTACCTGGGCGAAACGCATTTTGGACTAAAGGTCACAAATTCAATCAATTGGCTTTAAATCCACACAGTCCACTAAAACAAAAACAATAATAATATAAACATATTGTTTGCGTTTTCTTCAATCAATATCTATTACCTTTACAGAATGGAAGGACGATTAAGTCAATGTGGACGTGTTGAAAACGATGATCTGGAACTGTGATTTACTCAGGAGATAATTTGGTGTGTCGGTGTACTTTGGATGGTTGACATTTGATGCAAGTGCGTGACCAATTCAAGGCGTTCTTCCTATGTTCGCCCAGATGTACTTTTACCGCAGTTGGCGACTAGTTGCTCTGCCACTCGGATAAGAAAGACCGTGGATGGATTCAAAGGCCTTCGTAGTGAGCTAGGTATATAAGGTCGAACAGTGTCGTTGAAAACGTTGCAATAAATTTTAAAATCCGAATCTAGTGCGAGTTTCTTTAGATCAAGTGACGATGTTTTTTGTTTTAAAATTTCTTGAAGTTCGGGGTCCAGGAGTTGCGACAGGTGTAGCTCTCGAAGTTCGAATTGCGTAGGTATGGCTATTGCATTGATTCGCGACAACGCATCTGCCACCGAGTTGTCTTCGCCAAGTAAGTAGATGAAATCCGTGTTCAAATATGATATGTAGTCAAGTTGTTTTAAACGGCGTTGTGGTGCTTTACCCGAACGCTGCTGGAACGCATAGATTACTGGCTTGTGGTCAGTTTGCACAACAAAGTGTCGACCGTCTAAAATGTTTTTGAAAAATCGTATAGCAAGATAAAGTGCTAACAATTCACGATCGTAGGTACAGTACCGAGTTTGTGCAGGTATCAATTTGCAAGAATATAAACCGATCGGTTGAAGATGGGTGTGTGCCTTCCGTTCTAATTTTGCACCAACAGCGATGTCCGGTGCATCCGTTGTTAGGATAAGTGGGGGCGTTTGCATCCAGGTGGTTCAGCAGGGTGGCTTGTTTAATGCTCAACTTGCATTTTTCGAATGCTTCTTCCGCCAAGGGAGTCCAAGGTACAGGTCGCCTGTCGTTCTTTTTTGATGTTTTGAAAAATCTATTTAATGGTGCTTGTATGAACGCACAATTGGGAAAGTATCATCGGTAATAATTAACGATTCCCAGGAATCGGCGAAGTTCTACGATGGTCGTTGGCTTGGGATAGTTCACAACCGCTTCAACTCTGTGTTCTGGTGGTCTACATCCATCTTTATTGATCTTGTGTCCAAGGTAAGTTACTTCGAATTTGCTAAACATGCATTTGTTGATGTTGATGATGAGACCGTATTCTTGTAGCCGTTGCAGAACCTGACGGACATGTTGTTGATGTAGTTCCTCTGATTCAGAAGCAATCAAGTCGTCTATATAGCACAAAACGAAATCGAATCCCCTGAGGACCATATCCATATGCCTTTGCAAAAAAAAAAGTTTGGGTCGCATTTTTAAGCCAAAGGCATGACCATAGATGTCCTCTAGTGCCATTCGGATTTGGTTATAAGCCTTCTCCAAATCCACGATCGAAAAATACTTTTTGTTGTTTAGTCGTTCTGTAAAATCCATGATATGTGGAATAGGGTATCTATCCGGTTGAGTTTGGGTGTTTAATCGACGATAGCCGGCACAACATCTCCAGCCGCCCGTCTTCTTTTCGATGAGGTTTATGGGACTGGCCCACGGACTCCTAGACTCGCGACAATGACCCTTTTTGAGAAGGTTTTCGAAATCTGTTCGGGCCTGTTTAAGTTCATCACCGGAAAGTCGTCTTGGACATTCAGAAACTGGCTGGCCCGTAGTAACGATGAAATGTTTGACGCTTTGATAACTTGTTTTGAGAATGTTGTTACTATTGAAATCGTTTGCGAGATTAATGTAAGATTCATGGTCACTGATATTATAAATCTTGGAAACATTAATGGTGTTAATGTGTCCAGTTGTAAACAGTGATGTCATCTTGTCGATAATATGTTTGGCCTTTAAGTCTATGATAGTCCATAATGTGTTAACATGTCGGCGCCAATAATTAATCGTCGAAGACCTAAATTGAGGTTTCAAATTTGGTCTTACCGTAGGTGTGAATTGGCTAATTGTTTGCGGCCAACAGGGTGGTGTCACATCGGTTGTTTTTGCAATTGGAAGCACGTCACAGTATGGAGATTGGTGACCCTGAATCCATCAGAAACTTTTGATTAGTTTCTCGGTCATAAAGATAGAGGCGATGTTTTTTATGAAGGCTGTTGTCCGCCGCCTTAGTGGACAACAGGTTTTCTAGTTTTTTAAGAAATTGCAAGGTTCTATGCAATTGTTAGCTTCTTTGCCGAACCTCTTGTGAGAATAACATAGTTTTGTCTAAGGGGTTCCTGACCTGGTGCCTGATTGATTGTTCTTCGATCTCGAAAGCGACCGACTACGACTGTCCTTTAACTTCAACTGTTGCACCACCTTAGTAATCTTGGACAACGACGATTCAATGGCCAGCAGGCGTTGATTTACGTAGTTGGTTGAAACTACGGAATGCACTTCAGCCTACACTACGCCGTGACTGGCAGAAAGAATTGCACGGACATGATTGGGCAGTCGTGCCATCCATAAGGTGGAAAGCATATCGTCGGGAATGATGTCGCCTGCCAACCTGCGCATTTCTCTCAAAAGACTTGACGGTCGTTTGACCCCGAGTTCTGAGGAGGTCATGCGCCCATTTAACTGCCTCAACTTTGATTCGGTGAACCTAGATATTAATTGTACCTTAAAAGCAGTATACTTATCTGTTTCTGGTGGTTTTTGAACCAGGACGGAAACCACGTTTAAAACTTCTGGGTCGAGTGCAGCGATTACAGCGTTAAATTTGCCATTGTCGGACGTAATTCTATTGTTGTGGAACTGCGCTTCGACTTGAACAAACCACAGAGCTAGGTTGATTTTCCAGAATTTAGGAATCCTGAGGTTCCTCAAGGCAGCAACCTCTGGTTCGACAGAATCGGTAAGTTGCGTAGGGTTAGACATTATATTAATTTTTTGAATGCGTAGTAACGACAAAGTCTTTTGCAATCACGTCGGGGTCACCACTTCGGGAGTTAGATGCAGTTTGTAACATACTTCAGGTATTATGTTTTTTTATAAAATAGTCCGTTTGGAATTCAAAAGTAATCAGATTGCACAATTCGTTACAATACATACTTACTCTTATACTAAATGTCTTTTTGAGTATAATGCTAAACCCTTTCCCTCTCTTTTTTATTATTGAACAGGTTGATAAGAAATGTAAGATTAGATGATAAGAGATAATTGTTAGCATGTACGACAGACAATAAATAGCATTGAAGAAGTTAAGTTGTTCAGAACAACATAAGAAGACATAACAGTGAATATCAGCTTAGTATTGCTGATAGCCATCTTCATGAGTTCGCTGACATATTCAACTTGTGCAACATCGAATCGATGCAGGAGGCGCGAGGCCGATTCGTCTACCAGCAAGACGTCTCCCATTGGCCAAACAAGCAGAAGTCGAAGAAATGCTATTGAGCATGAAGAGGGGTGGGCTAATCGAAAATTCAAAAAGCCCTTAGGCATCGCCTGTGGTTCTTGGCAAGAAGACAGATGGAAGCACTCGATTTTGTGTGGACTACCGTAGGCTGAACGATGTGACAAAGAAAGATGGCTACCCTCTGCCCAGAATTCGCGATACTTTGGATGCAATGGAAGAAGCTCAATGGTTCTCCACTTTAGACTTTAAAAGAGGCTACTGGCAGGTAGAAATCCACCCAGAAGATCGGGAGAAGACAGCTTTCTCGACAGGAAATGATTTGTGGCAATTTAAAGTGATGCCGTTTGGACTATGTAACGCGCCGGCAACATTTGAGCGTTTGACGGAGTGCGTTTTTCAAGGCCTTACTTGGAAATCTTGCCTTGTTTACCTGGACGATGTCATCGTGTATGGTAAAACATTTGATGAGCATTGGGAGAACCGTAAGGCCGTATTCAAAAGACTTCGAGAAGCTCACCTTAAATTGAATCCAGATAAGTGTGCGCTTTTCAAAGACAGAAGTTAAATATCTGGGGCATATCATCTCCTCCGACGGAATTAAAACTGATCCAGAAAAAGTTGACACTGGCAAAGGGTGGCCACTTCGCTGGAATCGTTAAAAGTTTACATCAGCTTACTGAAAAGGGCAAACCGTTAAAATGGTCAGGAGAGTGCGAGAAAAGTTTTCAGGTACTTGTGCGCTTATGTATCGCTCCTGTGCTGACCTATCCCGCTCCGGATAAACCTTTGATCATCGACGCTGATGCGAGCAACGTTGGAATAGGAGATGTGCTCTCCCAAGTTCATGACAGAGAAGAAAAAGTTGTCGCCTACAACAGCAAAGTACTCGCGAAGCCTGAAAGGAATTATTGCGTCACTAGGAGGGAACTTCTAGCTCTCATATTGGCCACGAAGCACTTCCATAAATACATCTATGGACTGAAGTTTCTTCTGCGAACAGAGAATGGCGCACTTAATTGGCTATTATGCTTCAAGAACCCAGAAGGTCAAGTAACAAGGTGGATCGAGAGACTACCGACATACGACTACCAGATTCAGTATCGGCGAGGAAACTGCACTCAAACGCAGATGCACTATCTCGGCGAGCATACAAACAGGATTGCAAACATTGCACGCCAAGAAGAAAAAGGGGTGGCCGTGGCGCGATAGTTGTGTGCTCGCCTGTCAACCTCGTGGTGCAGGTTCGATTCCTGCTGTTGTCTGTGTCTTATATTCCATTAAAAACCAATTCTAAAAATTGTCATAAAATAAGTTGCTGCTTTGCTCATTACATGGTGTTTAGGCATAACGCTAACAACATGTGATTGAGTAAACTAGCATACCCATATGACAAAGAAATAAATAAAATAATGCGAATTATAAGGGACATAAATAAATAAGACACGGTAATTCTCTCCGCATTAGTTCAGCCGCCATCCCTGGAGATAAATCTGAGACAACAACCAGCTCTAGTCTCAGAACATCGCGCCAGACATCTTTCCTATCCTTCTTTCCCTTCTTCCACCGGATGCCCGCGCTGTGTTAAGAAAAACATATAAAGTGTATTCATAATCCCTTGGGCGCGTGCAAAGTTATAAAAAAAAAAATTAAAAAAAAATAACTGCCATTCAGAGAGTAAGAGCTTATCCGATTTACGGTCGGAACAACGAAGAATTGAGAACGGCCCAAAAACAAGACTCGGATATCGAGCCCATTCTAGCATGGAAAGAACATGAAGAAAATCCAGAATGGAGTGAAATCTGTGATAGGAGCCCAGTTCTCAAACACAATGGGACTCACTCCATGTGCAAGAATGGACACTACGGCGTAAGTGGGAATCCGCAGATGGGAAATCTTATGTGATGCAGCTAATCGTACCTCAGTCCAAAGTCAATGATGTTCTCCGAGAAATGCACGGCGGAGTTTCTGGGGTACATTTGGGTATCAATAAAATATTGGAAAAGGTGCATCACAGATTCTACTGACTACATGTCGAATTTGACTGTCTACCTTTCTACGTAGACAATTGTGTCAACAATGTAGACAATGTCGACAATGTAGACAATGTAGACAATGAAGTCGACAATGTAGACAATGAGGATATTTCATTCTCATCTGTCATTCTCGATTGTTCTTTCGCAAGGTTTACTTGACTTCTATTTAGAAAAGGTGCGTGTTCGACTTCAATTAAATATCGAAAAATTAAGTTCTTTGATAGTAAAATTATGTCTGGTCGACGCGAAAATAAAGCATTTGATGAATTGGGTTTCCTTTTAATGAAATCCAACAACAAATATGTAGCATATTGCACAGTGTGCAATAAAAGTTTACACTGCAGAGAGCCGTCTGCGCAGCCACAGGTAAATATAGAAACGTATTAGATAAACCATAAGATCATATTATTTATTGACCATTGACCATATGTTTTAATATTCTATGTGGAAAGGAATGCCTGAAAATCATCCCAATCACCTGCGGCATCTGAAACCGGTGATGTTTCTATGATCGTTTTTATTGATGACAGTGATCTAAGCTCGAGCTCCGGCATTCAAAACTCTGAAACGGTAGTAAAAATTGTGTTTTTGTATAAAATTTATAACTCACAAATGTTAATTGTTAGATGTCTATCTCTCTTACAAACGATGTTGACAGCAATAATGTTTATGTTTTAAATAGCTGTGTAAGTATTTTTATTTTACTAAAATCGATCAAATTGAATCTGACGCATTCTCTGTAGGAAGCAGCTAACAAAACCGACTCATTGAACACTTGTTCAACTCATGATCCAACAAGTCTTACCTATACTGATTCAAGCGAAATTCAATTACAAGTTGCGACGACAAGTTCATCATTTTCATTGAGTTCCAACAGTTGCAGTTCCTCATCATTGTCGTTGGGCCCACTACCAACTGTAACAACTTTCAATAAGAACATACAACGATCGAACGTTATCCAACCCCATCAAACTCTGTTTCTAAATTTATGGACCGATTGACGGAAAGAGAGGAAGACGAGTTGAATGAAGCTTTGGGTAAACTGGTTTTTTGATGCAACATTCCATTAAGAATTGTTAATTCGATTCATTTTAAAAATTTTATAAACAAAATTTGCCCTGCGTATGCAGATAAGGTTCCAGGTCGAAAAAAAGCTTTCGACAACGCTTTTGGATCAGGCCTATGATAAATGTGTTTCTTCAAATAAAGCATCTATCAGTTCGGATTCTGTTTTGCTGATTGACGGCTGGAAGAATAGCTCCAGCCAGCAACAGCAAGACTGTCGTCTCAATGCTACATAAAGGCGAACAAGCATTTCTTCAGGCCTGGGACCTATCTGGAGAATCAGAGACTGCAGAATAGCTAACAAACATACTTTCAGAATCTGTAGATATTGCAAAAGAAATTTACTCCACTCAAATTCACGCTGTTGTATCTGACAACGCCAGCACTATGAAGAGAATGGGAAAAAATGCAGAGCATTTTATATGGTATAGCACTTGTAGTAGTCAATTTGGAAATCTTTTAGCGAAAAACTTTATCGAATAAAATATTAATGCCAAGGTTGCTTTGATTTTAAAACAGTTCAAACAAGTGGATTTTGAAAAAATGGTAGTAAATCGTGGAGGCTCCAGAATTATACTTCCCTGTGAAACTAGATGGTGTTCATACTGTGATTCATATAAATGCTTGGTAAAAAATTATGATATATTGAAATTTGTAGCAGCAGAATCAACTACCAAAAAAATAAAGCAGACTGTAGCTTTGTTGATGTTTGATGAAAAGTTTATTGATGAGGTTAAGAATTACATCGAGCTTCCTGATCCAGTCTGCACTTTAATAAATAGGTGTCAAGCGGTTGATTGTTCTGCTGGAGAAGCAGTTCATTTTTGGTTGAGCTTAAAACTGCCAGATAGATTTAAGGCGCAACACGAAACATCTTTGAATTCGCGCGTGGATATGGCTCTAAACAAATATGCTTTCTGAGCTTATTATTTACACCCTCATTTTGACAATGGGAAGCTGACGGTTAGTCAAAATGAAATCGTGTGCAAATTTTTGTTTAAGCATCTGAATAGTGATGGAATTGAAGATTGGGACTCTTTTAATAGAAAAATCAACTTTTTTAAGATTCTTTATGAAAAAGGTATTAAAAACCCAATTGTTTTTTGGAATATGGCCTTTATAAAACATCCTAATCTGGCAAATTTGGCAAAAAAACTTATTCTTATTCCAGCCTTTTCCGCTCAAATTGAAAGAGTTTTTTCAAGTTGGTCGCATGTTCATTTCATGTCGAGAAACCGTTTGACTTTTGAACGATCGAAGAAACTCCTTCATCTTTATTATTCACTGAGAATCGAGGATAAACAATATAATTGATTTGATGAAGCCGTCGAAGACGAAAATGAATAATTTTGTATTTATGAAATACATAAGAATTTACGATTTTTACTTTTTGTTATTTTTGTTGAAATAAATAAAAAATTGCAGAGTGAAAGACTCAAATAATACAAATTTGTTTTGCTTATATGATTAAGAAGACAAAAAAAAGTTAAAAAATTGAAATAAAATTGATTGTCTACATTGTCTACATTAACATGTAGACAATGATGAATTGCCTACGTTGAATTGTATTCACGTAGACAATCGTGTAGTCTACATTTTTTGTCTACATGGAACAACACTGGCTGCGAGCAAAGGGCCAGGCCGGAAAATTCAAAGTAAAATGCAGCAGTACAACGTGGGAGCACCGTTTTAGAAGATTGCACTGGACATTGCCTGGCCTTTCCCTGAAACTGTCAGCGGAAACAAATACATTCTCGTAGTCATGGATTACTTTAGCAAATGGCCAGAGGCGTTTGCTATCCCAAGCCAAGAGGCTAAAACAATAGCCGACCAGCTTGAGTGAGCTGATTCGGTGTACCTCAATTCGGACCAAGGGAGGAATTTCGAATCTAACATCTTTCAGGAGGTTTGCTCGCTTCTTGCTATTAAAAAGACGAGGACAACACCGCTTCAGCCACAATCGGATGGAATGGTTAAAAGATTTAATAGGACCCTCAAAGAACACATTTCCAAGGTTGTGGGCGACTACCAACGAGACTGGAATCGACACATTCCATTATTCTTGATGGCCTATAGAAGTGCAGTACACAGTTCAACAGGATATACACCATCGGAAATTATCTTTGGAACAACTATAAAACTGCCGAGTGAAGTTAAATTTGGATGCCCGACAAATGAGCCTCATAGAAGGGGAGAATATGTGGATAACCTCAGGGAACGGCTTATTAACATTAACAAAAGAACAAGGACAAATATAAGGATAGCTAGCAATCGAATGAAAACAGCATACAATATAAAAGCAACTACAACAGGATTTGAGGCAGGAGATCTGGTGTGGCTTTACAATCCACACCGCCGAAAAGGATTGTCTCCGAAACTTCAACAAAATTGGGAAGGCCCGTATATTGCCGATGATAAAATCAGTTATGTCGTTTACTGTATTCGGAAAGGGGCTAGAGGTAAGCAAAAGATAGTGCACTGTGGCCGGTTGCATAGATATAGCGGAGATGGGAATATTGGAATTGTTCGGGACGAACAATCGTAAGAAGGGGGCCATGTAACGAATTGTACTATATTATTACTTTTAATTCCGAACGGACTATTTTATACGAAACATAATACCTGATGTATGGTACAAGCTGTAACCAACACAACAACTGGAAGTATGCTACAAATTCTAAATAAAACAACAACTGAAGAATGCTACAAACTACATACCTGTTCCCCTTTTGGGGAATTTTCAATAGAACCGTTTGACGAAAACTTTAAAGGTATATCTAGAATGGTAAAACAAGTATAAATACCGGTCCACTAACTGCGAAACGGGACAGTTTATTTTTGAAAGCGTTAGTGTAAAGTTGGTTGTAACAAAATATATTTGAGTTTATATTTGGAATACTTTTATTATAAGTGGAATAATAAAGAGCTTAGTGTGTTAGAAAGAAAAGTGGTGTTTTATTAATTGTTAAGTAAATAATTTGAAGTCGTTAAAAGGAAATAGATTTTATTTGCGAACCCGAGTGAAAATACTACAATAGTTTGCTTATTTTCATGTTAAATTTTAATAATTAATTAAAAAAACTGATCCTACCTATTCTAAAGTACATAAAGCGCTTAGCGCTTCTTGGAGAAGAATGAAATTTCACGATTTTTGTTTGCCCACATAGCAAAGAAATATAAATTTTTAGTAGAAGTGTGTGCAATAATGGCCAAAATAAATATTTCTTATGGAGTCGCGGCCTAAAGAACACACTATCCAGTGTGTTATAGAGATGTGGGTATATTATTCGCATAAGTGTTTTACTGGTTTGAATTATATTGCAACGCGTAATAGTAGCTTCCGATAGGTGGTGGCGGGGGTAAATAAAATGACTGAGTTATCGTTCATCTTTGTGCTTTTCCTTATTGTTTGAGTAAAGAATAAGGAGTGTGGATAGATGATTCTGTTTTACTTGACCAAAAGTAAGTTTTACTTTCCATTTCCATTGCTAAATACAGAATTTGATGGAATGCGATTTGAATTGATTTTGTTTTCGATATGTAATTGAATTCTATTCGTGTATATTAAACTAATAGTTGTCAAAGTAAATGCATTGAATTGTACTAGTGCTTAGTGGTGTTAGTAAAAAGAGAGGTTGATCCACAGAAAAATACGGATCTTCAAAATTGATTCAGAATAAGAAACAAATTCTTATTTGCCCAATGGAAGGATTTAACTTGACAAAATTGATACCTTTTACCAATGGGAAACCACATAAAAATTGCACTAGTGTAGAAGCGGACTTAATAATTTATAAGTAGTTTGTTTGGTTATTTGGCAACAGCGTGGTTGACAATTCAAAATGAAAGTACCAACTTGTACAAGTTAAGTTTAACCTGGTGTGAGATATGTAATTAAATTTTGGATCAAGAAAATTGAACTGGATAAATATCAAGATCTTGTAGTGTTGTTGTAATGCATGCAACACTCCGATCTATAAAGGTGTACTTATAAGAAAAATGTAAAGAATATAAGAAGTATATGTACCCATGGTGGCCACATTAATTTTAAAAAAAATTAATTTTGCTGATTTGTTAATTAAAAAATATGGAAACTCACAAATTTCTAAAACTTTGCAATAATAAAATATATGTCTATTTGTTCATTTAGTGTACCTAATTAGTACCTATACCTACATAGCCTACATGAAAAATCATCTCAAAAAAAGGTTTGCCCTTCCAAAGCAAAATTGCTTGGCACTCTCAACATTCTTTGAAACTTCCTCAAATCATTCCCAAAAAAAACATTGAGATATTGAAAGCCATAAACTCTCTGAATAACTCCAAATCGTATAATAATGATTGTATTTCTAACATTGTGTTAAAAAAATCGCTTTGAATATTGTATATATTTTGGCTTATATTTTTAATTTGAGTATTTTCTCTGGAAACTTTCCTGATGAACTTAAATGCGCCATTGTGATACCTCTGTTTAAAAAAGGGAGTAAAAAAGACAAAAATAACTATAGACCAACTTCGTTGCTGCCTTGTATTTCAAAAATATTTGAAAAAGTAATTAAATGTGGGGTTTTGAACTTTCTCAAAAAATCCAATTTTCTTAGTTCAAAACGGTTTGGGCTTAGGGCTGGGCTCTCAACTGAGGAGGCTTTATTGGACTTTTGCTCTTTTGTTCATAAAGGATTGGATGATCAAAGGTTTTGTAGCGGACTTTTTATGGATATTACGAAAACCTTTGATATGGTGGACCACAATTATATTATGCGGCTTCCGTGAATTTATTTATGAGTGGTTTGCATCTTATTTGAAGAACAGGGAACAAAAGGTCAAACTCGGCAGCTGTCTGAGTAACTCCAAGGTTATAAATCTTGGAGTCCCGCAGGGATCTGTTCTTGGTCCGATCCTTTTCTTAATATATATTAATTATATTTTTGAACAACCTTTTATTAGTGAAGTAAGGGCGTTTGCAGATGATTTGGCAATTACATACAGATCCGTTAGTTTATTGAACCTAGTAGCTGATTTAAATCATGATGTGCACTTATTGAGAGTCTGGTTTGATGCACATAAACTTCTAGTAAGCAACAAAACTAAACTTATGTTTTTTGCCCTTAGGTCTAACGTGACTCCAGACGTTAATGTTATATTCCACTCATCGAACTGTGCTAGGTATAATTTACACTTGAGTTCCTTTCAAACTTCGTATCACTATTTTAATGCTAATGTTTCTTGCGACGCCAACTGCTTTCAAATTGAAAACGTTAACTGTTTTAAATACTTGGGTGCTCTCATCGATAGAAATTTGAGCTGGTCTGATCATATTTTAGGGCTTAAACAATATTTCCTTTCCACAATCCGTTGTTTTTTTCGCCTTAGAAAGTTTTGTTCTGATAACACTATGAAAACTGTTTACTATGGGACTTTTCATTCTCGAATGCAATACGGTATAAGCTGTTGGGGAGATGCTTATCAGAACAAAATGAAGCCGCTAATTGTACTGCAAAAATGCGCTATAAGAAAAGTTTGTAACTCATCCCGTCTCTCTCATTCCATGGAGCTTTTTAGACGTACAATGATTTTGCCTGTGAGACAGTTATTTTATTACAAGGTTCTCAAGATTTTCTTTATTAGAGGTGGTTACTTGCAGAGTCCAATATCTGAAGGCTACATCTTACGCAGTAATTACCAATCCCTAGTTGCCATTCCTTCCTTTCGTAATACAAGCTTTAGAAACTCGTATCATGTTGTCTCCTGCAAATTGTATAACCGCCTCCCAGCTAGCCTACGCAACCTACCAACTCTATTTGCCTTTATGAAAAAAGTAAAACTGTAGCTTCTTCATTTCGATTATAATGAAATCGAAGTTTTGTGGAGCTATATTGTTTAATTGTTTAATTCAATTTATATACTGTCAATGAATTTGAATTTATCTTATCTTGTTTTTATTTGAATACGTATTTAAATTTAATCCTGTTTTTAAATTATTAACTTAACTTTCTTATATTGTACACCCCACGATGAATTTTTGTACTATGAAGTGACATTATCTCTATTTTCATGAAATACCAATGTCAATAACTGTTCTCTCTTAAAATCGCTATCGTAAATGTTGTTAGAGCAATCTTAAGATTTATCAAATGTTATAGTTAATAAAATGAGGATAATGATTAATAATAAAAAAAAAAATGTAGGTTTCTTTTTTTCTGTCGTAACAAATCGTCCACAAGGCAAAAAACAGTTAATTCACAAAAATCTTGCCATTTCTTCAATCTCTTATTTTTCTATACCTACCTATATTTATGCATGTGTAAATTCAAATACAATCTTGCACTCATTTTATTTTCCCGTTCTTCTATTTTCATTCTTTGCATTTAATTTGATTCGATACGAAATTGACTGTTTTTTTCTCTCGCTCGAACTCTCATGAGTTAGCATACAGTATTCCTGTTCTGCCATTTTTAACATTTCCTTGGATTATATCCATATTCTCTTGTCCCCAACTCTCCAATTTTATGAAAGAGCAATACCATCCTTGGACATATTAGATGCCGCCACAGTCGAACCAATTCATGAGAGTACTATACGAATATTATATACAATGGTACAATACCTTCAAGCCAACAGCTACCTATTCGTAAATTACATACATAAAGAAATATTCCATTTTTCTATTTTCTCCCTTAATTCCCTTCGTAACAATGGCGGACAATGCTGTTTTGGTAATCTCTTTTACTCGCACTATTATTGTCATAACTGATAAATAGAACCCTCTCTGCTTTTCAGTCTCCAAAGTTAAATTTATCACTACACTAGCGCCTTCACATGGAATGCAAGAGAACACAAAAAATTGACTCCATAACACGGTGTATCCACCTTGTGTATTTTATAGTGTACTATCTGTCATATTGATAGAAAGAAAGAAAAATAGAATGCTACAAAATTTGGCACTGGGCATTTCATACATACTATTTCAATTGCACAAATTTCGCGAAGGAATACCTATCGCCGTGTTCTTGCTCTAGTAGCATTACAAGACTTAAAAAACCTTCAACAAAAGGAATTTAACAAAAAAAAAAAAAAAAAATAAAATGCACGACTGGATCCCACGACCTTTGTGAAAAATAGATTTTTCAAAAAAATATTTTTAAATATTTGAATGGAAAAACTTTTATTTTGAAAACATACTCAAGTTTTATTAAAAATTTTACTGAGCATTTGTATAAAAAAATCGTTTTAATCCGTTTATCCAATATTGAGAAAGTCGAAAATATGCAAGGAGGTTATATGCGAAGTACCGTTAATTAGTACGCAAAAAAAAAAATATTTTTATCTATAAAAGTGAACTGTGCTAATCTGAGAACACACAATTTTTTTAATAAAAAATCTTGGAACCGTTTTCCTGAAATAATGTTTTTTCTTAACGGTTTTCTTATCATTTGTATGGGATGTACCGCTGTTTTTTCTTTTAGAAAATTAGTTTTTTTAACTATTCAAGATAATGTCAAAAAATCACCAAATACGAAGTTTTGAAAAAATCTGTTAAGTCGTTTTCGAAATTTTGAGTTTTCAAAAAAAAAAAATTGAAAAATTTTGGTACACAGTAGTGTTTAAATTCACTAGGAGCTTCTGCGTAAAAAAATTCAGAAGAATCAAATTAACCGTTTCCGAGAAAATCAAAAACCAAAAAAATGGTTCTACTAGAGGTACCAAAAATAACAATTTTATTCACAAAAAAAAATTATCAAAAGGTACCATTTCCTTTCGTTAATGAACTGATTTTTTTTATGAAAATCGATGGAGCCGTTTTTGAGAAAAATAAGATTTTAGTTTTTGGTCAAAAAAATGTACGGAAGCTACTGTCATTTGTCGTCTTAAAAAAATGAAAAAAACATGTGGGCATATTACCGAAAAAACATGTACCAATTTTGAATCAAATCTACTGAACAGTTTAGGCTACAGACTCGACGACAGACAGACAGACAGACAGACAGAAGGAATTGGGGGACCCACTTTCTTAGTGTCATCTATGATCGTTATGTCATATTTGATTGTTAGAAAAAAAATTCCGATTCGTTGCTTCTGCGCCGATTTCAACGAAATTGAAACCGGTAGTAGCTGAGATAGAATTATGAAAAAAAAAAATGTTCACTAGATGGGGCAAAAAATCGTCAACTTCGTTGTTTCTGGACCGATTACAATGAAATTTGCACCTGTAGGAGCTGAGAGAGAATTATGAAGGAAAAAAAATATATTCAGTAAATTTCATCACAGAGTGGGCCAAAAAAATAAAAAAAATTGGGAAATAATCAAGGCTGCCTTGCAAAAAAAACATTTATATTACATCAAAAAAAGGTAAGTTGCATACCTATCCACAGCTGGCCACACAATTCATCTGGCAATTTTTCAGGAAACATGAAAAGTAGAAGTGATGATGCACCTGTTTATTATATGAGTTAGATGGGTGAGGATAAGTGGCAAAATAAGTTTGGCGAACCGAATTTTGACAACATGCGCAATATATTATCTTGGAATAACGCGGCGCCGAAACTGTCTAAATGCAAAACAGTCAATTGCCTAGTGGCTTGGTGATAGGGCTGCAAAATCAATACAATAATTTCAAAGCCAAAAAAGAGTATCAAATCCGTCTACTTCAAAAACTACTTATCGGTACTTTTTTCATTCTTCTGTATTGTGCCTAATGCATATATAAAAAAAATATATATATTCTATTACTGGCCAGACCATGGGCATAACATACATTTATGTGCACGAATTTAACCAAATTCCCCAAAATAATATAATTTGCAGTGTGTAAATGCTGCAAATTTTATAAGAGTCAGTAACCCTCGACCGAAAAACATTGCGTCTTAGAAGGGTACGATAGCATCTAACCCAACTATCGTACCTAGGCGAAACGCATTTTGGACTATAGGCCATAAAAATCTTCAATTTGGGTTTATTCCACACAGTCCACAGAAACAAAAATATATTATTATTTTCATTTTCTTCAATGCATATGCATTAGGGTATCCCTTATTTTTCAAATTTCTAACGCCTAGGGCTTAGTTTTGTTCATTTGCCTCTAAAGCACTCGGAAATAAATTTTTACCGTATTTCGAGTACGATGACCCGTGCGGACTTGCATCGAAACATTTTCATACATGTTGCGCGGCAGTAGCTGTCCATATTTACGTTTGTCATTTGTTCTCAATTATTCTCGCGATAAACACGTAGTGTATTACATTTGAAAGATGGCAGTGTAATTAAGAATCAATAAAATATATGTTTTCTTAGTTGGTGACGTAAATTATCAAATAACGGGCGCAAAGTTACCGTCTAATCGTCAAGTTCGTGGAGTACTTTTTATACATTCGCGAAGTTAAATTGACTGTTGGTGAAAGCGCTAATCTCGTCATTCAGGAGTGTATTATACTTTAGGAAAAGGCTAGAATCAATACCAGAGCTATACCTAACTGTGTAAAAAAAACTTGTTGATTTTCACCATGCTTGGAGGGAGTTGCAAAACAAATCTAAAAAAATACAAGATATTTACAAGCGCCGTGAGTTGAGTGAAAATTGAAGAAGATAAAATATTTTTAGAAGAACAAAAAGTACCATGGCGTCCAGGTGCTTATCGAGTGTAGACGAAAATTTATACGGGAAAGAAGCAAGGGCAAGACAAAGGAAATTAATTGAAGAGAAGAAAGATATGAGCAAATGTGTTTTGAAGGTTTATCCTCATCTGTTACTGCGCAAGATTCTATTGAAACGCAAGGACATCACGGTGAACTTATAAGCTCTGATGAAAGCCTTGAGGAACCTTTGGCATCCACCTCTCAAATGGTAAGTTCTGAAACTACTACAAAAAGAGGAAGGAGAGACTTTATCACGCCCAAGTTAGTTAAAGCTTTAGATAGATGTATTTTAAGTATATGGATTCTGTCTATATACTTCAGGCTGTAGTAGAAGACCTTTGCAGTGATGATTTGCCGATAAACAACTCATTTATTCAACGTATTCGCAAATAGATTCGAAAAGATAGAGCGGAATCTATAAAATTAGATTTCCAGAATAATATGCCTGAAATGGTGACCCTTCACTGGGATGGGAAATTATAAACTGGACTTGACGTGAGAAGCTTTGAAGAAGAACGCCTGCCAATTCTAATTTCATTTGGAGAAAAGGAACAACTTCTGGTTGTACCCAAACTGGAGAGCTCTTCCGGCCAAAATCAACCTAAAGCTGTGTTAAATGCACTTTATGACTGGAACCTCGATGACACAGTACAAATAATGTGCTGTGACACAGCTACTTCTAATACAGGGCGATTGAAAGGACCTTGTGTACTTTTGGAACAAAAACTAGACAGGGAATTACTAATCTTTATTTGCAGCCATCACGTTTACGAACTGGTTTTAAAATGTATGTTCGAAACAAAAATTCACCAAGTCCCAAGTATCCCTGATATCCAACTGTTCAAAGAGAGACAACTGGAAAACTATTAATCCTGCTGCCAATGAAATATATACCGATATCGTCACACGACATTTTTGTAATACAACAATAGAAGGGTTGTTGAAATTTTATAATAAAGAACTGCAAAAGACCATTGAACGTGATGATAATCGGGCACCGATTGAACTATCTATTATGTTCTTAGGAGGAGACAGTGAACAAAAAATAAAATTAGAACTCCTGGAGCGATGCATCAGGCAATGTGGATGGTTAGAGCCATTTACTCTTTAAAGATATGTTTGTTGCAATCCCAGCTTAAAATTAGTGCTAAGTATAAGCGAGCTCTTCAAGACGTTTGTTTATTCATTGCGGTTTTATATGTAAAACCATATCTTAGATGTAGTCTGGCGGTGAAGGCACCAACTCAAGATTTGTGCTTTTTAAAGAAACTTAAAGAATATGAAACTGTTGACAAATTGATTTCCAAAGTAGCCCTGAGCAAGTTTAGCCAACATCGTTGGTACTAGTCAGAAGAAATTGTAGTTTTATCACTCTTTGATGATGAAGTTATTGTTCATTAAACCAAAAACTAACATTGTACTGAATTTCCAAAGATATAGTTTGTATGATTCTGGGAAGAGATACATTACATCTGAAGAAGATTTGTCTGATTGTTTGTACAATAAGTAGGAATACAATTAATACTGTTTTCAATAAATTGTTTATAATACTGCCTTATTTATTATTGCTGGAAAATCATTAAGTGATTTTGTTTCTGTTAAGATCACAAATTTATTTTCTCGATTAAAAATTGATAAGAATTTCCTGCAGAGATCCGTTTCTACATGGTGTGCAGAGTGCTTAGCGGGTGTAGACAAAACATTAGTCGGGAAAGAAGCAAGGGCAAGACAAGGGAAATTAATTGAAGAGAAAAAAGATGTGAGCAAATGCGTTTCGGAGGTTTATCGTCATCTGTTACTACGCTAGATTCTATTGAAACGCAAGGATATCACGGTCCATTTATCAGCTCTGATAAAAGCCTTGAGGAGCCCTTGGCATCCACCTCTCAAATGGTAATTTCTGAAACTAGTACAAAAAGGGTAAGGAGAGACTTTATCACGCCTAAGTTAGTTGCAGCCTTAGATAGATGTGTTTTAAGTATAAGGGATTCTGTCTGTATACTTCAGGCTGTAGTAGAAGCACTAGATCTTAGCTGTGATGATTTTCCGATAAACAAATCGTCCATTTAACATATTCGCACATAGATTCAAAAAGATAGAGCGGAATATATGAAATCAGATTTCCAGAATAATATGCCTGAAATGGTGACGGTTCTCTGGGATGGGAAATTATTACCTGGACTTGAATTTTATTATAAACAAAAAAAAACACCCAAAAATGCACGGGCCATTAGAGTCGTGGCCTAAGACTCAACTCGATTAGACTGCTATTACATCTTACAATTTGTGAATGTGATTTTTATTCATATGCTGAGGAAAAATGCAGTTATCGTTTGCTCTTCCTTGTGGTTTTTATTGTTTAGCGTTTTCCTCTACATTTAATGGGGTTATTCAACCTTATTTGGAGATTCGATCATATGCGAAAGTAAGTTGAATGATTTGTATTTTTAGTTTCGAACGATTCGAAAGCTCACTTAAGCAATCGAAAGTTAATTTTTCTTCAAAGCTAAGAAAATTTTGACTTTCGAATCATACAAATCAAATGTCATTTACAGCCGTTGACAACTAATTAGAAACGATTTTTTTTACTGAAAAGTAGTGTATTTTTTGTTTATTTCACTGATATTTTTTGTTTACATAGGTATATCTGAAATATTATATAGATTTGAAAAATATAATAAAAGTTATAATGTTTTTATTTTAATATTGAATTTTTAACCTTATTTTACATTAGGTGTGTTTTATTGGGAATCTATCCATTGTACCGTAAGTAATTCCCAAAAAAACGCATCGACCGTAGCATTTTTATTTTTGTAAAATTGCTACCCCTGCACAGCAGTCACAGGTAATGAAATAGTCTTTTGCAAAGTAAAATTAAGAAAATATCAAAGTTATGAACAATAATTAGCTTTTATTCATATAAAATAGAAAGTAGGAAAACGTACCAATATTTAATTTATGTTACAAACCTATTTCTTGTTTTCATTTTTTCTGCAATTGCAGTTTTAAATTCGAACATTCATTTTGCACCAATAGAATGGAAATGATAAGTGAATGGCTTTGTTCATAGACTATGGTCAAGTCCCTTTTTACACAGTCCAAATTTTGTATTGCTTTAAAAATGGTATATGCATTTCACACGAGGAAACAAAAATGCCGGTGAGTTAATTGTTTCCTTTTAATGTTTCTTTGCTTGGAACGCACACTACAACGTAGTTTAAATTGTTCACTCCTCTTATATTTCATGCTTTTATTTATTTTCTGAGCTTATCGATAGCTAGAGTTTTATTTTTCAAGTCAATTTACAAATTTATTTTCTGAGTATGTTTTGCTTTCAAGTCAATATTTACTCATCAGACTGCACTTAACATACGCGGAGTAAGTAACAAAAAGTTAACATTTGGTTTGCCATTTCACCATTTTGGATCACAAAAATATATGCCCAGTCCATGTCCATGTAGTGAATCGATTACCGCCCATGGCCAACGTACATTAAACAGTGAGTTCAATTTCCGCTTAGTGCGTTTAGGCTAGGCGCGCACATGCAATTTTGCCGAAATGAAATAGTTTAATCACTAGTTGAACGATGATCGCGCACATAAGCAACTTAAAAATCAATCAACGAGATAAACAAACACATAAACATCATTTTGATTTAAATTGCGCGCAGTTACATTATAGTAAACTGAAGAACTTATTTGGGGAGATCGTTTGATTTGTGCCAAAACACAAACTCTTAAGTTGCTCGAATCGCGGAGTGAATAGTTTTTGCATGTGCGCGCACTCATATAAGTCCAGGGTATTCACTTTAGCAACCAAACTGTTGCAAAACTGAAAGTTGCATATGTGCGCGCCTCTGGCCTTATAGCTCATAGAATTTTATACGAATAAATATTTTGCGGCGCAGTGTCAAGCAATTCCTCTATAGCGCAGTTCCACCCAATGCGGTTTGTCTTCTCAAATTGCTTTTTGTAGATCTAAATAAAAAGATGATTTTGTTCACCAAACTCCGTTTAAGGAGGCTTTACATGTATCTTCATCTTCATCTGCATTGACATCTGCAAAGAAAGAGGAAACAAAATAAAAAATTCATACTTGTGCGATAGAGAGCGAAAACCAAAATGGAGATCATCTTCATGTATGAAGATTATAGGAAGTACGAACCTGAAGATTGCAGATTATAGTGAAGATGAACATGTTCATCTTCATTATAGCATTTTCATCTGCACCATAATTTTTTCCATTCAGATAACGAATTTTAAAGTTTTTTTTTACCATTTCACCCCAGTTTGCTTAAAAACAACGAAAATAGCGAAAATTTTCTTCTCAAAACTACATACCTGAACGCTAAGAACATGTGATTGTGAGATGTGTCAAGAAAGTTATAGCGGAGTTCGAGTAAGTTATTAGTGTGTACCCTGTCTTACTGTTATGTTTGTTTTATATTATTGGCCCGCTCTTCTTTTCTTCAAATCTGCAGATGCAGATCCATGTAAAGCCGCCTTTATTTACAACTATCAATAAAAATTGAACACAAAACGAAAATTGGGCTTGGTTAGTCAAAAATAAAAGTAAAATTCATTCGATAAATATTGGTTTCTTTTTCAAAATGGATATCAAGATTTGTTAAAATTGATTAATTGACATTAGGGGTATGCAAAATTGCAGATATAGGTGCAATTTTAGACGTACTTCAGAAAATAATTGAGCAAAGAATACAGTTTTTTATAGTAAAAGTCAGAAACTTTTCAGAAGAACAGCTTATAATTTATTAAAAAATGGAGTTATCTAAGATTTGAGAAATATAAACTGGCCAACTATAAAAAAAAAGAATCAAAATATCGATTTGTCTCACGAATGAAATTAATAATTATAACACTCCTTGAACACATCCATCGAGATTCAATTCAATTATCAATCGTACCAACAAAACTAACAAAATCAGAATCGAAACTCGACTGAACATCAACCAGCCATCCACCGTAACTTCTACTTTAGCTTTTTATCGACCGTAGCGAATTGTATGTAAAATGCTACGACGGATAAACTTACGGCGGATAAATTTCCCAATAAAACACGGCTATTAAGATCTCAGATTTGTTTGAGGCAGCTAATCAGAAATGCGAATAAAATAATAAGAAAAAATGTTAAATGTACCAACAAATTATTGAACTTAGTAGGTATTATGTCTTATAATGGCAAATACTTAGTCGCAAATCCTCTCTGCTTCAATACAGATCCACATCGCCTTTCCATAGACTGGATAAGGCCCAGGAATCGCTCCACTGGAGTAGCTTACAACGCTTCCTTTCCTTTTTCATACAGTGCGTCCAAATTCGTGATGATGTTTTTCGTGGCCTTTTTTTACGTGGGACATTTTCTCTGATCATATATTTTTTTAATATGACATATTGCATTGAATACCAATTTCTTGGAGCAATTTAATTTTGTTGCAATACTTTTAAATGATAGGCCAGATCTGTTAAGCTCAATAATAGCCTTTCGCGTCTCCGGAGTGCAGTTTTTGCCTTTCCCCATCGTCTAACTGCTTACAAATATAGATTTTTTGCTAAGTTTGCGTTTATTAAACGAAAACAATAAATACTTACGAAAATTTGTGTGAACAATTTAAAATATTGCGATAAATCTTAAATTAAATTGAATCGTTTCTAATTTGTTGTCAACCAAAATATTACACTTTTGCAATAAAATTGTACCGTTATGCAATAGATACAATCTGTCAAAGTGCTTATGCATACTGTTTCAAAGAGCATAGTGTCCCAAGAGATACTATACGCGGATGACAACTTTGTATATACAAGTGCCGATTACCTTATGAAATATGGGGCATTAAAATCAATGAACCAAAATCTGAATGCATATGCATTAGAAATTCCAGCCGAAATGGTTTAGAAGGAGTAGTACACGAAAGCAAGAACCTCAACATATAATTGAACAACAACCAGATCAAATTTAGAAAGTCCCTGAAACACTTAGGGGTTACTATTAACAATCTATTCAAATTCAACTCTCATGCCAGAACCACTAAAGCAAAAGCCAGGAATGACACCTTCAGATTACTGCCGCTAAAAAACCATGATCAGGCCAATACTTTGCTATGGATTTCCAGCTTGGTTTTCCATCTATCCCACTGTAATGGGCGAGCTGGAAGCCCTGGAATGGAAAATCATAAGACAATGCGTTAATAAACACTTTACTTTGCAAAGCAAAAGATACTTTAATTCACATATATGTATATAACGATGCAAAAATCATTCCGTTTTCTAAATATGCCATATCTCTACTACTAAAATCTTGTGAAAAAATGTACTCTAACGATAATGACATAATTAAACAAACTTGCACCTCTCAAAGAAATCTGAGGCTGGACAAATCGCTTTATTTTTCACCCTTCAGTCTCCTCAATGAAGAGATCGATCTTACTACCGATAGACATTAGATAGCTTTTTATCGGAAAACTATAACTTGGCAAAACCGTGGTTAAACCACTGCTAATTTTGAATTTTGCCTCGCACCAGTATTTCTAAAAAACAAAGAATCAAAACCCAAAACTTATGACGATCAAAATATAAAACTTTCTATTTCAAACTCTCAACACAAATTGGTAGGGATATCTAATCTAACTGACCTAAATTGAAGTTGATAGTTATCTTATTATAGGTATTTTAGATATCAACTAATAAATTTTATCTTACCATACTATTAACAAAAAAAAAAATAAAAAAAAGATAATTTATCATTCGCACATACATATATAAATGTAAAATATTAATTTGAAAATTTCCGCATACAAACGTTACTAATCAAATAATCAGTATCTAAATGTTAATGAATCAAAATCATATCCATAAAAATGGTAGATTAAGCTCGATTACTCTTTTCTTTCTAATTGTATATCAAAAATCGTATTTTATAAATCTGTAGTGTAGAGTCTTGTTATTGATCATGCACGTCAAAAGTAATTTATTGTAAACAGCTCCACCCTCCACGAGCCATGTTGGCAAAATCATGTAAAACTAAAAGTGAGAGCCATACATTATAACCTCCAATAATATTAATATTCAATAACCTTACTAAAGAAAAAAATACGCTCGTATTTCAATAGATATCAAATGTAATTTCTTTTTATAAGACTCAATAAAGTAACCTAGCTTAACCTTACTGTTTCAAAGAGAAAAAAATAAAGAAGGTGACAGGAGCAAGAAACGCACCATTCGAAAGCAATCAGAATATGGGTAAACAAAGCAACATTTAGGCCTATTCGGCGAGATCTTTTATTCTGTTATTCTGCTATTCTGTTATGAATTTGCTTACAAAAGTTTAAGCTGCCAACAAATCTTTTATGAATTATAATTTTGGTATTCGGCATGGTAAATCTGCTATGAAATCTGTTAAGAAATCTGCTTATGAGCTGTCAGATCTTCGAAATTATTTAGGCTTATTCTGCCACATCTGTTATTCTGCTATGAATTTTCTGTTATGATGCATAACAGATATTCACCATAAAAGATATTTTATAATCGGTATTCAGGAGTTCGATCTTTTATAAAAGTCTGTTATGGAACTTCGAAAAAGAAACATTTTTGTTATATCTGTCCTTTTACGAACAATTCATTTACAAAATAAATGTTTTTACTTCATATATTGAAATCTTTTATGATAAAAGTAACAAAAATGTGTCTTTTATTCTTTTATGATTCATAAAAGATTCCATAACAGATTGTGGCATGCTGAATACCAAAAATGCAGTTCGTAAAAGACTTGTTAATAATTTCGAAGATCTGACAGCTCATAAGCAGATTTCTTAACAGATTTCATAGCAGATTTAGCATGCAGAATACCAAAATTATAATTCATAAAAGATTTTTTGACAACTTAAACTTTTGTATGAAAATTCATAACAGAATAGCAGAATAACAGAATAAAAGATCTCGCCGAATAGACCCAATTAACAAGTCTTTTACGAACTGCATTTTTCGTATTCAGCATGCCACAATCTGTTATGGAATCTTTTATGAATCATAAAAGAATAACACATTTTTGTTACTTTTATCATAAAGGATTTTAATATATGAAGTAAAAACTCTTATTTTTTAATGTTCTTTAATGGACAAATTATAACAAAATATCATTAAAATACATAATAAAAAACACAAATGTGAAAGTAATTTCAAACTATTTATTTCAATACACGAAAGCACATAACACATTTTGATGGATGAAACGTAAAAGAAAGTGTCTTGCCGGAGTTCGTTTTGTACAACTTTTTATATTGGATTTAAATTCAGCATCAGGAACTGTTTTGGATAAATTACAAATATTAATTATTACATATTTATCTACGAGAAACAAAACACGATAATTCCGCAGGTTAATTTTATATTGTCATTCGTCAGTGCCGACTGTCGAGTTTTTATTTACCTACTACAGCTGATAATTTGATAGCAGATTTTGGGTCTGTTTGTATAAATGTTTCTTTTTCGAAGTTGCATAATAGACTTTTATAAAAGATCGAACTCCTGAATACCGATTATAAAATATCTTTTATGGTGAATATCTGTTATGCATCATAACAGAAAATTCATAGCAGAATAACAGATGTGGCAGAATAGGCCTAAATGCAATCATTTCTAGTTAGTTGTCAATGGCTGTACTAGATGCTTCAAGCGAAATTCCCTTTTTGAGGTATTCCAATTCCCCTTTTTACCCTTTTCTGTCAGCGGCATTCCCAACAAATTCCCCTCGATAATTACAATAACACAAATATACTTAAAAATCAATTTTTTTAAAACTTTTTATTTTGTAAAAATAAAAGAAATCGCCAATCATACTTTTTCTATCTTCTAGCAAGTTCTTGAAATTAGGAAGATCCAATCAAGTCTTGAAATATTTTTGGGGATAAAGAAACATCCAAATTTCTTTTAACATTACTCATTATCTGCAATTAATAATTAATATGTTTCTAATAATATCTATAACTTGTAAAAGGTATCAAAAACAGATTTTTTAACTCACATTTGGATGTAAAAGCACACAAAGATTAAAGAAATAACGATCAACTCAAAGTCTCAAGGACCTAAAGATTGTTTGCATTTCAAAATTGAAAAAAAAACTTCCATTGGTAAACGCTAAAAAAAAACCGTGAAGAGACAAACACATTTCCAGTAAATGCATACATTCACTATGTTAGCCATAGTTGTGATTTCCCAGTAGGAAATTTCCTAATCAATGAATTTTTTTTTGGTGAATTCATCAATGGATTCATGGACTATTTCCATCGATGAGTAGTATTTTATGATTTCATAAGAAAACGGTTGCGCATTTTTTCATCAGTTATATAAATTAAAATGAATGCTTACTACATTTTCAGTTACAAAGTCATAGACGATGATTCCACTGATGATGAGTAATGGATAGGTTCGTGAGTTTGGTTCTCTGCGGTGAGGTGGTTGTTTTGTTTTCTTCCCGAGAACAAAAAAAAAAAATGCAAACAAAAAAGCCTTAAAAAAAAAGAGATTTTATCTGCCATGGGAAGAGTGGCGAACATTGGCTTTTTTTTTACCTGCCCCGAGAAATGCGCTCAGTAATCAGTCTTTGCTGGCCATGGCATGAGTTCGCGGTTTTTTTTTAGAGAAAGTGAAAAAACATATATGTAAACCAGAAATTATAGTTTTGTTCGCGATCATTATCATCTTTTAACACAGCAAAAAAAGTTCATATTTTTTGTTCAGAAATTGTATTAATCCAGCTGAAAGGTTTTAATTATTAATCTTAGATATTTGGCGACTGGTGGCTATAACAAAATTTAAAAATGCTAATATTTCTTTAAGCGCATTATACCTACTCAATACGTTATGGTGGCGACTGAAAGTGCAAAACCTACGCAGCAGAATTAACAAAATTAATTGCATCAGATCAAATTTAAAAGAATCAATTATTGATAAGGTTTACTTCCCCATCAAGATTTTATCAAGACTATAGATAGATAGATAGATATTTTATTACTGTTTCGAAAAGAAGAATTACATAGTTAACAATATTTTAAAGTCATTGCATAGCACAGAGATATGATAACAAGTTGTATCTTACTACTGAAAAATCAATATTATGTTTCTGAAAAGCTTACGTTTTAATATTTATAAAATCTAAGGAAAAAGATTACTAAAACCTTCATTTGAGATTTGTTTATAATTACATATATCACAGGAAAAGCTTAAATCTAATAATAACTGAATACTTATTCAGAAGTAAATAAATATGTAAATAAATAAATATATCAATAAATAGATAAATAAATATGTATAAGAACATAATAAAATATATAAATAAATAAATTAAAAAATAAGTAAATAAATATATATAAGAAAAAATTAAATATATAAATAAATAAATAAACAAACAAGCAAATAAATAAATAAATAAGTAAACAAGCAAGTAAATAAATAAATAAACAAACAAATAAGTAAATTATCATATGAGAGATACAGTAAATAAATATGTAAATATAGAGTAAATTATAAATAAATAAGTAAAACAAAATACACAAATACGAGTAAATAAGTTAAACTATCAAAAGAAATAATCAAGAAAGGAAACAATAATGATACCTAGTATATATATTTTTGATATTATTAACATTTTTTTTGTTGCTTAATATATTTTTTTTTTTTTTTTTTTTTTAATCAGATTTTTTTTGTGTTAAATTAGGTTTCTCATAAGAGTGTTTTCACTTGATTCACATTTTCTTAAAAAAAATTTCATTGAGAACTTCAATTTTTCTGTGTATTTTTAACGCGTTTGCTCTTTCGTGTAACTCCTGAGTTGAAAAATGCCATGGGACCTTTAGGATCATTTTTAAAATTTTATTTTGTAAGATTTGTAATTTTTTCTTATGCATTTCAGCACAGTTTCCCCAAACAGGTGATCCATATAACAATATCGCTTGAAAAACGACCTTAAAAATGATTAATTTGTTGTATTTACTTAATAACTTAATAACTTAATAATTTTAATTATTATTAGCTAAACGTATTTTTTTTCTTAGTTGAATGTTTATATTATTGAATAATCGTCGAATTAAATTAAAAAAATGATGTTTGGGGGTATACATACATATACAATATTTCTGTTTCCTTAAAAAAATATATTTCCGCTTTCACAGAAAACTGACACTTTCATGTTATTTAATGCATACAAAATGAGGGGAAAAAAGAAGTACACGTTTCATACAGTCTTTACCTAGTGATTTCATAATTGAACATTCATGGCATCTTTCATCATATAAAATTCATATGCGAATTAACGAGTTACATTAACAGAGTGAATTAATGGATGAACATTCATGCCATTTTTCACCTGCTGCATAAGCAACTCTAAGTCAACTAGTGATTTCACAGCTTACCGATAATGTCATTTTTCATCACATATAATTTGTTTATGAATAAACTAGTTATCCCGACTTCGTCATTTCACTGTTAAATATTCACCCCGAAAATCACTTGGTGAACGCCTATGACAGCCCCATGTTAAATTCATCTATGTTTTCATACCTAATTCATGGGGTGTAGCTTCCACTCATTGATGAAAAAGTTGGTGATTCATGCATGAATTTTTTGAAATTTCCCACTGAGTTTCGTTTATGCACAGGCACGACAAATGTCTAAATCATGTGTATTTTGCTAGTCATTACATTTTTTATAACTAAAATTAAAGTAAAGTCGTGTTCTCGTGACAATAAAGTACAGCAAAGTAAAACATTTTCAAGAAAACGATTCGCACTCCAACTTGATTTTATTTATTTTAATATGGAGGGATTTTCACATCTGTGTTTGTTTCTGTCAAAAAGCATAACAAATACAAGGATAAAAAGAATAGACTCTAACTATCGGAACTCAATTATACTTCTGATGAAAAGGAAAATTAATTGTCAGTATGTTCTTATTGTTGTTTTCCCTGTAAAATTTTTCTTTGCTGTACTTGCTAATCACGAGAACACTACAAGTAAGATTCTGACTTTTACCCATATTTTGTTCTAGAAGCCACTGGATTCCCCTTTTCCCCTTTCACCAAATTTTTGGCCTGAATTCACCACGATATGGCATCACTGGGCTGTAGTTCTTGTTCAGTTTTTTTCTGGCGAATAGATTCACAAAACATGTAAGTTTGGATATTTTTATTGCAACATACTTAAAATTAATTACTTTAATGAGTTATTTGTCGGCTTTTTTAAAAGGTCGCAATCGCATTCCAATTGGACCAACCGGGAGCAGAAAAAAGTAAACGGTGTGGCCGTGGCGCGATAGTTGTGTGTTGGCCTGTCAACCTCATGGTCGCAGGTTCGATCCATGTCGTAGTCTATGTCCTCTTATTTCCATTAAAAACCAATTCTAAAAATAAATGTCATACAATGAGTTGCTGGATTACTCATTACATGATGTTTATGCATAGAACTAACAACATGTGATTTAGTAAAACTAGTATACCGATAAAATATGACGAAGAATGAAAAAATTAATGCGAATTATAAGGGACATAGATAAATAATACACGGAAATTTCTCCGCATTATTTTAGCCGCCATCCCTGCAGATAAAAATCTGAGACAACAACTACCTACAGTATCGGAACATCGCGCCACACATCTTTCCTATCAATCTTTCTCTTCCTTAACCTCACCCTCACGACCGTGCTGTGTTGAAACATTTAAAGGGTAGTATAATCCCTTGAGCGCGTGTAGAATATATATAAAAAAAAAAACGTGATAAATCTAAAAACGTACTATATTCATTTTGTGAATTAAAAGAGTTGTTTATGTTTTTTGATTGATTTAAGTTTTTAGCCGAAATAAATAAGCCAGATATATTGATATATATATTTATATAAATGTAAAGTAAAATGTGTACACTTTTGGGGCGACTTTCCATTAGGGGAGCACGCGTAGAATTTTGATTCTTTTTACAGTGAGCTAGTAATCTCTATAGAACAGCTTTAAAATATTACGGTGAGGAAACTCCGTTAAATATTATTTAAAATTGTTTTAATTTTTCAATTTCGGCCTTTTTATAAAACACTTTTGTTCAATTTTTCACCAAATTAGAACGAATTTCAACACACGGACTTATCACTAAAGATAATAATTAAATAAATATGTACTAACATATAACTTAAATACGCACGTTCATGCTAAAGAAAAAATAAAAGCTGCTAAAGTTGCTTTAAACAGCATGTGGTCTAATTTTTTTAGCAATATTTTTGTAGACTCAGTTTCAAAATTCAAAGTATTCAATGCTACAGTGAATAGCTGCCTCTGCTATGGAAGCGAAGTAAATGGGTATGAACAGCTAGAAGAACTAGAAAATGTTCAAAGATATTTTTTTAAAAGAATCTTCCGGTTACCTAAGAACACCCCAAATTATGCCATCCATGTGGAGTCTGGCTTACCTCAAATATTTTTGAAAAACTTAAAGGCAAATGCGGATTACATTGTAAAGGTAATGAATAGATCAGACCAAAACCTCCAAAAACGGATCCTTAATATTTGTTTTAATAAAGTTTACAGTCCAGTAAAAAATTGGTACTATCTAGTTGTTACACACGACTTTCCGATCTCATTACGAACTGATAATAATGAAGAATTAAAATTGTCTTTATACGACTGCATAGCTTGTATAGATGAGACACTTTTCCAGAAATGTATAGAACGTGGTTCTCATTCAGCTTCAAGGAGTGTTTATAGACAATTAGTTTTACTCTAGGCGAGGATAACTATTTTAGAAACGAGTTTTCAGTTTCAGAAATGAGCTTCATTTTCAAAGCCAGAACTGAAATGCTGGATCTAAATTGTAGACCATATAGATCTGACTTAAATCCTATCTGTTCTCTTTGCAACCTTGGTACGAATGAAAATATCTTACATTTTATAGCGTTTTGTCCAATTTTACAAGAGATCCGTAGACTTCACTTTTCCGCAAGTTTCCTTTCTTTAGAAGAATGTATAAATATTTTGAATGGTGGCCGTGGTTGGAAGTCTCTTGTAGGATATGCTTCGCACGCAAAAAAAATTTCGAGATGAGTATTTGAACATGTTTTGAAGTATAAAGTCACCACTACTATTTGAATAGTAATTTTAAAAAGCGCATGTCGCAGATTATTTTTGTTTTAGCTAAACTAAAAGCCCTTTTTCACTTCTTTATATGTTTTTTGTTTTGACTAAACTAAAAGTCCAGATTAATTATTTTTTCTTTCTAATTTATATTTCTAACTTTTTATATACAAAACGGTTCTAAGCTTTAAATATATCTAAAATATTTAACCAAAATTAATTTATCTTTATTTTGACTAAACTAAAAGTCACAGTTTGTTTATTTATTAATCCCAAATTAAATATATAAATTAAATATATGTGAATAATTGACTTTAAAGGAGCACAACTTTGTTAAATCAAACTCTCTTATTATATTTTAAAATTTTTTACTCTATAAGTAATTTTTTTACGGCAGACGGCATATTTACCATGCTTTGTAATTATTTCTTATATCTAAAATTGTATTTTATAATTTGAAAAATAAAGAACGAATTGAATTGAATTGATTAAAACTAAAACGGTTTTAATGTTAAAATATAAGTTTTTCTATTATTTATATATTTTTAAAGTTTCCAATATTAATACACGATAAAAACAACTCGCGACAACGAAAAACTGTTTTGACAGTTCTTTTTAATACTTCCCAATGGTAAGTATTCTGGTATTAGTTTTCTTGTTGGTACTTTTTTTTGGGGGGGGGGGGGATGGTTGAATTTTAATGGAAATTATTTTTGGGCTAAAAGTACAAGTGTAGTTCTTTTCAATAATAAAACATACTTGAAAACATTTAACTAAATGACATTTCATATTTTTTTCGAAAAGTATGCATCTCTTTTGATATACTCTCAAAGAACACCAATTGCGAATTTAAAAAAAAAGCATTTAAATAAAACGTAGGTGTTAATACCATTACATAACCAATTTTGAATTAAAGATAGTACTTTGATTAGTTCCTATAAAAAATTTACTTTTATAAAATTTAAAATATTACTAAATTTAACTTAAAAGTAAACACTTGAAATTTATGCTGAATTACTCTCACATTTAACCTAACGAAATGTGGACAATGTACGTTGAATTGTTTTATAGAGTGACAAGATTATTCTTCGTTGAACTCGCAAAGTTATGTGACCATTAGAAGCCCTATACTAGCAGCAATTTTAAATTTAATAAATATATATACATATACATATATCGAAAAGGTTGATTAATTTTTTTTTTTGGTAATTTAAAAAAATTTATAAAAGGTGTGAAAACTATCACATTAAACATTGGTGCCGAAACCCGGGAATGATCTTAAATTCCCACCATAAGGCTTAATACTAACAAACTCCTAAAACACAAAAAAAAAATGTGGCAATTTTTTTAAAGTGTCCAATTATTTATTCACTCATAATTACAGTTCACATCATTCGAAAGAAAAACAGAAAAGATCCATCTACATACATATATGTATGAAAAGCTTTTTGGTCATCGGTTTCTTTGTCGCAGTGCCCTCTAATGATAAAAGGTCGTCGACGCATAGAAGAAAAAGCTCTGACACGCACTTAGATTAGTCACTCCACAATTCATTAATTCGACTTAAGAAGCTTTGATCGAGTGTTTGTAGTGTGGATTCGATCACTCATTGGATGGTTCATCAAACAATCAAACAGAGTAGGCTTGAATCGTGTGTGGCTGTGGGGAATGTTGAATGTATCCAGAATCGAATGGAAAACACGTAAGCTCTATTTATAAATGGTTGTGTTGTTGATTAAAATTTGTTGCCAATTTATTCGTTGTTGGATATTAACCTTAGCCGTGTTTTATTGGGAAATTCATCCGCCGTAAGTTTATCCGTCGTAGCATTTTACATACAATTCGCTAAGGTCGATAAAAAGCTAAAGTTGAAGCTACGGTGGATGGCTGGTTGACGTTCAGTCGAGTCTCGATTCTGATTTTGTTAGTTTTGTTGGTACGATTGATAATTGAATTGAATCTCGATGGATGTGTTCATGGAGTGTTATAATTATTAATTTCATTCGTAAGACAAATCGATCTTTTTGATTCTTTTTTTTAATAATTGGCCAGTTTATATTTCTCAAATCTTAGATAACTCCATTTTTTAATAAATTATAAGCTGTTCTTCTGAAAAGTTTCTGACTTTTACTGTTAAAAACTGTATTCTTTCTGTATTTAACTGTATTCGCAATTATTTTCTGAAATACGTCTAAAATTGCACCTATATCTGCAATTTTGCATACCCCTAATGTCAATTAATCAATTTTAACAAATTTTGATATCCATTTTGAAAAAGAAACCAATATTTATCGAATGAATTCAGTTTTACTTTTATTTTTGACCAACCAAGCCCAATTTTCGTTTTGTGTTCAATTTTTATTGATAGTTGTAAATAAACGGAGTTTGGTGAAAAAAATCATCTTTTTATTTAGATCTACAAAAAAGCAATTTGAGAAGACAAACCTCATTGGGTTGAACTGCACTTTGAGCTATAAGGCTAGGCGCGCAAATATGCAACGTTCAGTTTTGGAACAGTTTGGTTGCTAAAGTGAATACCATGAGAGTGCGCACAAATGCAGTAACAATTCAGTCCACGATTCGAGCAACTTTAAAGTTTGCGTTTTGGCACAAATCGAACGATCGCCCCATTCCATTAAAACCAATTCTAAAAATAATTGTCATACAATGAGTTGCTGGTTTACTCATTACATGCTGTTTAGGCATAACACTGACAACATGTGATTGAGTAAAACCAGTATACCGATAAAATATGACAAAAGGATAAAAAAATTAATGCGAATTATAAGGGACATTGATAAATAAGACACGGAAATTTCTCCGCATTAGTTCAGCCGCCATCCCTGGAGATAAAATCTGACACAACAACCACCTACAGTCTCCGAATATCACGCCACACATCTTTCCTATCATTCTTTCTCTTCCTTAACCTCACCCTCACGCCCGCGCTGTGTTGAAACATTTAGAGGGTATTCATAATCCCTTGAGCGCGTGTAGATTATAAAAAAAAAAAAAATAATAAGTTCTTCAGTTTGTATCACACCGAACTATAATGTAACTGCGCGCACATTAAATCAAAATATTGTTTGTGTGATGGTTTATCTGATTGATTGATTTTAAGTTGCTAATGTGCGCGATCACTAGTGATTAAACTATTTCGTTTCGGAAAAATTGCATGTGAGCGCCTAGTTGAAGCGCACTAAGCGGCAACTGAACTTCACAAAATGTGCTTTTTCTTCATTGTTTAATGGACGTTGGCCATGGACGGTATTCGCTTCACTACATGGACATGGACTGGGCGTACATTTTTGTGACCCATTGTTTTTTTTTTTCTGGACATGTGCATGGAAATGGCAAACCAAATGTTAACTACTTGTTCCTTACTCCGCGTTTGTTAAGTGCAGTCTGATGAGTGAATATTCAATTGAAAGCTAAACATAATCAGAAAATAAATTTATAAATTGACTTGAAAAATAAAATTCTAGCTATCGATCTACTCAGAAAATAAATAAAAGCATGAAATATAAAGGGAAAATGTAATGGGAGTTAACAATTTAAACTACGCTGTAGTGTGCGTTCAAAACCAAGAAACATTTAAAGGAAACAAGCAAATCTCCGCAAATTTTGTTTCCTCGTGTGAAAGGCATAGAAGATTTTTAAAGCAATAAAAAAAAATGACCTGTGTAAAAAGGGACTTGACCATAGTCTATGAACAAACCCATTCACTTATCATTTCCTTTATATTGGTGCAAAATGAATGCTCGAATTTAAAATTTCAAATGCAGAAAAAATGAAAACAAGAAATAGGTTTGCAACATAAATTAAATATTGGTAGGTTTTTCTACTTTCTATTTTATATGAATAAAAGCCAATTATTGTTCATAATTTTGATATTTTCTTAATTTTACTTTGCAAAAGACTCTTTCATTACTTGTGACTGCTGTACAGGGGTACCATTTTTACAAAAATAAAAAAGCTACGGCCCATGCTACGGTCGATGCGTTTTTTTGGGAATTACATACGGTACAATGGATAGATTCCCAATAAAACACACTTATTGTTGAGAAACAGTTTTATACGAACTTTCTGTTTGAGACGGTTGAATAATAAAGCTTGAATGAAACAGCAAGAATAGATATATTAATAGCCGCAGATCATTTCTGTGAGCCCTTAGCAATTGGACAAATCAATTTGGAAAAGAAGCTTACTCTTCAAACTACTCTTTTTGGATGGGTCGTTTCAGGTTCACATGATTTATCCAAAGTTTCAATGGGCACAGTGTGCTTGTAAGGAAGTGAACAACATTCAAAGGATGATGGTCTTCAAGAATTTGGTGAAAGGTTTTGAGAAATTAAAACCCCATAGCTTCTGGATTACTCAAACCTGAAGAGAAAAAGTGTGAAGAGCACTTTATTAATACCATGTCAAAAAATGATAAAGGTAGATTTATTGTACGTTTTCCGTTCAAAGAAGATCCATCGGTATTAGGAGAATCTTTTAAAAAAGGGATTTATGTCATTAGAAAGTATACTTGAAAGAATAACTATTGTTGGACATATGTCCGAAGTAAATTTCGAAGAGGTCAAGAAGATGAAAAACTTTTGCCCCCATCAGTATGTTCTAAGGCCGGATTCATCAACTACGAAACTTAGGTTCGTTTTCGATTGTAGTGCTCTAACCTCATCTGGAAAATCTCTAAATGACATTTTAATGAAAGGTCCCATAACGCAAGATGATCTTTATTCAAATATGTTGCGTTTTTTTGATCAATGCATTCTCTGGAGGATTAAGAGGGTACAGATTCGCTCAAAGTGTACAAACTAAATACTGTAAATTAGGGAACTACATCCGCCCCTTATTTGTCGGCTCGCTGTCAGAAGAAGGTGGTGTCCAATTTCCATTAGGGTCTAAGATTTTGAAAGAAGATTTTTATATGCATGATTTAATCAGTGGAGGAGATTCACCAACTTCGAAAGTGGTGGACAAATAAAAAAACTTTGTTGGAGGTTGTCCCAGAAGTGGATCGAGAGAAACCACTTAGAATCAATGATACAGATATAATTAAAAAGCTAGGCATCAAGTGGAATCCATCATCAGACGAGTTATAGTTCTTTATTCTTCTCTTCGCTTGTACCGAAAACTACATTAAAGGAAATTATATGTATAGGTATAACAATAGTAATGAAGTAATATATTATATATGTGTATAACAATAGTAATGAAGGGAATTATATATGTGTATAACAATAATAGCATAACGAATATTGCACTGGCTGGTTGATCGTTGTTGCCCCTGAGCATACATAATTACTACAATTCGGCCATTCTGACCATTTAAGATCACCTGATCTTAACAATCTATTGAACGTTTTTATGTTTGGTACCTCGACTTCTGAACCATGGATTCCTATTACTGACTGCCTATACACCTTAATATGGTAAGCGTGTTTGTTGAAAATTGCCCACATCTTTGATTACATACCTATCGTTTCGTAGTACCTTTGTTATTTGATATGGTCCCTTAAACCTTGGTAATAGTTTTTTGGGTCCACCAGGATGTGAATCGAAATTTTTGACTAACACCATTGTATATAGATATTAATAGTACTATCATGACGACGAAATTCATCCAGCCTGGAATAAGTTCTACTACTCATCATGAGTTCCACTACCAAATCTGAGGTTAGGCAGTGTTGGTGTGTTATGAAAATGCGTATGAAGGGAAATAGTGTGATAATAAATTGATGAGAGAAATATATAAACAATTTATTATAAGTTAGAGGAGGAACGGAAAACAATGTATTTCCTAGGTTTTTTTGTTTTTTTATGAGGATTTTTTTGTTGAGTAGGAGCTGGTTGTGTGTGTGTTTTTTTTATTCTACGGGCAGATAGAATGAGAATTGTTTGATGGCTGTAGGAAATATTTAAATATTCAGGTATACACTTGTGTGCAACGGTCACTACTCCAAAAAAAAAGTTTCTTACCAAATGCAAAAATTTACAAAACTAATTTAGTTACCTAGTTAACATTTATTAAATATATTATTATTGGTATCCTATATTTTTATTCATATATTTAGAATTACATATCTACTAAAAAATAAGGATTTAAAATGACGACTTAAAGTTTAAAAATGAAAACGTTTTTAGTACAGAACATTTAATAGTTCAAAAAAGAAAAAAAATCTTATAACTAGAAATTTGAGATTTTTTTACGTTTTTGGAAAAAAAACTATGTTATTTTTAAAACTAAGAGTTCTATTTGGACTATTTTTAATTTAGTTTTAATTGATTTATTTGGATTATTATTTATTCGTTTCGAAAGAATTAGGTACCTATACGTTTCTCAATGCAGGAAAAAAAGTTTAAACACAAAAATGTTTATTTTCTACAATTGAAAAACTTCACAACATTAAAAATATGGACGTAAAATTATTTTCTTATTTTATGAGCCTAATAGTAAAAATAAAAATTATTATTAGTTTCTTACTAAATAAGTATTTTTTTCACTTTCAATAGATTTAAATAATATAATTTAATCAATAAAATATACTTATCATAACAAAAATTAAATAAATTCTTTTATTAAATTTGTAGGTAATTATTGTGCATATAAAGAAAGTTTTTGACAGTGCTTTCTTTCCGCATTTTCTTTTAATTTAGTAGATTTTTTGTTAAGTAGGTGTTGTAATAAAATTAATTATTGTAAACTTTTTGTTTGTTAGTCAGCACTTTATTTTTATAGTTTAGTAGTTTATTTTGACATTATCTTAAATACGTAGTTAAACAAAACTATTTTCCTAAAACAAAAACAACGGTTACCTCACATACAAATGTTAAAAAACCGTTAAGAATAAAATACAAATGCTACCTCAAAGTATAAATAATACTGCATAGTCGTATTTTCCAAAAAAAAATCTTTTTTCTTTCGATTTTAAAAAAAATTAATATTTTGCAAAAACTGTTTACTGTATCATCTTAAAATTTAAATTTAACACGAATATTAATGATCACTTTAAATTGGCGTTTCAATTTTGTATCCTAAATATATATATAAAAAATAAAATGTGTATATTTCTAATACGCAAATTTTTAAGTAAGAATGTCGAAAAAGTTGGTATTATTAATTTCCTAAGTACCAACGTTTTTTCATAAAAATGTTTAAAAAGATTTGAAATAAAATATGACTTATTTTATTACAAATATTTTTACTACAAAATATTAAAGACAAAATTGTTGTAAAATGTACATATTTTTTAAATTTCCTAATTAACAAATTTTTACTTCAAAATGTTAAAAAACTTGAATTAAAATAATTTTTTATATAGGGAGGTATATCTACCAAAATATTACCTAGAAAAGTTTAAAACAAAATTGAAATAAAATATATAGGTATTTTTTTTGATTACCAAATTTTGTACGTACAAATTTTATACGTACAAATTTTGTACAATATTTTTCTTTAAACACTTAACCAAATAAAATGTATTAAGATACATATATGTATGTATATACAAATGTACCTACATACTCCACCTAACTGAAATATACATACCTACACCAAAATCCAAAAATCGCTTGATATTACCTGTACCTACCTACAAAAAAATCTGAATTAGTAAAAATCTAACCAAAACCACATACAATTAATTGCCAATAGTTAGGTACATACATATTGAACACAAATGAAAAAGTGAAATATTGAAACATAAACTAACTTAAGTGTATATAGATATAGATGCTCCTTAAAATTATACCTATGTAAATACCTAATAACTACATATGTACCTAATACCTACCTACGTAATAATAAATTAATAATACTAATAATAATAATACTTATGAATGAAAATACCTAGTGTATCTCGGTGCATATGTACCTATTTAACAAAAAATATTAAAATGTTCTAAATGAAGCAAACAAATGCAATCAAAATATGGCAATCTTGCTAATACAATAATTGTATAGGAAAACGGAAAAGTAGCAACGTTGCTACAATTCAAAATCCTAAAATCCACCAAATATCTAAAATTTGAAAGAAAAATTTAAAATAAATTCTATAATAACCTATACATGCATGTATATCCATATTCATTCTTACTTCAAATTCATGTATACGCCAATAGCCTTGATATAATTTATTTATGCCCACCATATTTTGAAGGTTGCCATGACAAAAACAGCTTATTCGGTTTTCTCCCTTACCCTTTATATTGTTGTCAGAACTAATAAGTTTTGACCGTCTCCCTTGCTTTTTTTCGTATTTGCCTCTACATTTACTTCGTCCACATAAACAATTCAATATCAAGAAAAGAGAAACTAGCGCCCTCATCGACGGAACTACTAGCTAAAAAATTCAGTCTCGTAGTAGTACTATAGGTTTCATATACAATGCTAACACGTAATCTCCTGACTTATAGTTTATTGGCTGTTGCCGTTTCTTGTCTACATACTATTTGATATAAGCTTGTGCTTGTTCTTGTTTTAATGCTGCTTCTTATATTATCTGTTTGTGATCCTTTTGAACTATCTTACGTTGAACTTCTACTTAATTGTCCCTAAACTCGTCTTTCCCTATTCACATATTTTCCTATCATTCGGTTTACGGTGTTGTTCAAAGTGAACTCTACAGTCTCTACATCATGATCCCAATAAACCTCTTCCTCTGGTTTGACTAACTTGGCTATCATTGGACTATACTTCTGTTGACACTTTCAACTTGACCGTTGGCCTGTGGTGGCCCTGTCGCAATTTGTATGTGTTTTACGTTATTTTTTAACAGGAAATCTTTTAATTCACCAGATGTAAAAGCACTGCCTCTATCTGAAACTATACATTTTGGCCTGCTGTACGATCGAAAATAGTGTGACAACGCTTTTATTACCACATTTGTGTTAGTCGTTTTAGTGGGATACAACCTAATGGATTTTGTGAAAGCACCGATGACTACTAAGATATGTTTTTTTAGCTTCCGCGAATATTCCACCGGTCCATAACGGTCTATATGTATCACTTCGAACGGGACATCACATTTAGGTATATTGTTTAAAAAACCTTCTTCTTTTCCATGTTTGGGAGAATAAACCCTACACTTGAAACAATTTTGTATATGAGCGTTTACTTTTCTCTGGCTTTGGGGAACCAATAATTTTTTTATAAGTTCTATCGTTTTGTCGATACCTATGTGCCTCATTTCATCGTGAAACTTATACATATCCTGTTTTTCCACCGTTTCGCATTTTGTACAGCCGATATTCTGATAGTAGTAACGAATCTTTAAGTTTTAACATGTGTTATCTTTACCATGTGATATGATTAGGTTTTCTTCAAAAGTATTGCTTTCCAAGACAAGGATATTCGCTAAACGGCTTAACCCATCCACATGTTGCATACGTGTACCAGCTCTATGCTCAAGTTCATAATCGGAGTTTTGAAACTTTAGTGCCCATCTTGCTATTCTAGGATTAAGTCCCTTTTTATTAAGTGTCAACGTAAGTGAGTTGCAATCCGTTACTATTTTGAAATACTTACCTTGTAAATATACTCTAAATCTTTTAAGTGGAGTAACTATAGCCAAAGTTTCCAACTCAAAACTATGGTATTTCGCGTCGTCGTCTGTTGTTCTTTTGGAAAAATAAGATATTGGGTGTAATTTTCCATACGCTTTTTTTTGGTAAAAGTATAGCACCTAAACATATCGCACTTGCATCACAGTGTAGTTCTGTATAGTCTCTGGGATCTTATAGTGCTGAAATTGGAGTTTCTATCAACTTTTGTTTGAGTGTTTCAAATGCTTCTAACTCTTCTGCCCCGAAATAAAATTTGAAAATTCTTCACGAACCTACGAAAATATGAACATAGGCCTAAAAAGCTTTCTAACTCTTCTGCCCCGAAATAAAATTTGAAAATTCTTCACGAACCTACGAAAATATGAACATAGGCCTAAAAAGCTTTGAACTGAGTGTGCGTTTTATGGTAACGGAAATTTTGGTATTGACTATTATCCCTTATCATCGGCTTGTATACCTTCACCAGTGAATGTATAACCCACATATTTTATTTTTGTTTGACGAAACTAGCACATATCTAACCTTATCTCTAACTTGTTTATAACTAGCTTCTGAAAACCTCTTTTAAAATCTCGAAATGTTTGCCCAGATCCCTTGTCGCTATCATTATATCATCGAGATATATTATAGCATCGTCTTTTCTTGTCATGTCTGCAAACATTTTATTTACGTGTCTTCGAAAAATTGATGGGGCATTTCACAGCCCGAAAGGCATTCTCAGAAATTCGCATTATCCTAGAAATGTGACGAATGACGTGTATTTAACGGAGTCTTCATGCATATACACATGAAAAAATCCGTTTTTTAAATCTAGCTTTGTAAATACTCGTTTGTCAGCCAGGCGATCTAACAGATCGTCTATGAATGAAATATGGAAACTATCTTTTTTTGTTACTTTGTTTAGAACTCTATAATCTATGCACATCCTAAGATCTCCGGTTTTTTCCTTCACAAACCCTATAGCGGAAACAAACTCTGACTCACTTGTTCTAATATAGCCTTTTTCTAAGTATTCGTCTAGCAATTTGTTTAATTCCGGCTTCTCTGTATATGACAACCTACTAGGGGGACCATACAAAGGTTTAGCAGAAGTCAAATTCAACTTCATTTCTGTATTTACTAACGGTTCTATTGAACGTCGAGGCACCAAATAACAATTTTTGTAAATATTACGTAGATATTTTTGCGTTGCATAATCTAAGTACAGATTCTTTCCGATTTTTAAAATTTCTTCATCACAAACGTTATCATCACAATCGATCATAAATAAAGATTTTTCAAAACTTTCATTTTCCTCTTTATCACCAATTACATTATTTGTTGGCAAATGACTTTTGTTGTCTACAAATTCGCTTACGTTATGGCTATAAATTGATTTGTTATTCCTTTTTACAGTTTTTTCATAATTTTGACTACTTTTGGCCTCATCGTTGTTTTTATTTACATTAAGTTCGCTATCGCATTGATTATTTTTGGTTTCAGTATTATCATTAACATTGTTTATCTTTATACTTATCGTTTTTATCTTTTTTGTTATAGTTTGAAACCAACCTAAAATTACCAGCTTTCAGAAAATTTCTCTCCAGAACCACCTCATAGGAAGTCGATTTATCGTCAACTAGAAACATTTCCACTGGAATTACTAAATTTTCCCATTTAACAAAACACTACAACTTTCCAACAATTAAGAGTTTACTTTTATTTATACCAAAATAAGATACATTATTTTTGTTCAAAATTAACTTGACTCCTTCGGGAAGGCACGACTGCTTTATAAAATGTATGGGGTAACCCGTGTCTATGAGGCATTCTAGCAGGAAATTTTGTGAGTTATTGTCCAGATTTAATGTCAAATACAAATAACTTACATAATCTTCGTTTTCTTTTTCCACCAGTTGAACCGTATATTTCTTCTTCGGACACGGCGGCAATCGGTGTTCCATTGAGCCACATCCGTAACATCCTCCGTATTGCCGTTTTGTCTTTTTACACTCACCGGCGATGTGTCCAATGCAGTTACAGTTGAAACACCTTGGACCTTCTTTTTTTTTTGTTGACTCATCGTTGTCGTTGACCTTGACCGTACGTTGTTTGGTTTCGGTTGTTCCACCTTACCCAGTGTATATAGTAAATGCGACCGGCCTTTAAAATTATTGACAAGTACATATAACCTTAAATTTGTGTCGCTGATGCCATCTATCACGTATTCAATAAATTCGTCCTCCTCGATGCCCATTCCATTTGATAACACCACCTTATCGTTGTAATATTCGTAGAAGTTTTCTTTGTAATGCCATTTACGCGCCTCGAAATTTCGCCTCGTCGTTAATTTGTTTTCTTCGTTCCCAAACATCTCTGTCATTTCCCTTAGTAAATCATTGAAATTTTCCTCGGCAAAATTCGGTTTCGAGTTGGGCTTTTCCTTTTAGTTTGTTTACTAGTAGTCTTCGGAGCATTTTGTTTCGATATTGTTCGATATTCTCTGCGCTCCGTTGTGCTAGCCAAATTTCGAAATTTACCGCAAGGTCATACTCGGGCAGCATATCTTTGTAAGTATTGTATTTTCTCTCTTCTTTGTCGCCCGTCTCTTCACCTTATTGTCTATCATTTTTATTTCTTTTTTCTTCGATTGTTTGTTTTTTGTTTAACTCCGTCTCTTTCTGTCGTTTTAAAAATTCATTTTCTTTTGCCAGCAATTTTTTTCGCTTTTTATTAGACTTAACTCTCTTGTGAAGAGTTCATTTTCCCTTATTAACTTTGATTGCGCACCCCCACTGTGACAATTTTGATTCTCCTCCTCAACATTGTCGTAGCTCTCCCTGTCATTGCCGTTATCATCATCGTTGTCGTCGTCGCCGTTTTGTTGTTTTTATCTGTACCCACGTCGCGTCGTTGCGCGTCTTCAGTCCCTCTCCACGGCTTTCCGTTGGCACGTTGTTGAGACACCAAGCCAGCGTCGATTTGGTCCCCTTGCCTGGTATTCCCAAACGTTGTAGCCACTCGCGCAACTGGCCCACTGAAAACTCGCTTGCTTCCACTGAAGTGCTCATAATGACGATGAATGATGGATCTATGGATAATTATTTAGGATGAGCAAGAAAAAAAATATAACAGCACAGTCGATATAGGGAAAAGATAAAAAATTAAAGGGACGTTGGAAATTTACTAGAAGGGCCGCGCACACGATTGTCTTATAAGCCCGACACTGCTCTTCTTTATATTTTAATTGTTAATTAATAATTGATTGTTTAACAACTCGTTAGGGCTTCTATCCCACTTCTGGGGTTTTAGGCGACTAATTTATTGTTTAAGCTTAAACTCTTTGGGTTCTGAAAACGAAGTTTGGACGTGAAATAAAACACAACTTGCTCGGTCGGAGGTCGATTCCAGAATGAATCGTTCTATATTCTTCTCTTCGCTTGTACCGAAAACTTACATGTAAGGAAATTATATATGTATAGGTATAACATTAGTAATGAAGGGAAGTATATATGTGTATAACAATAATAGCATAACGAATATTGCACTGGTTGGTTGATCGGTGTTGCCACTGAGCCTACATAATTACTACAATTGTATCTAGAGGCGCATTTGCAAGTGAATTAATGGAAAGTGTATGGTTTTCGGATCCGAATTTTCCCAAAATTGCCAGAAGATGTGACCAAAACAAAAAGATTTTTCTATGATAGAAAAAAAATTTCATACGACTTGTAAACTGCGAGGGCAGCGAACTACCGAATCATACGTAGCAGTTTTCGTTTGCTTTGTTCTGAAAACCGTGCATTTAGAAGTTGTGTCTGACTTATCAAGTGAAGGTTTCATTGCAGCACTAAAGAAATTCATAGCAAGGCGTGGGTTGTGCCAAGATTTGTACTGCGATAACGGGAAGAATTTTGTTGGAGCCAGTAACCAGTTACAGGATCTTAGGCGAAGTTTCCTAGACCACCAGATGGAAAATTAGATCAGTTCATGGTGTGCTACGGAGTCTATCAAATTTCATCATGTACCACCGAGAACTCCACATTTTGGTGGGCTGTGGGAGGCAGCCGTAAATTTCGCAAGAAATCATCTCGTCCGCAGAGTCAGCTAAGCTTTTCTAACGTTTGAAGAGCTATCCACTGTAGTAGCAGATATAGAAGCTATATTAAATTCCAGTCCTATGTATACGATGTCCAGCAACCCCAGTGATGAGGAAGTCCTTACTCCTGGGCATTTTTTAATTGGTGGACCAATGAATTCAGTAGTCGAACCAGCGGTCACTGATTACAAGATGTCTGCGTTAAAGATGTGGGAGCGACTGTCGTTAATAAAACAGCATTTTTGGAATCGGTGGTCGAAGAAGTACCTTTTCGATTTACAAAAAGGGTTAAATTGCAGAATTGGTCAGAAAACGTCAAAATCAACACAATTGTTTTAGTAGGAGATGATAATGCATCTCCACAGAACTGGCTATTAAGAACGATCACAAGTTTGGTTCAATCGTCAGATGGGAAAGTTCAAGTCGTTGATGTCAAAGCAAAGAAGGGCATTATTCGCAGATCGATTCATCGAATAGCACCGATTTAAACAGATAATTGAAAATATCCCTTAGTTACTTCAAGGCGGGTAGAGTGTTAATGCCATTACATAACCAATTTTGAATTAAAGATATTACTTAGATTAGTTCCTGTAAAAAAGTTACTTTTTCTTAAATAAAATTTAAAATAGTACTAAATTTAACTTAAAAGTTAACTCTTGAAATTTATGCTGAATTACTCTCACATTTAATTTAACGAAATATGGACAATGTACGTTCAATTGTTTTATAGAGTGACAAGATTATTCTTCGTTGAACTCTCAAAGTTATAAGACCATTATAAGCCCTATACTAGCAGCAATTTTAAATTTAATAAATATATATTCATATACATATATCAAAAAGGTTGATTCATTTTTTTTTGATAATTTAAAAAATTTGATAAAAGGTGTGAAAATTATCACATTAAACAGTAGGTATATAAAAATGGACTTGCATAAAGTTTTTCTGTTATTACGGCGTACAAAAACTTGGTGCGTAAGGGGGTGCATGCCGACCCCGTGCAACCCACCTGCTTACCCTATTATAGGAATTGGGGTTTGGTCAAAGTTGGGTGTGTGCAAAGTTTTTTTTAGGATTTGACATGAAATAAATACTAGAACAACAGCAGCTTGAAATCAATGTGTATTTGTTTATTTTCGAAAAGAATGCATCACTTTTGATATGCCAACTCTCATTGAAAACCAATTACGAATTAAAAAAATAGCATTTAAACAAACCGTATGTACATACAATCCGACTTGCATGAAGTTTTTCTGTATTTAAGTTCATGACGTACAAAAAGTTTGGTGCGTAAGGGGGGCATGTTGCCCCCCGCAAGCCCTCTGCTTGGCGCCATTATAGGATCTGTGGTGGGGTCAAAGTTGGTTCTTAGGATTTGGCATGAAATAAAATATGAAATAATTCTTTAAGAAATTGGCAAAAAAACAAACATATCGCAACAAAACAAAAAAAAAATACAAAAAAAATCCCAACAAAAATATACATCCCACAACACTTAGCTAAAGAAGTTGCCTACAGTCTCTGTGGATTGACAAACAAGTCAAAAAAGAAAAACAGTTGGCCATAGTCATCTTTTGCATACATTTTGTATGGAAAATGAAAACTTTAAAAATTAATTAAAAATAGAAATAAAAGTTTCCTCACTTTAAAATTGTTATATTTATTGTTTTTAAGCATAAATCTAGCGAATAAACGTATCCGCGTGTTAAAATTCGTTCTCCCCTAAAGGAAAGTTCAGCCACACTTTTAATTAAAATAATGCAGCAATTTTCTCCAGTTTTTCGTGCTGCATGGTTTAACTATCACATTCTAAAAGCAAATTTCACTCTCGAATAGATTTGTTGGATCCATTATCATTTTCATCTTACTCAGATCTCGCCGTCTTCACTTTAAATACACAAAAGAATTGCAATCGCTTATCTTCAAGTTATTTAAAAATTTTTTTCAAAGAAAGTATTAACAAGCGATTGTACTTTTGGTTTTGACAATTAAAAAGTGTGACCGGTTTGTGTCAATTTCATAACTACTGAGTTCTTTGTTTAACAACTGTTTTTTGTTTTTTCTTAAAATTTTGTAAAACTAATTAAAGCGAATGTTCAGAACAAATCTTGTATTTTAGTATACAAAAGTTTTATAGTTGCTTTGATTCTTTTTCTTATCAATAAACTGACCATTATTTCCTAAATAATTCAAAATAAGAAATAATTTTTGTATTGATGTGTTTTTTAAATACTTAGATTTACCAAGTTTATGCTTGGTAAATCTAAGTACATAAAAAACATAAATTTACGCTATGTTTCTGTAATAATAAGACAGGGATGTATGCTAAGCCCAAATGTGTTTGCTCTCTTCATAGATGATATAACCGACTCTTTGCCAGAAGGAGTAGAATATGCAGGAATGACCATCAAAGCTCTTCTCTTTGCCGATGATGTGATATTGTGATTCTGGCGTCGTCACCATAATCTCTATAACTGATGATCAACAGACTAAGCGATTATTGTAGCCGATGGAAGCTAATTGTCAATCTGGAAAAATAGAAGTTGATCGTTTAAAAAAAAAGGCGGGGAAGGAGGAGTACGATCGAGCAATGGAATTTTAAGAATGAAAGAATCGAAGGGGTGAGACGGAATAAGTACCTAGGAGTATACTAGATGTATTTCCAAAGCATATTACCCAAAAACTGTCCCAAGCGAAAATTGCAATTAATATTGCATAGAAGAAGGTTTTCAACAACAGCAATGTTGCGCAAAGCATTAAATACATACTATTTGAGTCAGTTTCTGAATCGATTTTGCTGCATGCCGCCCCAGTATGGGGAGGGAAAAGATATGAAACCGCTGAAAGACTATTGAGGTTTTACTTAAAACGAATTTTTCGACTTCTTTCAAATAGTACCATCTACATAATATTTTGTTAAATCTGTTATTTGAAATAACGAGAACGTATATTACATTTTGTGGGGAGGTGTCCAGTTCTTAAAGAAACCAGAAGAAATGTCTTTGGAAATGATTATTTAACCGATGAACAAGTCGTAGAGTATCTTAATCGAATAAGTTGTTTCAATTTTGCAAAACAGCATTAGTATATCACAATTGCATTTTAAAAGGTTTCTTAAAAATAATTAACTGAACCAGTTTTTAAATGTTTATATAAATATTATTGTCAATCTAAGCAGACGGCAATGCCATGCTTTAATTATTTATTTATTTATATATTTCTATGTTAAACATATATGTATTGATAAATAAAATTGTAATCCAAGATCTAGACTTATAATAAGGATTTATTTCTGGACCAATTTTTTAAGCAAACAAATTCTACGAAAAATGTCACTTTGGTGATACTAAATCAAATAGAATAGTCAGTAAATTTCAAACATCTGACTTTGAAAATAAGATTCATTCAAGTTCATTTTGTGCAATCGTTTAATAATAATAATAATAATAATAATAATAATAATAATTTTAGCTATATGACAGTAAGACCTAAGGTCTCTTAAATGCAACCTGAATTGCACGGCACTAGTTAGAAGGAATAGGAAAATCGTTTAAAAATAAATATTATTCGTTCGAATGTCTAAATATACAAGGATCATTCGAATGAATAGGAGATATATTTAATATATATCGCATTAGCAATTCGTTCGATTTTCCAAAAAATTAACTTTAGTTAAAAATGGCATTTGTTTAAGAGCTGTCTTGTTACCAAAAGAGGAACAGGCAATAATCAATGCTTCGATTGCTTTCACACAAAGTGCTGGCAACTGGGAGCTTGATGGTGATAAGAGTAAGAAGTTGGGAAGGGCAAGAAGGGTTAAAAGTTGGGAAATTCTCCTTACTTTTGCCCTTCTCATCGTCAAGCTCCCAGTTACCGGCAACTCAGCTCCCTTATTCACATAAGCAGTCTTAAACATCGCAGGCATGTAAGCAGATTTACACGATTCTTTTTTTGTAGTTGTTTCGTTTTTCGTCTCGGAGGAAGTAACGAAAACATGAATGCAAATTTAAAGATTTTGTTCTGGTAGTACTTTGATGATTCTGAGTTGCCAACTGCATGCTTCTCGTTGTTATAAAAATTGATGTAAATATATAAAAGTGATTGATTTACAAAATTAGTTGTTCATTATTAAGTAAGGTAGGTATTTATATATGAAAAAAGTAAAATACATACATACCTTTTGTAATATATATACACTTTTCTATATACCGTACCTTATACTACAACGTGTTTACACATCGAAGCCTTGAGTCCAGGCTCCAAGGTACTCAACAGTTTTTTTTAATTTGAGACGACAAAATAAGAATTTTTGCCTAGGACGGCAAAATTTCCAGGTTCAGCACCAACTGCGAGTAAAAGTATCAACTGTCATTGTCCACTCCACATCCACACACAAAAAATATATTTCCTTATTTTGTTTTCATTTCTTATTATTCGTTTTTAAAACATTCTCCCTTTTTTGTTGCTTGTTTAAAAAAAAAACAAATTTCATAGCGCTCAAATGTAACATTAATTCAAACTCTTATTTAGATTAGCCACGTAATTAATTACATAAATATTATTATGGAAAATAATATCCGCAAAAATCTTTAAACTTATATATTTAATTTAAAACTTAAGGTATTGAATTTTTGTAGATTTATATAAAGATTTTTATAAACTTACTTTAATAAAAAAAATATTCAACGATAATAATAACATTTATTCACATATAACATATAAAATAAAAAAAAACTATGTTCTTCGCGAATTGAAGATGTTTTTTAACAATGTCTTACATATATTATACCTATACATATTTAATTAATTACATTTTAATTAAGTTTTACATCATTTTCAATAATTTAGTTTACATAATCTATGTACATAAGACCACACGATTCTACTTCCTCTTCGCACTTGATATTAATTCTTGTCGCTTATAGAGCTGTCCCAGTGGGGAAGGACTACCATCAGCGGTTCCTGGTACTACATTTCGCATTCGACGGCCTGTTGTTGTTGAGGATGTTGATTGTGGTATTGCTGCTGCTACTGGTGTTGTCATTCGTTCAAAATCGGCGGTCTTAGATCGGAGAATAGCTCCGCCAATACTTGATATACTTGTTGGCAATCTTTGTTCCATTTGGGCCGCTTGATTATTGGTCTTTGTTGATGATAGTTTTTGTTGCACAGTATTACCAATTGTACTCAACGTTGAAGTTTTCTTCTCTTTGGATTTTGACGTAGCTGATGATGATTGTGGCTGTGGTGTTTTCGATAATAGGAATGATGCTAGTTTCGATGTAGATTCTCCACCTCCTCCAGATGAAGAAGTTCTTTGTTGGTTTTTGTAGGCTGGAGGAATCTGAAGGACTTGAGTGGCGGCAACACTAACAACGCATGTTTTTGATGATGCCCAAGGCTTACTGATCACATTCGAACTGTCTCCTGTCGTCGTTGATACTCCTCCACTCAATGATAGTGATCCAGTTATTGGGAAACCTTTTTTATTTTTTTTTTATTTTTGAGAATGATTTTTGTTTTTGTTTTTTTTTTTTGTGTTAGAAAGCGTTACGGAAGCTTTAATCATATGCAGCAGCAGTAACGTTCCGGCGCATGCTTATGTGGAATCAAATATGAAATTCCATTTTGATTGTATATGCAATATTAAAGAAGCAGCAATAGCTTTTAAAGGAATATTTAAAACTAAGTGATTGAATTTTCCTTAGTAGATAGTGGTGTTAGTGAAACAGCAGCCGCAGAAAAGCTTAGTATTGAAAAGTCATATTTCATTCTCCATAACAAACTCCGTTTTACTCAAAATAGAAAAAACGTAATAAATGTTGAAATAATACCAGCAGAGTTGGTTGTATTTTTTCCCGAATTATGTATTAGGCATATTAGTTCTTTTACAGTTTAAGATCCAAAATATGTTTAAAAAGTTTAATTTTTACTGATTGTTTTTTTTTCGTCAAAGTGGAAGTTTAATTTCGCTCTTTTTTTAGTTATTTCTTCTAAATCTTTTTGTATGCAAATTAATTTTCTCTTTTATGGAAATAATTAAAAAAAAACAACCCTCGTTTTGCGCTTTAAGCAAATAGTATAATTTTTTAAGCATTTTAATAGCTAAGTTAAAAAAAAAATCAATCTCAAGTTGGAACGTTACTTTGGTAAAATATTTTGCCGCCACATCAAATGCCTAGCAATTTACATATTCTATTGCATTTTTATTTCGATGAGAGAGAGCGAGAGAGACTTCTTAAGAGCTTCGCCTTACTTCGAATTCTACTAACCTTCAATGCAATTTCCAAGTTCATTACCATAAGCCGTTGAATCTTCGATGTACGGAATATTTGAAAGATCAAATTGTCTAGATCCTCGATAAAATACTTCGTCCTCATCATTTATATCATGTGCTAATGCTACTGCTGCTGCTGCTCCTCCTATCCCTAATCCCTCGCCACTTCCTTCTCCACCACCACTCCCACTCCTACTACCACTTACACTATTACTACTACTGCTTCCTAAAGTCTTCGCTGACGTCGTAGTCGTTGTTTGCATTTGTACTGGAATTTTCAAACTTGCCGTTACAACACGAGTTTTATCGTGTAGATAAGGTGATGAAAAACGTCTGTCAAAAGCAGCCGGACTTATTGCTGTGGATAGGATTGGTTGTTGTTGTTGCGTGGAATGAAATTCAATTTTGGATGATTGAGTTGTTTTTGTTGTAGGAGTGTTTGAGCTATCACTATAAATTCCAGATTTATTTTTTATTGATGTACTACTGCTGCCGCTGTGTAAACGTTGCTGTGGTGAATCACTTTCTGAATATTTTGATTTCGAGTTGCGACTTTAATATGAGAAAATAGAGAAAAAAATATTTTATAAGCCATTGAAAAAAGCTACATAATAATTATTACAAGGTTATATTTTGCTAAACTAGTGCAAGTGGCGGTTTTCGGTGATAAATAAACAATAAAAAAAACCTCCGAATAATAATGTTTTTCATGAAAAAATAAAATGCATCACTAGATCATCGATCGTATGAACTTGCTCTTATAGTTAACACCTTAAATGTAGCTTATTTATTATACATATAAAATTTAATTTTCAAAAAAATTCAGTGACCGGTTTTTGAAAAATCGATTTTCAAAATCAATCAAATTAAATTTTTTATGTTTTAAAAATCGAAAAACGGTTTTTTTTTTTAAATTTGAGTATGCAGTTTTATTTCAATTCCAATACTGTAAGAACTTTCTTGTTGTGGCTGCTGAGTGTAAAGTAACGGGATATTACTTCTCTTCAATTTCTTTAATAAACAAGGTCAAATGTAAGTCAGAAGGTAAGCAAGGTGCATTCAAGTGAAGACAATTTAAATTGCACATATTGTTTTCGTTGTAAGCATAATACATTTTTGGTAAATATTTTAAATATTTTAATAGTAAGTGGGAATGCTTAGAGGTTTTTATAAGTTTTTTAATAAAAAAGGTAAAATTTTAATTGTTAATATGTAGTACGGGGAAGCATTCCACAGAATCATTTATGCTACGAGTTCTCAATTTTAAAAATTAAGTTTATTCAAATTCTTCAATAGATAAAAAATTAACAAGTTCGAGGAAGAAGGTTGTTAACGCTCTTTACCATTAGTCTAGGAAGATTAGACAAAAAAATGATGAAACTACGAAAAAATTTCGACAAAGCTGAATTTTGGTGGAGAGCTTTATTTTAATGTCCTAAGCATTTCCTAAAAAGTACCCTAAATTTGATGCGGAGCAAAAAATTTTAGGAGGGGGGAGTTGGAAAAATTCAGTTTTTTTCTAAATTCCTCAAAAACTATAGGTTCTTTTAAAAAAAGTTGTTGGTACGCATTGTATCTAATGTTCTTCTACACAAAAACGAAAAGACACTTTTTATGGTACAATTGATGGATTTGGAGAAAAATGGTCAAAAACATTGGGGTGTAGTACATTAATCCAAAAAAAAATTTAATAAATTAATGTTTTTGAGTGGTAATTTTTTTGTTTTTATTTATGTTTGCAAAAACATATTCTATAAAAAAAAATTTAAGTGTGGAACCGGAAGAGTAATACTGCCATCTTAAAAATCCTAATTTTTTTCATTTTGCTTAATAACTCCCAAAATCTTTATTTTTTCTAAAAAAAACTCAAGAGCATATTTAAGACAGTAAAATTATCTACAAAATGAAATATCAACGACTTCTGTATGTCAATTCGTTCTTAAGTTATAGCGTACCAAAATTTAATTGGTATCGATCAGCCTACCATCGCGTATGGACGTGTGTTAAATTGTGTCATAAGGAAATGTGTTTGTCTGGAGTGCACAGTGTCGTATAATTCCCCCTCTCCCCGCTATAAAAACTATAACACAATCATTACCTACCACCAATTCCGTCTGAGTAAAAAAATAAAATAATAAAATAAAACCAATATACAAAAAATAGATCCATCGAGCCGCCCGCCGCCGAAGCAACTACATTAATTCAGTGTTGTGATGTGCATAAATTATATACATACTTACCTACATAACCATATTCATTACATCCAAACTAAGCCAAATAAAAAGAAAAACCAAAAAAAAAACAACACAGAGCAGCGACTAATTCCTACCTTTCCTTTCCCCATCACATTTCACAGTTACATTAGCTTGATCGTTGTGGGTACTGTGTGGAGATTACACACGGTGCATGCATCGATTAGGCTAATGTGATGTCGGATGGATAACTGTCTGATTTTTTCTTGTTAACCAGGGGCGGCTCAATGCAATTTTGCGACCAAGGCATAACACTAGTGATAAATTGTTATTGAAAAGTTCAAATTGGGAACTCGAACTAACATTCAGTTTAGATAATTGTTTGACTTGCGTTTTTTGTAGTTTTTTAATATTTGAATGGTTGGGAAGCTTAGAGTCGACTATGGCAACATTCGTGGACTTAGAAAAAATTTCTGTGCCACGTATGTCCACACTGTGAAAAACAGGTCAGCTGTTTTGGCACTGAGTGAGACCCAAACAGGTGAAAATTCTGACCAAACGGAATTTAATTTGTTTGGGTATAACTTATTGCCATTTTTCTTTTCCCACCACGGCCTCGCCGTTTACATTAGAAATGATGTTGCGTACCAACTTCAACCACAGTATGGTTTGTGCTCAAACAAAAATTTTATTTTCATGTGGTTTAAATTTACGGTAAATGAGCACATCATACACAATTGTTTTATTTATCGGAGCCCAAATTTGGACAGAGATTCAACTTTCAATGAATTTGATGCTCTGTCCGACTCCATTCAAAGAATTTTTTCACATTATCCTCGCACTGAAATCGTCTCTACGGGCGATTTCAAAGTACATAATTCTAGCTGGCACCGCTTTTCGAGCCAGACAACACCCGAAGGAAGGTATGTTGAGGTCTTTGCTGAGTTAAACCAACTGACTCAGCTTGTCGACGAGCCGACACGAATCCCAGTGCTTGTTTATTACTTATGTTAATTAAAAAATTATAAAATAAAATAAATATCAAAATGGATGTATAGATTAAATTCATTCGTTAAAGCAGCCAGACTTAATATATCTCCCATTTTAACGAACAATTAAACTTTGCTAGGCTATAACTTAAGAACGAAAATTTTGAGCAAAATAACGGGCTTGGGAGTTATTGAACAAAATAAAAATTATTATTTTTAACGTTTAATTAATGACGAACAATTAAAGTTTTACACGCTATAACTTGACGAGGCGACACGAATCCCTGACATTACATGTCAAACCGCCAACACTCTAGACTTGTTTCTTACCTCTGACCCTAATAAATACATTGTAAGTGTATTATCGCCTGAAGGCACATCAGACCATTGTGTCATATCTGCAAATTTCTCATGCCAATAACATCCAGTTAAAGAAAAATCCCCTAAGAGAACCGTTTGTCAATATGAGAAAGCCAACTGGGACGGTCTCAAAAACTTCTTCAGGAACTATAACTGGTCACTATGCTTCCTCGATAGTGACGCAGACTCCAGCGCAAATATGATAACAAATTTAATTCTTCACGGAATGAGAAATTTTATCCCGAATAGGGTGAAATCTATTAAAACCGAAAGAAAATGCATGGTTTAATTCGAGCTGTAAAGAGGTTATTAGGGTTAGAGAAGTAAGTTTCCGGAATTATAAAGCCAACCCCACTGAGAAAAACCGGAAAACGTTTCAACGAGGTAGAAAGACTTGCAACGTTCACATTCAAAGAACCAAATTTTTGCATGACCAAAAATTAAGGCATAAAATACTACAATGTCCCAAAGGTAGTAAACATTTTTGGTCATTTGTAAAAAATATTCGAAATTCACCTTCCTCTTCGGTTCCAACGCTCGTCTTTAATGACACCCCTTTTGTCAGCTTTCGTGAAAAAGCCAATTTGCTTGCAGCGCAGTTCGCTGTTAATTCGACGTTGCTAGAAAATGTTATGACTCCTTCAGTAATTGAGAGCGTAAGCGATTTTATGGGACGAATCTTCTTTCGCACTCATGCTGTTGCTCGAGTCCTCAAGGACTTTGATATACACAAATCGGCTGGCCCGGATTGTATCCCTCCCATCGTTCTGAAGAGGTGTTCTTCAACGCTTGCAAAACCACTGCGTAAGCCTTTCCATCTATCCTACCCTTCAGGTCTCTTTCCGAGTGGATGGAAAACAGCATTTGTCCAGCCTGTCCCTAAAGAAGGCGAATCTTCTTCACCTTCTAATTACCGTCCAATTGCACTTACGTCCCTTTTTTCCAAGATCATGGAAACGCTGATTAATTATCAGCTTAAGAAATGTCTTGAAGAACGAAAGCTCCTTAATGACCGGCAGTATGGCTTTCGTAGCTATAGGTCCACTGCTGATCTGATGGTATATCTCACCGAACAGTTGCACAAATCTTTACATCTCTTATCGAAAATGTGTTCATTTGGTATCGACGAATCCCTTATTCGTTGGATTAGAAATTACTTTTCGGACCGTTCAATACAAGTTGTATTGGACGGTTTCTAGTCTGATATTCACAAGATAAATCCTGGTGTGCCCCAGGGCTCCCTATTGTCTCCGAGTCTTTTTCTTATTTTTATTAATGATCTCTTATCTGGAACTTCTAATCCACTTAATTATTTTTTTTTTGACGATAGTACTCTCAGCTTTCCATATTCGTTTTCAGATGCACCTCCTTGTTCTTCGGATATTCAACTGCAACAGCAGCGTACGATAAGCTCATTAAATTCTGATCTTGACATTGTCCAATGGGGAATAAAAAAACACGTAGAATTTAATGCTTCAAAAACCCAGAGCTGTCTTCTGTCGTTAAAGGAGAACACACCCCCATGCCGCTACCCATGAGCGGCACTTGCATTGAAGAAACCCATAAGATTTCAGTCCTCGGCATGTGCATCACAGACCACCTCTTGTTGAATGAACACATATTTGATGTCGCCAAAAACGCTGCAAAGTGTTTGGGCTTTCTTTGAAGATGCAAGAAATTCTTTTCCCCGTCTGATCTGGCTGTAATTTATAAGGGCTTCGTTCGTCCAAAGCTGGAGTATAACTCGCACATTTGGGAAGGAGCTCCCAAAACTCATTTGAGTCTCTTAGGTAGAATTCAAAATAGAGCTCTAAGAATGATTGGCGATAGAACTGTAGTGGAGACATTCACATCTCTCGAAAATCGTCGTAATGTTTCATGTATTTCGCTATTTTATCGCTATTTTTATAAACAGTGTTCTAGCAAAGTAGCCAGTTGCATTCTTCCCCTTAAACAATTAATTAATACTCGCCCTTCTAGGAATGCTCATCACTTTACCCTTGAGCCCAATTGCGGACGTACTGTCAAGTACAGAGATTCTTTCTTTAGTCGTACAACACGTATGTGGAATGTTTTACCAGGCTCTATTTTCCCCCTTTATTTGAATATTCTGAACTTTAAAACCAATATACATCGGTATCTCCTATTTAATCCTTCCCTATTTTCCTAAAGCTCGCACTGTGCTTGTCATATTAAGGGTAGCCAAAACCCCTTTAGTGCTTGTTTATTACTTATGTTTATTAAAAAATTATAAAATAAAATAAATATCAAAATGGATGTATAGATTACATTCATTCGTTAAAGCAACCAGACTTAATATATCTCCCATTTTAACGAACAATTAAACTTTGCTACGCTATAACTTAAGAACGAAAATTTTTAGCAAAATAACGGGTTTGGGAGTTATTGACCAAAATAAAAATTATCATTTTTAACGTTTAATTAATGACGAACAATTAAAGTTTTACACGCTATAACTTAAGAACGAATTGACATACAGAAGTCGTTAATATATCATTTTGTAGATAAGTTTACTGTCTTGAATATGCTCTTAGAGTTTTTTTTAGAAAAAATAAAAATGTTGTGAGTTATTAAGCAAAATAAAAAAAAATTTGATTTTTAAGATGGCAGCATTACCCTTCCGGTTCCACAATTAAAGTTCTTTTTTTTCATAGAATATGTTTTTGTAAACATAAATAAAAACAGAAAAATCCGCACTCAAGAACATAAACTTATTACATTCTTTGAACTAGTGTACAATGTTTTCGACCATTTTTCTCCAAATCTATCTATTGCACGATAAAAAGTGTTCGTATCTTTTTTGTGTAGAATAACATAAGCTCCAATGCGTACCTCCACCTTTTTTCAAAAGAACCTATAGTTTTCGACTGATTTAGAAAATACTGAATTTTTCCACCTCCCCCTCCCCCTACAAATTTTTGCTCAAATGAAGCTCTCCACCAATGTTCATGTTTGTCGGAATTTTTTCGAAGTGAATATCTTATTTTCCTGGACTAACACAGAATTTGTCCAAATTTTATTGTGTAAATTTACTTTCTGAACTTACCGCCTTGGTCCATCTTCAGGTGGATCACCTTTGGAAACAGCATTTCCATGCATTACGTTGTCTCGGGTATAAATTCGTCTGGACGCGGACGTTGGAATTGGTGGTACCCTAGGTGACAAGGAAGAATGAGCCTCACTTAGAGTTCGACCATCATCAGGTGGGGTTTCGTTGTTGAATTGATATTGTGATGATGGCCCACGCCTAAGGATAACATCACTACTTGTTTTCACATCACCCGGTGGTGGCGGGGAATTGAGTGGTGTATTAGAACTCCCACTATCGATATCATCACTAAACAACAAACAATGGGAAATTATCACAAAAAAAAATATTATTAATATTTACTTACAATGTAAAATGTTCTGAAACATTGCGACGTTCACATAAATAATTTAATTGTTCTGGAAATGTATCCATCATATTTGCATAGATTTCATCCATTAATTCAGCTGGAACTCTAAATAATTCTTCATAATGATCAACCATCGTCCTTTATATTTAAAAAAAAAAAAAGCAACGGTACATTACTTTTGGATGTTTCTTTAAACAAAATGTAAGATAAAAGAACTTTTAATACCTTATCACATTAATAACATCACCCATGAATTCTTGTTCATTGTTTTCCTCGTCCGGTAACGAGGATCTTAAAATATTTGGGGCAAACACTGTTGCTAAATTATTGCTATCCATTTTATTACCAGCTATATTAATACTACCATCCGAAGTTACAGTATCATCACAATATGATGCAATTTTAGCCAGGAACCTTAATAAGACGAATAATGTATCACGATGAGCGGTGGGTAGAAGTTGTACTAAATGCGAAAGAGCCTCCAATTGGAGACGTCTATTTCGGATTTCTTAAAGAAATAAGAAAATGTTTAATAATTTTAATAACTTGAACCTTACAGCTGTCTTGCGTAGTCATTGTAACCTTACCACAAGCTTATACATAATTAGCTCATGAGTTAATTCATCAGTTACTAACTGATAAAAAATAACACTATAACTTTTTTTTCATTACAGAAACCAAATTTTAGTTAAGAGTATCGAAAGGATTTTGGTGTGCTAAATTTGAATGGGAATTCCATTATCGCATGCATTCTAGATATTCTTGTCGTCAAAAAATCACAAAATAGGATTTTCGGTATATTATTGATGTTAAATAATAACTCAAAACAGTTTTGTATAAGTATATAACGATTTCTGAAAATATGCTTTTTCAGCACAGACTAAGTCTTTTCAATAGCGTGTTTTTGTAATTCTGCGCCTACAAAACGAATTGACCAAATTAAATTAAATTTTGGATAAACTTGGACCCTGTAAATGCCGTTGCTGTCGATATTCTGAGAGTTGCTAACGTGGCCACTAGTAAGTATTTGCATCATATAAAATGTCAACTACATTCTTTAAAATAAGTTTTCACAAAGACTAAACAGATATTGGAAATATTTAAATAGTAGCAGACAACCGTGCGATCTATGGACTTTCTATTCCACGCTAATCTCAAACTAATAACATAATTTATCCACTTACAAAATTTCATTAAAAACCGTTCAGTTTTCGAGTCGTGAGAGCGGAAATAATAGACAAACTCTCTCATTTGAATCGATAATTTTTATATTGTAATCCAGTTTCTCATCCATCTGCTTACCAAATTTCATTTAAGCCCCTTCAATGATTGAGGCGTGAATGAATAGTGTTTTTTCAAATTTTAAATGTTAAATTAACAGTTCCTATGGGAGAGTGGAACTTTTATTTTTTTTCGGAATAAGTATGTTACAATCAAATGCCCCATCCATCTACCTATGAAATTTCATTCAAATCCGTTAAGTCATTAATATTTAATTGCGGCGTATGTGTATATATATATATATATATATAATATATATACGCGAACCATACATTTTAACGGTATAAAAAGCCTATACAGCTTTTGTTCTATTCCAGACCATAATCTATCATTGCGCCAAATTTCATCCACATCGGTTCAGTCGTTTTTATGGTATTGAGCAACAAACATCCACCCATCAATCCAAACTCTGTCCAACATAAATAGTCAGTACAGGCAAAATAGGATGCTTGCCTTTCACTCTGACAATAAGTTCGTACTGTTTAAAGCTCTTAGAGGGGTGTAGTAGTAAGCCTAAACATACTTAATTACCACAAACGTAACAGTAGTGACTCTGATTCCATGGGCTTATTTTAAAAGCACCCAACTAGGGTGAGTGGAGTGCATGGTAAAGGCACAAAAGCAGCGCAGCAGAGTGCAGTGTAAACTTGGTTGTGCAGTTGGTGGGTTATTGTGGAATGTACCCTAGTTTTAATAAGATTACAAAACATTTTGATGTAACTCAGTGGTCATTTCCAGTGAGAATTTAGTAACAGGCCAGTGTATTTTAAACTCCCCTCCCATCAGGCCTGCACTATTTTTGAAGAAAAAAAAATTGGACTTTCAGAAATGTTTAGAAATAAAAAAAAATTTATTCGCGCTCGAAATAATGAAAAAATGTATTTTTCTTTAATAAACAGAGATGTTTCGAAAACAAAAATTGTGAGTTCGCATTCAAATTCAGCGCACTAAAAACCTTTGGAAAGCTTTACTTTTTTTCTTCTTTTTCACCAGTTTTATCAGAGCTAGAAGTCATTTGGACATACATATAATTGTGCAGGTGGGGGGTTCTTAATTTGTGATGGAATCGCGGACTCCGAAAAAAAATAGTTAAAGTAAGGTAACATACTCACTTTGAGTTTTAATAAAGGCTTTGTACAAATTTCGACAGAGAAGTGGTTCAGGTAGATCTCGCAGGAATTCCTTAAGCAATGTTGCAACATCATGGGGACAAGTTTCTGGATTGATGAATGTATTCAAACTGCGATCAAATTCTTCACGCATCTGAAAATGTATGCAAGACAAAAATTTATAATAACTGAAGAATATACACTAATTTTTCCTTAATGACATATTTTTGAAATATTAAGATTGTGAAGGGTTAGCAACATCTATAGCCAACTCATAAGAAGACCGATTGTTGGTAGCAAAGAAGACAGAGTTTTTTGTGTTTAAAGTGTCAATACACGATGTGCTAGTCAGTAATTTTAAATTTAAATTTTTTTTAACGTTTTCAATGTTTTCAATTATTTTATTCTTATTTTCGTCTTTTTAAATAGTTTATTTTATACACATTGACACTGCAAGTGTAATATGGTTGGGATTTTAATCCTATATTCAAAATGTTTTTATGTAAGTTTTGTTGACGACACTTTGTAAATAGTGTTAACTTATTGTTTTTATGTATTGTCTTTATTTATTTTTGTGAAATAAAGGCCTGATGATGAGCATAACCATGCTCGAAACGTCGCAAAATAAAAACAGTATAACATCTTATTTTGACCTATAGCCCACTAAAAGTCTTCTTAACGTTTACTTAAGTAAAAAGGTCACACAAATAACCAATTATTTATTTTTGAAATATGTATACAATTTACAAACAATTAATGGGATTTTGTAGTACAAAATTTTGAAAAACTGAGTCTAAGATTATACTGATAACTTGTACTTAAAAATCATGGGAAAAGGCGGTGACAAAAGCCAAACGAAGGACATGGTTCAGTTTTAGCTGGATAGAACTAAAATAATAATATTGCGAAGTTCTATGAATTATGAAACATATTCGACTCATCTTTATTAAAAAAAAAAAGAAAGATAAATAAATCACACGACTGGATCGTGCGAACCTGCTCTTGTAGCTAACAACTTTAATGTTGCTAAACATTGACCCTATTAGTAGGTAGGTGATCTAGTTGGCGAAGGGACATAAGTCCCAAATTAGCATTTGGGGACTTATGTCTCACCTCCAAAAATATTTGGGACTTTTGTTCCACTATTAGGTTTCTTTTTGGTAGTTGTATGAAGTGTTTTGTGCAATTATGTTCACGACGTACAAAAACCTCGGGGGTAAGGGGCCCCTTTGCAACACCTCTGCTTAGCCCAAAATCGGATTTGGGTTGGGTACAAGTGTGGGTATATGAATTTATTTTTTGGATTTAAAGATTTATTTTTAAAAAGTTTAAAAAAATTGCATATACCCAAACTTGTACCCCCAAAATCCTATATTGGGCCAAGTAGTGGGGTTGCAGGGGGTTTTGAAATATATTGTTTACATTTGAAATCTATTTGAAATTTTGAATAAATATTTCTAAATGTGTCATGTGACCATACTTATGTCTTAAAAAATTTGGGAGTGTTGTCCCATCAAAGCCAAACAAAAGTTGGGACATATGTCCCACCGAGCTGGGACATAAGTCCCAACTTAGTTGTTGGAACTTATAATCCACCGAGTTGAGACATTAGTCCCAAAAACTAATTTGGGACTTATGTCCCTGCGCCAGTCTAGTTATCCTATACAGGTTTAAATAGAATAATGAATTGTCGAATGGTTGATTCAAGGAATAGTGCCTACAAATTTATATTTAAATGGAGCTTAATTGTGTAAGTTAGGAGAGTAATATGTACCTACATAAATAGATGGAACATAAGTCTATAAATATGTACATAATAATGAAAATAAAGGATGTAGGTGAGTAAGTAGTTATATTCATATAAATTTATAATTATTTCCTATATACATAATATTCTTGAGATTTTTATAGATACAAATATAAAAAAAGTATGAGTGAGTACATTGTATATAATGTTGTTATTCAGTGACGTTCGCAAAAATTCGTAAGAATGAAATATAATAAGGTAGAAATAGAAATAAAGGGATAATACAAATAATAAAATCTTTTTAGAATGCTAAGATGTTAAAGTTTGCTGGGAAACAAATTCCATTTGAATTGTTAGATAAATATGAACATATAAAAAAAATACAAAAATTCGTTTTTTTTTCTAATTTAAAGAAAAAAAATTATTTGAAAAAATTAGCCTTACATTAGTGTTTAAGCTTTCTAGGAGCTTCTTCATAAAAAAAATCAAAAGAATCACATCAACCGTTTTCCAGAAAATCGAAAACCAACAAAAATGGTTCTTGTAAAGTACCTACCGTTAGTAGAACCCAAAAAAGATAACCATTTTTTTCCAAAAAAAAAACATCAAAAAGTACCTTTTTCTTTGATTAATAAACTAGTTTTTTTTTATAAGAATTGTTCGAGCTGTTTTTGAGAAAAATTATATTTTTCTTTTTGGCCAAAAAAATGTATGGCAGTTACCGTTATTTTTCGTCTTTAACAAAAAAATTAAAAAAAAACAGTGGGCATATTACCGAAAAAACAATGTATATACCAAGTTTTAAGCAAATCCATCCAACTGTCTAGACCAAAGGACAGACGGAATTGCATGAGCTACTTTTTTGATGTTCTCTATAATCGGAATGTTAAGTTTGATTAAGATCTAGAGTTCGATTTCTTTACGAATCCATAAATTGCCTACATATATATCGCAAGTAAAAAGTGATATCGACCCCAGATTTCTTGGGTTGAGATGTGGGATATGAGGAGAGATTTGCTGAAGAAGCTCAGGCAATTTCAGACATTGTACGACATTTTCAAGGGACGGTGTTCATAGGCTTATATCATGTCTGTCTAATGGGTGCCTCTTGTTTCGTTTTTTCACTTCGCATTTCGTTGTTTCCCCCTTTCTTACATCGATTTCTGTTTACTTCGATTATAATATTTACTTCGTTTTTGTATCACTTGGTTTTTCAATCATTTCGCCCTACGATCACTTCGCATTTCTTTCTTTCCCTTTTTACTCGTTTTGCATTTCCCTTAAAAGTGCAATGAGTTATTTAGGTCTAAGTTATATCGCCAAAGGCTTATTTCGAATTTTGTTTGTTATTAGAATCTATTAGAATTTATGTAAATTTAGTTTTTTGTTTATGTTTTGTTAAGTGTTTTTTATATAATGAAGGAATTATTTTATTTAAATAAAATATTCAAAATCCCGGTTTATTATAATCTCACTTTTTAAAATCCCGGTTAATCCCTATTAGCCCAATTTGTATTTTGAAAAATGTTACACAAAAAACTTTGCATACACCCAAACTAGACGCTACTCCAAATCCTATAATCGCTCCAAACAGAGTTGCAGATGGCCGCATGCCTTCCATTACGCACTGTTCGCGTGAATTTTAATCCTTACATCAAAAGAAAAAAATAAATGAAGACGAAACACACATTGGTGAAGTTATCGAAATCGAAATGAACAAAAAATTAAATAATCAAAAAAATAAATAATAAAAGGGGGAATACTCAAAACTAACTAAGTAAAATACTTAATGATTTTTTTTCAAAACCAATGTAAACAAAGTAATTGAAAAACATTTTGATTAAAATACTTAATAAACGAAATGCGAAACGAATAAAATGAAATAATACAAGAACGAGACGAAAATTCGAAACATGACATACGCCTACCTAATACACCTGGAGAGTACTAGAAGCAGAAATCAAATGTATTGTGGAATGTCTTCTATTCCAAAGATGCATGGAGATCAGAATATGACACACCTTGGCTATAGATTACCTGAGAAGGAGCTTATTGAATTCAGATAAGTTAGGGCCAACAGTGGTATTTTTTAACACTCTTCTAAACTATGAGATTGGGTATATTCAAATGTCGGTATGGTAGTTTATCTAATGCGAAAGATAGGTTAGTATCTACTTAAGTTATTGAACAACCAACATCTGATAGGTTAAATTTGTATGGGCTTGTAAATACATTTTTGACATTTCTCATGGAATACAAAAGTATAACAAACTTTTTCAGCTTTAGATTTCTGTTTTGTCATCAGATTTGTTCTTAAATGCGATTACAACAACGCAAACGTATCCGGATAATTATGGTTCTATTTTTGAATCAGACCATTGTAACAGAACATAATATCTAATCTGTCAAAGCAAGGGTATGCTCAATAAATTTTAATACAAATTTTGATAGTTTTTGAGATTTTTTTTAGCAAATAAGAAACAAAAAACTTTTGACAAAAAAAAAGAACTCACCTCCCGCACTCGCTTCTTTGACGTACTAACACGAAATATCCCAACAGAATGCAAACCATATTTCTCCAAATGATTGATGCATTCTTGAACAAATATCGGTACTTGCCTTTTAGGTTGGTCACAATTAGAAGTTTTATCAATCATTGGCGGAGGTGGTTGAGGCAATTCATCGTACTCTTGACTTGTACGTCTTATATCCCATTGACTGCGTGACATAAGCATGGCAGCTGTCTTAAGCAAATTACCATTATTAATACCACTAGGGCCTCTTGTTATATCACTTGAATTACAATCGGAATGGGGATGGTTATAAGTACCCGATGACGATGATGATGGTAGGCTTTCACATGATCGAACCTTGAAGAAGTTGTATATATAAGATTGTGGATATCAAACAATTGTAGATTAAACTTACTTTATTGGTAGAACTACCTCGAAAAAGGGATGATATGGAATTTCTTGAGCCTCGATCTGATGCAGCCATCAAATTTGCTCGTCGATTTTGATCATGTGCTACACAATCCTCAAGGCTGTTGCCGAATATACTTATGTTTGATCCTGTGAAACATAACTATAATATATAATGTGCTTCATTGAAAACATCAACAAAAAATATATCAATACCTTTGTCTTCTTTTCTGCCAATGTCAAAAAAACTAGTGGTCATAGCCTTTTTTTTCGCCAGTGGTCGCCGTTTTTGAGCTTTTCCTGCCATTTCACTATCTAAGGTAATATTTGTGTTTAAAAATGTGTTGATACAAATTTTCGGTATATTTACATGACGGAACTTCCACATGTACTCCAATATTAAGTTGATTGATTTTTTCAATGGCTACTCGCCTAAGTATTTCCGCTTCAACTTCTGTTAAATTTTGCAGGTGTGAATTTGTGAGTGTGACTTGACGTCCATTGTCGCAAGACCATGTGCAGTTGCCCTTAATTTACAAAGAAAGTGTCTCTATAGAATCTTAAAGAACAAAAAAACGCTTATAAAAATGGTAAGCTCACCTTCGGCGTCCATTCCGCCTTCGTTGGCGATGACGTCCTCGTCTGACTTTTAGACCTCGTTTTAAAAATCTTCTTCGATACAAACTGTCCGACATTTGAAGATGACTTGGATTTTTGCATAGCACTATTATCGCTCTTCGAATCTATAATATTCAACAAAAAAAATATTTAAAATGAATTCTAGAGTAATGAGTTCTTACAAATGCTAGCAAAATTAAATAAGAAAACAATTACTGTAACTATGTCCGGAAGCAGTGGTACCAACTGACACAATCGAACTAGTGCTGTTTGTGTTGCTCCCTGGTAGTTGATGATGGTTGTAATCCTGTCCGCATGATACTTCCTGATGATGACCTCCGCTTCCATGCCAGAGATTCGATAGAAACTGAGTACTTGAGTGTATAATTCCGGAAGCTGTTGGGACGTTCCCAACACCACCACCACGACTAGTACTACCATATCCACGTAAGGCATTAGTTGGAGACGTTGGAGCTGATACCGATGAGCTGGGAAGGGAATATGGCTTAGATTTTGTGGCATCTGCTACTTCATCACGTTGTTGCTGCAATTTTAATTTGTTTTCGTATTCTTGCCTTAGTTGGATTCGCTGATCCAGACTTTTGCGCCATTCTAAGTGGGCTTCTTCTAGAATTTCATTATTTTCGTGACCTCTTATGAAATTTAATGAGATCACAGGCCAAGCGTCGAGTGTCTGGGTGGCCTTGTTGCAGCCTTCGTCCATTCCAGGTAAACATATCTCACCCTTAGCTCGAATATTACGTAAATTGCGATCGTAGTTAACTCGCTTGAATCGATTGGCATTGTCATCGTGGACGCTCTTCTTGCGCGCCATTCGCAAGTAACGTTTAATGGTATCACTAACTGACTGTGATACGTCCTCGTTGTCGATGCTGCTCTTACGGCGGTGACATTGCCCGGCTGTGGCGCCGCCCTTGTCGGTCTCATCATCTGTCGGCTGACTAGCAGATGCCAAACTTGTAGCTGCAGCAGACTCTTCCTGTTTCATTTTTTTGTAGTCTTTTGCCAGGCGTTCAATTTCATTTAGCTGAATGAAGTTGGTCTGAGTGCCGCTGGTAGCATAAGTGACATTGATTCGCGATGGTTTTTTAACCGCAGATATCACAGGATCTGGAGGGGTTTGACATTTTAAAGTTAATGCGAGTGGATCAGGGAGGTCTAAGGATGAGGGAGGAACACGCCTGTTAGATTCATGACCCGGTAAGAATGGTGGTGATGAGTTGGATTGCGTTGGAGGTGGTGATTTAATTCCAAAGTGCGGGAGAAAACTAGGTTTATTTGAAAAAGAACCTTTGATACTGCCATCACGCCGGAAGTGCCAAAGACTGGATAGGGAAGAAGCATGAGGGAGGCTAGCTCTTGGACCAGTGCTGGTGAAATGTTTGCCAATGATTCGATGGAGCTGCTGTTTCTTAAGTTCATTATAGATCTGCTTAAGTAGGGCCTTGTCTTCGAGAATATCCGGGGTTACATGATCTAGTGGGATAATAGTGCGGCAGGTGGAGCTACGGCTAAGCGTTCGCAGCCGTTCGAGTAGCTGATCGATCTCCGAGAGAGTATCTATACTTTTCGATGGTTGGGCGAGAGACGGCAAAAATCCAGGGCCCCGCGATGACATTATCATTGATTTCGAGCTGAATCCACCACGGTTTGCATTGCTGCCACCGGGTCTCTGAGCTGAGGGTGATGAAGTCTGGTCTGGTCGGACTGTCTTTGAACCCAGCAATGTAGTGATTTTAATGGATTCATCTAGCTTCAAATAGCTTGACAGTAAATCGATTATGTGATCAGCGTTTTGGGATTCTTCGGTTTCATAATCCAAGCTGCTAATACCCTTATGACTGTGCGAAAGAAGAAGTTTCAAGCGCCTCTTAGAATTTCTCGAAGCTCCAATAGCTCCCGGATATGAAGCTTTACGACGCCACAATATAAATCGTGGCTCGTTAGCGCACAAGTTATGAAAATGTCGTTCATATTTTTGAACATCTTCGGGACGATTTTGTGCGCCATCTGGAATAAGTTTTCGACCCGCGTCGGCCATGTATTTCCAGGTTTTCCTTGTAAGTAGCCATCTTTCACGTTTTTTTTCTTTCTTATCTTTTACCGACGGAATTCTGCGGCTGTGAATATTCGATTGTTGTTGTGGTAAATATGTGTGTGGCGCTGGCGCTGGTGTTGGTACTGTTGACGGTGACTTTTTGCTTAATTCGCTTAAAATATCATCAGAAAATAGTGGGCCTGTACGTTTTTTTAATAATTGTCTTCTTGTTTGATGTTTGCGTCCTTCCATTATTTAATTCATTAATGTATTATGTATTTTTTTTATTTTTTGAGAAAATCTTGCTTAAATTATGTGTATGTGATGTGTCAACGATATTAAGAAATCTTTAAGCATTTCATAGCAATTAAATTATTGTTCTATTTTCTTTTCATTATTTTAATTAAAAAAATTAAAATAATTTAAAATTAATTTTCACTTAGGTATGCATAGGAAAAAAATAAGAAACTTAATTAAGTTTGGGTATGTAATGTATAGATTGTACCTTCCTAAGTTTAAATTTAAAAAAAATGCTTGAAAAATATGTTTGATACAAATCGTTCTATAAATCTAGTTATGAGTATGTCAAACTGCTTAAAATATGCCTGAACTAACTCTTGGAACTCATTTTCGATTACCTAGCTGATAGTATTGACATATTCAGGTTAAACAATAAAGTTTTTATTATATTTTTATGTTATTATTATTTTGTTGGTTATTTTTAATAAATATCTAGGTACATTCAATTTGGTTTTGTAATTATATTTGAACATGAGAAGTTATGCCGTTTGTCAATTTTTTTGTAAAAAGAGTCTGGTCATGTTCATATATTTATTATTTTAAAACCATATTTTATATGTTTAGAGCCTTATGTATTAACGCATCATATAGCGAGTACATAAGAGTATATTCTCCTTATAATTTCACACATAATAAAATCTTTTTAGATTGCTCAGTTGATAACGGTTTGAGGAAAAAAATGTTTGAGAATCTTAACAGTTTTTCTAAAGATTTGTATAGGAGGTGTCCTTGTTTTTTATTTTAGGAAAATAGTTTTTTAGCTCTTCAAGATAATGTCAAAAAACTACAATATACGAAGTTTCCGAAAATTCGATAGAGTCGTTTTCGAAATTTTTAGTATAAAAAAAATGATTTTTTTATTTAAAAAAGTTTTTTTTATGTGTCTAATGTGTGAGAGTCTACATATAAGATATGTAGGTATTCAGTGACGTAGGCAAAATGCGTAAAATGAAATATAATTAGATAGAAATAAATGGATGATACACATAATAAAACCTTTCCAGATTGCTTATTTGTTAAAGTTTGGGGGAAAACGAAGATGCCACTTGAATTCCTGGACAAATAAGAATATATCGGTTTTTGAGAAAAAAAATGTATTTATAAAATTTTAAAAACATTTTTAAAAAAAAATCTAAAACGCCATTTTGTAGTAATTATTAATGTACAAATAAAGTGTTAATTTTAAAAAAGTTCAGTGACTGTTTTCTGAAAAATCGCTTTACAAAAAAAGTTTACCTATTTTTATAAAAATAGAAAAACCAATGTTTTGAAAATATGACTATGTAGCCTTATTAACACTTCTACGGTGTATTTACATAAAAAAATAATTTGAATGGATCCATCAAATAGTGAGAAAGTCGAAAATATGAAAAGTGGTTCAATGGGAAGTACCATTAATAAGTACGCAAAATAGAATGTTTTTGTTACTTAAAAGTGGACAACACTAATTTAAGAAAGAACCCACGCATTTTTTATAAACATTTTAGGGCCGTTTTTGAGAAATACATTTTTTAACGTTTTTTTTAATGGGATGTACCGTTGTTTTTTTTTGTGTTCAAGGTAATATCAAAGAACTGATAAATACAAAACTCGAAAAAATCGATTGAGTGATTTTCGAAATATATATTTTCAAAAAAACATTTCTTTGTAGTGTCAAAAAAAAAAATGTTTTGCAAAGTGTTTAGGTACACAGAAAAATTCAAAACAAAATCTAATGAACCGTTTTCCGGAAAATCGCAAACCAAAACATGGTTTCTACTTCTACTAGGTACCAAATCAAACCATTTTTTTCAAAAAATAATACCAGAAAGTACTTTTCCCTTCATTAATGAACAGATTTTTGCTTACAAAATCTTTGGAGCCGTTTTTGAGAAAAATAAGATTTTTCGTCTTTGGCAAAAAAAATGTATGCATATATTGTGCAAGTGATCAGACTTTGGAACTCTCTTCCTGTTGGTCTCGGAAAAAGTGGAAATATGGATAGATTTAAAAACACCCTTTACTCACATTTAGCCCTTGAAAAAACTAATCATATTCACCTTATAGGTCCACATTATTTTGTTTATTTTGTTATTAATTATCATTTGTACTTCCTTTTATTTTACTTGCTTTATTAGTTTTAAAACTATACTTTAATATTTTTCTTTAAACCTCTAAAAATCTCTAAGCCTTACAAAATTTAAAATGAATTTGTAATCTTTCTTGTAAGTTGATTTGTCAAACAAATAAATCTAAATCTAAAAAAATGTATGGCAGGTACCGTTATTTTTCGTTTAAAAAAATGAAAACAACTTGTGGGCATATTACTGAAAAAAAAAACAAAAAAAAACAATTATCGAGGCCAACTATCGTGCCTGGACGAAACGCATTTTGGACTACAGGTCATTAAAACCTGCAAATTGGCTTTAACCCATACAGTCCACAAAAACAAAAATAATGAAATTTTATTTGCGTTTTCTTCAAAATTATTACTTGATTTAAGCAGATTAAACTTCAAAAATAAAGAAAATTGAAGATTTTATTAAAAAAAATATATATAAATTGTTTTGGTAGGTGTCGTTGGGATTGAACTTAAGACCCCTGGCTCTGATGCAAAATGTTGAGAGAAAGTTTTAAAAAAATGCCTACTCTTAACGATTTCCGTACGCTCAAAAGTGGGCAACAAATTTCCTTAAGCAACAATGTAAATACTGCAACATAGTTCTCTGAACGGAAATTACTTGCAATAACTTAAAAAAAGTGTATTTTCCAATCGGTTACACTGATACAGCATTCCACATTCGTGTTGTACGACTTTAGAAATAATCTCCTTACTTTACAGATAAAGTGATAAGAACTTCATGGAAGCGCGAGTTCTAAGGTTGAAAATATTAAGGGAGGAATGTAACTAGCTATTTCGCTAGAACATTGTTATAAAAAAACGATAAATTAATGAGAGACATTTGAAATTTCGAAGGTGTTTTAGGGATGAAGGTATTTCCATTATAGTTATATCGCCTATTAATCTATAAAGCTCTATTTTGAATCCTATCTGAAAGAATCAGATGATTGTTGGGAGTTCCTGCCCAAATATGAGAATGAATGCTTTATAGATTACAGCCAGATTAAATGGAGATAAGAATATCTCGCATCTTTGAAGAAAGCCCAAACACCTTGCAGAGTTTTTGGCTACATCGAGTATGTGATGAATTTACAAGAGGTGGTCGGTTGGTTTCTTTAATGTAAGTGCCGATCATGGAAAGCGGCATGGGGGTGCAATTTTCTTTAACGACAGAAAGCAGCACTGAGCTTAAAGCATTCAATTCTACGTGATTTTTTATCAAATGGATATTATCCATTCGTTAAAGCAACCATAGACTTAATAAAGCTGAAAGTTTTAGCAATATACCACAATGTTTTACAATGTTAGAATCTTACACCCAATCCCATTCCCTAAAAGATTTTGATCGGCTCCAAATTTGAGGTACTTTTTAAAAAATAAAAAAAGAAAAAAAAGGACATACAAATCCAGCACACCACCAAAATTCACCTCTATCGGAATTTTTTCGAACTGAATATCTAATTGGGTGCGCGTTAGATTAAAAAAATGTAGATACAGTGAGACTTGCTTAAGCGAAACGACACAAAATTAGGAAAACATTTTCAGTTAAGGAGGATTTTCACTTCGTGTTATGAAACAATTTTTACTACATTTATCGAACTTAAACAGTTAAAAAATAACCTATGTTAATTTTAATTTCCACACGGTTATAAAATTTAGCTTTTACATTTGTCTAACAAAATGAAACAAATCATCACCCGTATAATTTTTTCTTACGATATACATATGTAAAAAAAAAATTGAACTCGATATTATAATAGAACTTGACATTACGATGATAGAGAAAGTGGGTCCCACAATTCCGTCTGTTTCTATATGTTATACTTTGTAACAAGCTCATGCAGCATTTTAATTTTTCTACAGATGTCGCAAAGCTCATATATTCTTATTTGACTAACGGAAAACAAGCTGTTCATGTTGGTGGCAGTTTGTCTAATTTTCTACCCACTACATCTAGTGTCCTTCAAGCAAGGGTCTATACTGGGCCCTCTACTGTTCTGTATTTATGGTAATGTTAACTTCCATGTTTGACCAAAAACTGTTTCTGTCATTTGTTTGCGGGGATTTTCAACTTTATCTTAGTTGTCCTCTTGGACTTATTGAGCATGGAGCCGCCAATGTCAATGAAGACCTTGACAAGATTTTTACTTGGTCCCATTTATATGGTCTTTTCTTGAATCCTAAAAAATCAAAATACGTAGTAATGTCAATGAAGATTCTAGATCTCGCTTACTTTATGGGCACTAATTGTTCCTTATGTACTTTATGAGTAACCCAGTATTTTACACAAGGAAAAATACGCATGTTGCTTGCTTGACTTTATTAGTACCTATTTTGATAAATGGATGTAAATTATATTGCAACTGTATTTATGAGAGTAAACGTAAGCTCAATGTTGCTACTAAAAATATCGTTTGTTATATCTTTGGTTTCCGAATATATGACAGTGTATCCAATTTGCAACGCTAGAAATGCCTTCTGATGATTATCTTAAACTTCGTAATTTAATGCTACTCTCTGATGTACTGCTTACATACAAACCACAAATGTTTAGATAATATTAATTTCCCTACCTCTATCAGATCTCGTCAACTTATTCATCCTCATTATACATATACAACTTCTTATAAACTCAGTCCGGAACTCTCTCCTACGCGCTATAATTGATTAGAATATTTTTCAGTGAGCATTTAAATACTTTAAATGAGTAAATTGTATAGTGTTGACTAGTCTTTGTTACAGTTTTTGTCACATAAATAGACGGCCTTGGCTCCGGTGAAAGCACAGCTTCCCCAGTTGACCTCGAACTGTGGAAGTGTTCACTAGTTTTCGGTTTTCACAATAATTCCAAATAAACATCGTGTGTGAGTAGAAGTATAAGCTTAACCAACTTATTTTCAAGTAGTGCGATAGCAGATGGGTAGAGTGGCCGACCGAAGTGCGTCACAGGATGTGACGTCCGCAGCAGCAAATATACAAACCCAACTGAACACGTCACCCTCGGATAATGAGGAGGGATTTGATTATATGCCAGAGGGCTTAGAAGGTCATCTGAGGAGAATGATAATCAGAATTAAAAAATTCTCGACCAAATTGTAACAATCGAGGCAGAAATCCTAAGCCTTAAAAGCCAAATGGAGCCTTGAATACTCGCCGACAAAGAAAAAGAAGAGGCGCGCCGAACAAGGGAGAAGAAAGAGCTCGATTACAAAAATTCGCTACAGGGGCAGCAGACCGTAGCGCAACAGCAACAACAACAAAACAGCAAAACGAACAGCAGAAAAAACAACAGCTGCAAAAACAACAGCCACAGCAGCTGCCGAAACAACAACGGCAACAACAACAGCAGGAGCAGATACAATCGCAGCTGAAACAACAGCAAGAGAACCGACAACAGCAGAGTCAACAACAGCAGTAGAATCAGCAGCCAAAGCCACAGCCGCCGATTACTAAAAAAGAAAAGGTGCCACCCACGTTTAAAATGAAGTTTCAGGATACCATACATCTGTGGAAGTCCGTCATAGGTCAAAATTTTACTATTAATCGACTAAATAAAGATAGGCATGCTATCCACTGCTTTACAGTGGAGCAACACAAAAAAATATAAGCATTGCTCAAAGAATCCACTACGGAATTCTTCAGTTTCACCCCTAAAGCCGAAAAATATCAAACGGTCCTATTAAAGGGCATAGATTCCTGCACGGAACCACAGGTGCTCTTAAATGAACTCCGACAAAAAGCGAATGACGATCTCGATTTTATCGGGGTCAAATCGTTTGCTACAGTTAGAGCTAGCCTGGAGAAGCGGAATCTTCCCTACTTCCTAGTACAATTCTCACCCAGCAGTAAACTGGATAGTTTGAGGAGTATCTCCGTCCTCAACTAGTAGTTTGTAACTTGCGATAAATTAAAAAGGCGCGGCGACATGCTTCAATGCATTCGTTGCCAAAGGTTCGGCCACGCCGCAGCAAACTGCGAAATGCAGTCACGCTGCGTTAAGTGTGGAGAGAACCACAATGCAGATGAATGTAAGTTAGGGAAGGAACGGGTCGAAGATAGGATCCAGCTTAAATGTGCACTTTGCCGAGGCGACGGATATCCCGCTAACTATCGGGGATGCCCGACGTTTCAGTTAATGAAGAACAATAAAGCAGCAAGGCAAACAGTGGTAGAGAAATGCACAACAGTGCGCCCTCCTACAACAACGCCCGTAAACCCCCATTTTTTTTACGACCAAATGGCGTCATTAAGGGGAGCACGGTACAGCCTACACCAAAAGTAGCCCAACAGGCCCCGTGCATAAGGCGTCGACGGCACAGGCGGATATTATGGGCATACTGCTGGCTATTCAGGGCCAGTTGGCAGGCCTTCAAAACCAAACCAGGGAACAGGCGACTAGGGTGGATTATCTCTACTCTGTTTTGCCGAGCTTAACGCAACTTAGAGGTTAAGGGCGCGCTGCCGGAGAGGCCCTGTAAGATTCTAGCGGCGAATGTAATTTCACTGATTAGGACCGAACATAGAGCGAATTTATTCCAATTGCTTAAAGAGCTAAGTATAGATGTGTTTATGGCTAGCGAAACTAAGCTTAACCAGAAACATGAATTGGCTAACAACAATTACAATATCGTAAGAAGAGACCGACCCAACTCCACTCAAGGAGGAGGCGTCGCAATCTTTATACGTAAGGGCATTAGTCATAAGGTAATATAGAATAGTTAGAAGCATGCATCAATATGCGAATGTACGTGATCGCTGCCTATGCACCGGAAACAGCTCAGCCCACTCAGTTTATAACAGAGCTTGAAAAGCTTTTTGGATGCTTAAGATTGAGCTCGAAAGAGAACTACTATCCTCGAAGTAACCATCTGTATGAGTGTATGGGTCGATACAACCTTGAGTATCGCATTGAACTTCTCGCTACAGATATGTCATCGTTTCCAAAAAGCGGTGCCTATCTGGATCTATTGCTGAAAGACGCAAGACTAACAATTAAGGACACTGTGGGTCAACGGCCAAGAAATTGTTTACGAACGATCGAATACGACAGTGACCACTGCGTACTCGCCGCCGTAATACAACTTCCGAACGAGCTTATGGAGTTGGAGGAGTATGTAGCTGTACATACTTATAATTATAGTGCGCTTGCCATGCTTCTCCAACGTGTTATTGCGCGAATTACGTTAGAATGGTATATCGCCACCAAATGACAGGAACCTGACGAATACTGAAATCGACAGATACTTAGAACAAATGGACGACACAATTCAACGAACAATGAACAGGACAATTCCGAAATACTAAGAACGTAACGCAACCGACATGTACCGTAACGCGACAATTGATGCACTACACAGACAGAAAAGCGGAGTACTGACCAGACTAACATGCTTGTACAGACGGTTTACTGACACACTAGATCTGGAGATTAGGACACTGAAGTCATTCATCAAACAAATCAAAGAAAATTATAGGCTGTCCATTAATTTGTTTTGGGACAACAAAATTCGGGCCGTGAACGCTACCGACACGAGTATGTTCATACAAATTAATAAGATATTCAGGAGGAAAAATCAAAACGACCTTTCGTGTCTTAAGCTCCAGAGGACACAAAATAGAGACATACTTCTGAATACCCAGATGACGCCGTCTTGGATGATGACTTCTTCATAATCGAAGACCCGCAGGAGAAGGTGGAGGCTGTGGGGGCTGCTTTCCAGCAAGTGTACAAGGTGAATACTAGCATTCGCCGGAATCATTACCTGGAGAGCAGAGCTCTGGTTCACCACTCTTACCTCCGGAACGATATAACGCAGTGGCGATCTGAGAACCTTGGTTTTACCGGGTTTAATGATGATCATTTAGCAAACGCCATAATCGCCGAGCGAAATGGGCCCAGTTCACTGTTAATATCGAAGATTGAGCTCCAGCTCATAAAAAAAGAAATCAGCAGGAGTCGGTGGTGTATCCACATTGTACTACAACATTTGTCTCAGGAAGCAGTTGACATTTATACAATACTGTTTACCAATGCGCTGAATAATGCATATTATCCAGTGCGGTGTAAGACAGCAGTGGTGCATCCTCTCCCTAAAATAGGAAAATACAACTCTAATCCGGCGGATCTTGGGTCGATAAGTCTTTTTCCGAGTATCAGCAAGTTATTTGAAAACGTTATAAATAGGGCTCTGTTCAAGTGGGCGGAGGAAAACAATATCATACTGGATACTCAGTTCGGTCTTAGGGCGGGACATGAAATAATTCATGGCGCGTCTGAACTCGTTTCTGATGTCCAATGGAACAAACGTAAAAAGCAGTGTCCGGGTGCCTGTCTGGTTGATTTGGAGAAGGCCTTCGACACCGTATGGTTATAAGGTCTCTATCTAAAGCTTACTAGACTAGGCATAAGCAAACCTGTATTGTATATGCTTTATGACATGCTAAATGGTAGAAAGTTTGTTGTCAAGAGACTCAATGTAACTTCTCCCACAGTTTTTTATATTAAAAATGGTCTTCCGCAGGGAGCGGTTAAGTGTAGTAAAGTACCTTAGTATCTAGTTGCATCAGTACTTGTATTTCGATAGACATATAGGCGCTGATCTGGCCAGGGCTAGGGGAGCCTTTGCCTTGACAAAATGGTTGTTTTATAACAGCCATCTCGACAGCAGGGTGAATTTGATTTGCTACATGGCCCTCATCAGGCCGATGATGCCCGGTGTGGTTTGACATTGCCTCATCTTAAATGGAAAAGATTCAGGTGTTTGAGAAGCAGTGTCTTAGACGTTGCCATGGATTACACAGAACACCAGAGTCGGAGTACACACGATATTATTCCAAACAGGTTCTATACAACGGAGCCAACATAAACGGAATAGATAAATTTTGTTTAAGCTGATTCGGGGTCACATTGCAAGAGCGATGTCCTCAACAAACAGCTAAATTTTTGGTGCTTATTACCCCAATAACGAATATTTCACTCCAGAGGCAGTCTTCTGTTTAGATAGTAAAGGGCTAATACAGGATAGAATGGCGGTTCCACTCATCTACCACGCCAGCCGGAAAACTGTTAATAGGCGACTCCTGTATGGACGAGACGCCATCGCTCACGGTGGAGAAGAGGGCCTTCGGTTCAGTAGGACTTCTTTTTTTTTTTTTTTTTTTGTTAAACGGATGCGCGCACTAAAGGGGTTTTGTCTACCCTTAAAATGAACAAGCACTGTGCGAGCGTTAGGAAAGTAGGGAAGGATGCAAGACGAGATACCGATGCACATTGGAAAATAGAGCCGGGTAAAGTATTCCACATTCGCGTTGTACGGCTAAAGAAAGAATCTCTGTACTTGACAGTTCGTCCGAAGTTGGGCTCAAGGGTAAACTGATGAGCATTCCTAGAAGCGCGAGTATTACGGTTGAAAAATTTAAGGGGAGGAATGCAACTGGCTATTTCGCTGGAACAGTGCTTATAAAAATTGCGATAAAATAGTGAGAGACATATAACATTTCGACGATGTTCTAGAAATGTAAATGTTTCCACTATAGTTCTATCGCCAATCATGCTTAGAGCTCTATTTTGAATTCTATCCAAAAGATTCAAATGGGTTTTGGGAGCTCCTGCCCAAATGTGCGAGTTATATTCCAGCTTTGAACGAATGAAGGCCTTATAGATTACAGCCAGATCAGACGGGGAGAAGAATGAAATATGTGTTCATTCCACAAGAGTTGGTCTGTGATACACATGCCGAGGACTGAAAGCTGATCGGTTTCTTCAATGCTAGTGCCGCTCATGGATAGCGGCATGGGGGGTGAGTTCTGCTTTAACGACCACTGAGTTTTTGAAGCATTAAATTCTACACGGTTTTTAATTCCCCATTGCTGTCAAGATCAGAATTTAATCAGCTTATCATACGCTGCCGTTCCAGTTGCACATCCGAAAAACAAGGAGGTACATCTAAAAACGAATATGAAAAGCTGAGAGTACTATCGTCAGCAAAACAATTAAGTGGATTAGAAGTTCCAGATAAGAGATCATTAATAAAAATGAGAAAGAGGGTCGGAGACAATACGGAGCCCTGGGGCACACCAGCATTTATTTTGTGAATATCATCATGTGAATATGACTTGAAACCATCCAATACAACTTGTATTGAACGGTCCGAAAGGTAATTTCTAATCCAACGAAGAAGACATTCATCGATACCAAATGCACGCATTTTCAATAAGAGAGCTTGATGCCAAGCTCTATCAAATGCTTTTGAAATATGAAGCGCAATAATCTTACTTTCTCCACAACGATGTAAAGATTTGTGCCACTGTTCGGTGAGATATACCATCAGATCACCAGTGGACCTATTGCTACGAAAGCCATACTGCCGGTCATTAAGGAGCTTTCGTTCTTCAAGATATTTCTTGAGCTGATAATTAATCAGCGTTTAAATGACCTTGGAAAGAAGGGACGTAAGTGCAATTGGACGGTAATTAGATGGTGAAGAAGATGCGCCTTTTTTAGGGACAGGCTGGACAAATGCTGTTTTCCATCCACTCGGAAAGAGACATGTAGAGTAGGACAGATAGAAAAGCTTTCGCAGTGGTTTTGCCAGCGTTGAAGAACACCTCTTCAGAACGATGGGAGGGATACTATCCGGGCCAGCGGATTTGTTTATGTCAAGATCTTTGAGGACTCTAGCAACTGCACGAGTGCGAAAGAAGATTCGTCCCATAAAATCGTTTACGCTCTCAAGTACTGGAGGAGTCATAACACTTTCTGACAGCGTCGAATTAACAGCGAACTGCGCTGCAAGCAAATTGGCTTTTTCTCGAGAATTGACAAAAGGGGTGTCATTAAAGACGAGCGTTGGAACCGAAGAAGAAGTTGAATTTCGAAAAGATTTTACAAATGACCAAAAATTCTTACTACCTTTGGGACATTGTAGTATTTTTTGCCTTAATTTTTGGTCATGCAAAAATTTGGTTCTACGAATGTGAACGTTGCAAGTCTTTCTAGCTTGTTGAAACTTTTTCCGGTATTCCTCAGTGGGGTTGGCTTTATAATTCCGGAAACCGACTTCTCTAACCCTAATAACCTCTTTACAGCTTGAATCAAACCATGCATTTTCTTTCGGTTTGATAGATTTCACCCTATTCGGGATAAAATTTCTCATTCCGTAAAGGATTAAATTTGTTATCATATCTGCGCTGGAGTCTATGTCACTACCGAGGAAGCATAATGACCAGTTAAAGTTTCTGAAGAAATTATTGAGACCGTCCCAATTGACTTTCCCATATTGTCAAACGGTTCTCATAGGTGGTTTTTCTTTAACTGAGTGTTGTTGGCATGAGAAATTTGCAGATGGACACAAATACATTTAGCGTGTATTTATTAGGGTCAGAGGTAAGGAACAAGTCTAGAGTGTTTGCGGTTTGACCTGCAACGTCAGGTATTCGGGTTGGCTCGTCAACAATCTGAGTCAGTTGGTTTAACTCAGCAAAGACCTCAACATACCTTCCTTCGGGTGTTGTCTGGCTCGAAAAGCGGAGCCAACTAGAATTCTGTACATTGAAATCGCCCGCAATGACGATTTCAGTGTGAGGATAATGGGAAACAATTCTTTGAATGGAGTCGGACAAGGCATCAAATTCGTTAAAAGTTGAAACTCTATCCAAATTTGGGCTCCGGTAAATAAAACATGTGTGTATGATATGCTTATTTACCGTGAATTTTAACCACATGAAATTAAAATTTGTGTTTGAGCACAAGCCATATTGTGGTTGGAGTTGGTACGCTACATCATTTCTTACGTATACGGCGAGACCATGGTGGGAAAAGAATAATGGCACTAAGTTGTACCCAAACAGACGAAAATCCGATTGATCAGAATTTTCGCCTATCTAGGTCTCACTCAGTGCCAAAACAGCTGGCCTGTTTTTAACAGTGTGGACATACGCGGCATAAAAAATTTTCCTAAGCCCGCGAATATTGGTATAATCGACTCTAAAACTACCAACCATTTTAACATTTAAAAACAAATAAAACACAAGTCAGACAATTAACTATAATGAATGTTTGATCTATATTCCAATTTGAACTTTTCAATAACAAAGTGTCTCTAGTGTTATGCCTTAGTGACAATTTATATTGATCCGTCCCTGGTTAAATAGAAAAAAACAAACAGTAATCCATCTGACGTTATACTAAACTAATCATTGCATGCACTGTGTGATAAGCTCCACACAGTACCTACAATGATCAAGCTAATACAATTGCGCGAAGTGACAAGGAAAAGGAGGAGGAAATATTTACCGCAGGTTATGCTTATTTGTGTTGTTTTATTTTTTGGTTATTATTATTATATTTGAACTGAATTATTATTATGGGAATGGCGCGTTGTTATTGATTATTTTCTTATTGATCTTATTATTGTATTGTTATGGGCTTTTATTTTTTAATTAATTTTGATTTTGGGGGTTTTGTAGGAATAAAACAAAAACAGGTAGCACAACACAAGATAGTTTTTTTCTTTTTTCTTTCTATTTTTTCACTTTATCGATCACTTTCGCGCATCGATGTGCAGCCGATGGTATGCTGATCGCTACTCCCGGACTGTGCCCGATAGGGATCGAATGGATAGGGCGAAATAGGAGAACCAGTTCTGGTGGCTCTCTGAACAGCAGTTTGATACCTTAAGTCGATTAAGAATGTATGTCTTGGCCGACTTACATAGATTTAGGCTAAGTGTGTACAGGGAGCAGTCGAAGTGGCGCCAAAAAACATTTAAAATATGTATGTATGCGGAGGCATATGTGCATGTATCTGCGTGCTGTATATGTGTCTGCATGCGTATACGAAATATACACAAAAAAAATAAAATAAAAATAACGAAAAATGCTGCAGAGGCTGTTCTAATTTTTAGGTAGTTTTAAGTGGTTTTGGGTATATTTGGGTATCTTAAGTAGTTTAAATTATTTTTAGTTAGTATAAGTTAGTTGTATCTAGTTTTAATTATTTTTAGTCTAGCTTTAGGTATAGTTTATAAGATAAAAATTGTTAATAAATTTCTTGGTTAAATAAAAATAAAAATAAAATAATTAGAATTAATTAAAATAGTTTTTAAGTCGAAAGACATTAGTTATAACAGTTATAGTTTAGTTTAGAGCGCCCGTAAAGGGCCCGTAAGTTAGTTGTAAATTATTGATAATTAGGCTAGTTCTAAACATTTTTGTCTAGCTTTAAGATAGTTATAAGTTAATATTAAATAAAAATGCATTAAAAAAAAAGCATCGCTTTCTATAGATCAGCGAAATCAAGCATATTTGCGCGTGGTTAGTACTTCGATGGGGGACCGTCGGAAACCATTCACGTGTTGTTTACATGTGTTTCTTCTATTGTGTGTTCTTCCTTTCGCTGTCTCTCTCTCTCTCTGTTGTATTATTGTATGTAATGTATGTAATGTTTAAAGCCAATGGTCTAGTTACCAGTGTTCAGTATCTCTACTTCGTAGATTTATCTACTGAGTAGTGTAAAATATAATGTAATGTAATGTAGCTTCATTTAACATTATTGTATCATCTAGATTGCTCTAACCTTTTGTTTTATTAGCTTGTAACTAATTTACAAGATATTTTATATTACAGTTATTAAGTATTCACGAATTAAATGAAATTAAATGCATATAGGTATATATTCTACATTTTGGTTCAAATTCTTTTTTATATATTTTGTTATTAACGGTGCCCAACGTTTAACAAACGACTTACTAGACTTCGATCAAAATTTTTATATAGGAGGCCCTTCGAATCATATTTTTTTTTGAAAATTCAATATTTTGAAGCTTATATTATTACGAGTAAATACATAAAATTGCCATACCAAATTGTTTTTTAGAAAATAATTAAAGAATATTTGTATATAAAAAGTTAAGCAAAAAATGAATTTAAAAATATACATATTTAGCCGTTTCTACTAAGAATCTTTTGTAAACGATGTGATCGAATATAATAACAAATAAGTGCGACCCAGTCGTGTATTTAATTTTTGTTCGATTTTTAATTTTCCACTCAGCTAAGTTGTTTTCAATAGAAAACTTGAAGGGATTTTTTCAGTTATGCGGGTTTTCCACTTAAGCGATTTTCACTTAAGCGGGTTTCACTGTACTTTTGAAATATAAACTACTTGAACCAATTATGCAAGTAATAAGTAAATATAAATGCAAGTGACCCGATAAAGTTAAGTAAATTACTCGTACTACAGGTAAATACGAAGAGGCTTTTTTTAATTTGTTTCTAAAGAAAATTCGTAAAATGGTCCCAGACTATTTATTATTATTTTTTATAAAAAAATACACGTTTTTATATGTTTATATTTTTGTGCACAATAGATGAAAACATAACAGTAAACGAAAAAACTAAGAAACACAATTTTTAGAACATTCATACACAAAAATTCAAATACATACTAAAGAATCTTAAAAATAGAACCTAGAAAACTATTTTTAATACAACGAACAGAATATATTTAAATTTAATGTTTTTCCGTTCTTTATAGAGCAGAAATTGTTTTTTTCAAAAGAAACAAAAAAAAGAAAGGAAGGCGACTACGTCCACGCGACCATTCATCGGGTAGGGGCGAGGTAAATGAAAAAAAAAAGATTCAATGTAGAAAAAGGCATTTTCAAGAGGAGAGAAATGATCACGATGATCATAATATTTTTCTGGGCGCAGTTTTTTTCTGCTACTGTATGTATGCATTTGTATTAATAACACGTTTCGGACTTTTGGGGGCTTTGTTAACAGGTGGTTAAGCACCTGAAAACATACATGTGTACAACATTCTTAAGAGGTTCTTAATTTTATATATTTTTTTTTTATATATTTTTCGGTCTTGTGTATATTTTTTTTTGCTTAAAGCTGCTGATATAATTATAGGTTATTTCTTAAGAATTATGAACAAGAAAAATATAGAGAATAAAATTAAGAACATTTTAATGAAACTTTAACAAAAAAAAAAAAAGAAATTGAGCGCATAATAATATAGTAAAAAGATTTTGGAGAAGAAATTCCGTTTTGCATTTCTTTTTTTTTATGTAATTTTTCTTATTAAAAAGAGCAGGGAAAAGACATATTGATTATTTTTGTATTGTCTTGTTTCAACATTTTCAATAACAAACTCGAATAACATCAATTAAATAATATTTTTTTAATTTGGAGATACTACATTTAAATTTTATAGTCATAACTTATGAAATAAATAAACATACCATACACTTTTGTGTAATGAGGCGCGGGTTTTGAATACACTCAATATGTTCAAGCACACTGCGAGCGTTAGGAAGGTAGGGAATGATATAACTGAAGACACCGATGCACATATTGGTTTCTCAAGGGCTCAGGGGTAAACTGATGAGCATTCCTAGAAGCTCCAGTATTATGGTTGAATAGTTTAATTGGAGGAGTGCATGGAACATTGCTTATAAAAATAGCGATAAAATAATCAGAGCCATATAACATTTCGACGGTGTTCTAGAGATGTAAATCTTTTAATTAAAGTTCTATCGCTTATCATTCTTAAAGCTCAATTTCGCATTCTATCCAAAAGATTCAAATGAGTCTTGTGAGTTCCTCCCAAAATATTAGAGTTTTACCCCAACTTTGGATAAATGAAAGCCTTATAGATTACAGCCATTTCAGCGGTGCCGAAGTGAGTACTGACGGAATATTCGTACTCCGCTCTGCATTTGTACTCCCCTCTCAAATATCTAAAATTTTCGCAAGCATTTATTAGAGATGGCTTTCCGATTTCATCAGATGCGTTTATCTCTGAAATAGTCTGAAACATGAAGTCATTCATATTTTGCACAATTTGTGTTACCTCGGCTACTAAGTGATCGACTGTCATTTAGAAACAAAATCGGAAAATACAAATCATATTTATATTTTTCCAAAAATTCAAGGGAAATCTATTCACCTACATGAATGAAAATACAAAAACTCGCTGATACATTCTTTGCACTTCATTTCAGTCAAATTGGTTTGTGAAAATCGTATATAATTCGTTCTGTAGTTCCTCCTATAAAAATATTTCAAAAACTTTAAACGGCTAATAATGTTGAGAACTACAAGAAGAATGGAGGCTTTTGATCAACAACGAATTCTTCAATAGAGTTTGAAAGAGTTCTTGCAAAATCAGTTCGGAACTAAAAATGCTCTTAGTGAACCAATGTTTAGTAGAGCATTGAGAACATTTATTGGTTCTTTAATTTGAATACCTCACAGCAGTGCCAATGCTGAACTAATTTTATCCCAGTTCTATTTAATAAAACAAAACATAGAAGCTGCTTAAGCATTGCCCCAGTAAATGTATTCTTATTGACACAACCTCTTCCTCAAAATACACATGCATCACAATAAGTGGCAGTAAAAGCAGCTCTTGTGTATAGTTATTACAAATAATATACCATAAATCTGATATTGCGGATTACGTAACAATAGAGACTGATATTTCCACATTGAATGTATTTAATAAAAATTATTTTTCCTTGGTTAAGTTTGTTTTACTTATTAGTATATTTGTTTTTTTTAAAGGGTTCTTTTACTTCACCTTTAATTGATAAATAAAATGAATTGAAGTACTAATATTACAAAAAATTTAATAAACTTATATTGATAATATCAACAATCTATGCTTTTTTCCGTACTCCCAACGAACACGAAATACTCCCCTCTAATAAACTGAAATACTCCCATTAAAATTTTGAAAACGACAGACTAGCCAGTTCAGACGGGGAAAAAATTTCTTGCATCTTCGAAGAAAGCAGCATTTGCAGGTATTTATTTATTTACTTATTTATTTAACTCAACTGCAAATATTACATCTAAGTTGATTATTATTAAAATTTAACATTAGTGATTAGATATAAAAATTAACAATTTAATAATTTCTTTTTGATATTATTTTTTGATAAGTTAAAGTCAATTATATGAAAAGAGTTATTAAAGTCAATACTCATAATAATGAGTTATCCATTTTGCGGTTTCAAAAGTAAACGTAAATAAAACACATATAAAATATTTTTTTGCACGATATTTCTTTTTTATTATAAAGTTTGAACGTTGAAATTCTGTGTGAAACACTACATCATTTAAATGAGCACCACGGGAATTTTTGCAAGCATCGCTTCTTTTGATGTAATTTTCGACCACTTTTTGACACATATTGGGCGGTATCTCAGCCATAACTTGAGGAATGTTGGTTTTCAAGTGCTCAAGAGTTAAAATTTTATCTGTATAAACACGGTTTTTCGCGTAGCCCCAAAAAAAAAGTCCAGCGGTCCAGCATGATTTTTCTGGCCAGTTGATATCGCCACGACAAGAAATTAGGCGCCCAGGAAATGTCTCTTGCAATAAAGCCATATTCGCTCGAGTTGTGTGGCATGTGGCACCGTCTTGTTGAAACCACATATTCTCCAAGTCGTATTCTTCAATAGCAGGCAAAAAAAAGTCAGTTATCATATGACCATAACGCTCCGAATTGACGGTGACTGTCATTCCATCGTCGTTTTCGAAGAAGTAAGGTCCAATCACACCTCCGGGCCAGAGAGCGCCCCAGACAGTGACTTTTTGTGGATGTAATGTCCTCTCTTCAATTAATTGAGGATACTCCCCAAATACGAAAATTTTGTTTATTAACATACCCACCGAGTGAGAAATGTGCTTCGTCGGTGAAGAAAATTTTGTTCGAAAAATCGACGTCCACCGGCTGTTGTTCAAGCACCCATTTGACGAATCTACGACGTTGTGAATGGTCAGCTGGCTTCAGTTGTTGTGTGAGCTGGACTTTGTATGGATGTAGGTGTAGATCTAAATGCAAAATACGCCATAATGTGCAGTAAGACAGTCCCAATTCTTGGGAACGACAAGGCATCAACTCATTCGGGTCCTCCTCAACACTTTCATTTACAGCAGCGATATTTTCAATGGTATGAGCGAAACAATGATGTACAGGCCAACCAATATCTGTAACCAATCCAGTCTCTTCAAATTTCTTCACAATTTTGCCAATTGCTTGCGTAGTTTTACGATTATGTCAACCATAATCTCCTCTTAAAGCACGATATATGGCTATGGCAGAATCACCATGAAGCGATCCATTTTCGTAAATGTCAGACTTTCAACTGAAAAAAAATTGGTTAAACAACGTAGTTTGACAGATGTCGAGTTCCAACCCTTACTTTTGAAACCGCAAAATGTATAACACTTTATTATGTGGCTCATGTATTCCATAGTTCACTCTCGCAGAAGCAATATAGAAAAATGAAGGATTGCGTGTTGATCTTGGGCAAGTGTTGATATTCAGCATACTTAGAATTGGTGTAGAACTGATGGATTCAGATAATAATTAAAACAAGAAGATGACATTATGTACCTGCCTCTATTTCCTTAGCGTCGAAAGACTGAGCAGATTTAAGCGATTCATGTAGGATGGAAGAAATTGGTTTGGCTCCCACGGAAGACGACGAAGAGCAAACAACAAAAAATTGTTTTGGACGCTTTCAATTTTACAGCTAGGGCACCGTATATAGCTACAGTACTATAAAATACGGCGGACAAGTGAACAATATAAAATTTACAATGTAGGGATCAGCAAATTCCTTAGAGAATCTCATAATGATGCCAAGGCGGCTCCTTGCTTTTCTTATTATCGTGTCAATGTGGGGATTAAAGGAGAGTTTTGCATTAAATAAAACTCTTAAGTCAGTGAGAGTGTCAACTCTATCTACAGTGTCTTCTTCAATAAAGTAGTATGACAAAAATGGTTCGCTACTTCTTGAATATGTCATAACCTTACACTGTCTACTGTTGAGTTCCATCCGTTTGAGCAACACCAGGCAAAAACATTATCAATATCATGTTGTAGGAATGAGTATCTATTTGGATCCGTAAAACCATGGAACAGTTTGAAGTCGTCAGTAAATTTTAAAAATCTTGCAATATGAAATATCCGATGTAATATCATTAATAAAAAGAAGAAATAAAAGTGGACCAATGTGGCTTCCTTGTGGTACTCCAGATAAAACATTCATTTTCTTAGAAGTGCATTGTTTAAAAATAACACATTGTGGGCGATTTTTTATATAAGATCTTACCCAATCAATTATCCACTTTTGAAAGCCATATCTTTCTAATTTATGTAGAAGTATGGAATGGCATACTATATCAAATGATTTACTGAGGTCAGCATAGAAAACATCAGTTTGGAGGCCATTTTGCATATTCGGGTCCGAAGGCCCCCTCTTGAGCATTGGAAACGTTAACTTAGTTAACTATTTATATGACAATATGACGGTTAGTTTCTTTTCGATCAATGTTTCGTAAGTTATTAGTTTCACCTGACCATATATACTTATGTTATATATTTTTTTTCACTTTATGTTGACATTCATTGAAATTAAAACAACATTTTCGCGTCACTTGAATTGAACATGCATTAAGTTTGATTGTTATCTTTGACACGGGGACTCATATTTTTCATTGATCAAACTTTTTTGTTAATTTCGACAATTTGGTAAAAAAAAACAACCCAAAATGGGTCGAGGAAATATATTAAGTGAGGCAGAAAAATAACAAATCAAAGCTTATAAGGACGCTAAGCTGGCGTATCTATTGCCAAAATAGGTAAAAAGAAATCGACAGGAGGTGAACAGTTATATCCAGATTTTTAAGTATGGAGAAAATATGAAAAACCGTACACACAGTGTGCATACTAATGCGGAAAGGCTACTTATATTAAGATAAGCGTCAAATCCTCACGACCCTTAAGCAAACAAAAAAAAGTGGTATCAAGCCAAGTCTCTCAAGTATGCGTCGTGTTATTTCAAAAGCAGATCATATAAAAAGACTTAAAATCAAGAAGAAACCACCACTTAACCCGGTTCGAAAAAACAACGCCTCAATTTTTGTCGGGCACATGTGACCATGACTTCGATGTGGCATCGCGTGGTATTCTCCGACGAAAAAAAATTGAATTTGGAAGGCCCCGATGGCTATAGCTACTATTTTCATGACCTCAAGTAAACTCATTATTTCGACCAGCTGCATAGCAAAGTTGGAAGTGTGATTGTGTGGGCGGCCATTTCCTATTATGGCACCAGCAAACTTAAATTTGTGTCCACTATTATGAATGCATTGACTGCCAGTGGTATATTAAAAGAGGCCTTTATAGAAACTTTCATACCCTTTTTGGACCTTTGCCGTGGATTCATCAACATGATAACACGACAATACATACAGACCGGGTAGCTAAAACGTATAGAGAGTCAAAATTTAGAACTTTTAATTTGGCCGACCTACTCACCGGATTTAAACAGCCTTGAAAATGCTTGGGGATGGTTGACACGTCAAATATATGGATCAGGACAACAATATTCAAGTATACCCGAATTAATCCAAGCCATCGAATTATCTTGGAGCTCGGTTTCGCTAAATTAAATGCTTGACGTTCTGGAGCAGAAAGGTGGCACAACATACTATTACAAAAATTGTTGTTTAATCAAAAATACCTGTAATACTTTAAATTTAAGTAATGTTTGAAATAAAAAGAATAAAAATTCTCTAAAATAACCCCGCATTATGACAGTTTTTAGTAAATAATTTTGTGTTAATACTCAAATCAATTGCATTAAACTTTTCTTATAACTTTAAATAACACTCATATAGAGAAAACAACAAAATCTATAGAATTCATTGAAGAGTGCTTAAAAAAGTTGAAAATAACTATGAAATGCTTGGTACTGCAAATACAGAGGTTGCTGAATTGCAACGCAAGGATGTGACATATTAGAAAGCAAAGAAATCTCTACTGACGCATTTGTTTTAGGAATTTCACAATTGCCTAATGAGAACATCTCTTCGATCTTCGAACAAATCTGCAAAAGCGTAAAATGTGCTCCCGGTTACCTTAAAGCCACATTCAGAAATACCAACAAAAACTCTCCTCATAATCGTGACAATCCCATAATTCTCAAATTCAACTCACAAAAAGAGCGAAACCAAGTTTTGAAGTGTACTGCTCTCTTCCATAAATCAAACAAAAGACTGATTTCCTTGGAAGATCTAATTATAGAGGTGCAAGCGAGGAAGAAACAAAATGTTTATTTGCGTGGGAGGCTGACAACAAGAAATCGCACTTTACACAAGCAATGCACTTGAAGCAAGTGGATTTGTCTCTGCCCTCTATACACACTCTGGTTCAGTTTTTATTAAAGAGAAGGAGAATTAAGAAAGTTTACTCATTCATAATGATGCAATTATTAATGCAATTGCCAACGCAACTGTGATCAACGACGAATAAACCAAAGCAAACGACGAAAGAAGACCTCAACAGTACAAAGATTCCAACTCTCTCAATCATCATAACTAAAAGTATTTATCTTATTATAATTATGTTTTTCTCCTTACTTCATATATCTATTTCTAAAATTTCACTCTTTACTGTCTTTTATTATTTAGCTCTCATTTCCTTCAATTTCTCATTAATTTTTATTATTTTTATTTATGATTTGCAATGTTAGGGAAGCCTTTAAAGTAAGTCATATAAACTCACAAAGTTTGATGCCTAAAATCGATGAGTTTAAATTGCTGTTTCAAAATTCTAAGATGTATGCAATCTGCATCCGGGAAACATGGTTTTCAAACGACATAGCAGATGCACCATATTCAATTCAAGGACACAGACTGTCAGGCAGATGTGAGCGTGGTGGTGGAGGAGTAGCAATATATTTAAAAGAGGGTTTGTCATGCAAAGTAAGATGCTCTTCATCACCTTGTTCACCGATTGAATACCCTTTTCTTGATGTTTGTAGTAGTGATGATAATCTTTTATTAGGAACTGTTTACAGGCCAAATAAAAATACAGATTTAGTTCCATTTTTCGATCTTATGGGAAATTAACTGTCAGCTCACCAAATAATATATTGTGTGGTGATTTTAATAACAATATCTTAAACTATAATTGTTTTTCCGATCATTTGATTTCACTTGATTTGCATTTAGTAAACTCAACCGTTCCCACTCGTTTCACCCACTCGTCAAGTACACTATAAGACGTATTTATTATTAATAGAAAAGATCGCGTTTTATGTTATGAACAGCTAGCAGCACCGGTTTTTTTTTTTTTTTTAAATTCATTTTTATTTCATTTTGACTTATAACTACTCGTATCTTAAAGCTAGACAAAAATGTTTAAAACTAACATAATTATCAATAACTTACAACTAATTTACTGGCCCTTTACGGGCGCTCTAAATTAAACAATAACTCTTAAAACTAATGTCTTTCGACCTAAAAACTATTTTAATTAAATCTAATTTTTCTTATTTATTTTATATTTCAAAAAAATTTTACAAAAAAAACTTGGTATCTTATCATTTTTTTTTCTTTTTAATTTTTTTTTTATTTTTTTAATTTTTTTTACTTATAAACTAAACCTTAATATATATTAAAAATAATTAAAACCACTTAAAATACCTAATAATACTTAAAACTACTTAAAAACTAGAACAGCCACAGCAGCATTTTTTTTTTTTTGGTTTATTTTTTATATGCATGCAGACACACACCAACATGCAACCCACCCATACATGTACATATGCACATACATATACGTACGCACATACATGTACAGACACGCAGATACATGCACGTATGCCCCCGCATACATACATATTTTTAATTTTTTTTTGTGCCACCCTGACTGTTCCCGATACCTAATTGCCTAAATCTATGTAAGTCGGCCAAGATATATTATCTTCATCGACTTTAAATATTATGCTGCTGTTCAGAGAGCCACCAGAAATGGTTCTCCTGTTTCGCCCTATCCCTCCGGTCCCGATCGGACACAGTCCTACTGAACCGAAGGCGCTCTTCTCCACCTTGAGCGATGACGTCTCGACCATACAGAAGTCGCCTATCCACAGTTTTCCGGTGACGTGGTAGATGAGCGGAACCGCCCCTCCATCCTGTATCAGCCCTCGACTTACTAAATAGAGTAATGCCTCGGGAGGGATGTAACCACTTAACCGCGCACTCTCAAAATATTAGTTTTTGGGGTAATAAGCCCCAAAAATTAAGCTGTTAGTTGAGGACATCGCTCTTGCAACGTGACCCCGAATCAGCTTGAACAAAAAATTATCTATTCTGGTTATGTTGGCTTCGTTGTATAGAACCTGGTTGAAATAATATCTTGTGTACTCCGACTTTGGTGTTCTGTGTAGTCCAAGGCAACCTCTAAGACATTGCCTCTCAAACACCCGAATCTTTTCCATTTGAGATGGGGCAACGTTGAACCACACCGGGCATCCGTAGGCAATCATCGGCCTGATGAGGGCCATGTAGCAAATCACCTTCACCCTGCTGTCAAGACGGCTGCTATAAAACAGTCGTTTTGTCAAGGCAAAGGCTCCCCTAGCCCTGGCCAAAGCAGCACCTATATGTCTGTCGAAATACAGGTACTGATCCAACCAGATGCCAAGGTACTTTACTACACTTTTACTCGCCAGTGGATGTCCATGTGGCCCTACGATCACCACCTTGCGCCAGTTCTTTCACGTATCCCTTGAGGCGCTAGACAACGGAGTCCTAAACAAAATAGTTGATTTTCAACTTCCAGTCATCACAATATCGCTGAATCTTGTCGAAGTCACTCTGCAAGAGACTTTTGATGACCTCAACTGTATTAGCTGTTCTGTACGCAATTAGATCGTCGGCTTACGCAATTGCCTGAGTTAGACTACCTATCAGATCGCTGGTGTAAATGCTGAATAGAATCGGCGAGTTAACCGCTCCCTGCTGAAGACCATTATTAATATCAAAAATTGCGGTAGAAGTTACATTGCTACTCTTGACAACAAACTTTCTACCATTTAGCATGTCATAAAGCATATACAATAGAGGTTTACGTATACCTAGTCTGGTTAGATTTAGATAGAACCTTTTAACCGTACGGTGTCGAAGGCCTTTTCCAAATCAACAACCAGACAGGCACCCGTACACTGCTTTTTAGTTTTTTTCCATTGGATATCAGAAACTAGTTTAGACGCGGCATGAATTGTGTCATGTCCCGCCTTAAAACCGAACTGATTATCCGGGACGATATTTTTGTCCTCCGCCCACTTGAACAGGGCTCTATTAATAACCTTTTCAAATACTTTGCTGATACTCGGAAGAAGACTTATCGACCGGAGATTCGCCGGATTGGAGTTGTCCTTCCCCTTTTTTGGGAGAGGATGCACCACTGCTGTCTTCCACCGCACTGGATAATATGCATTATTCAGCGCTTTGTTGAACAGTGTGGTATATATGTCAACTGCTTCTTGAGGCAAATATCGTAGTACAACGTTGGATATACCATCGACTCCTGCTGATTTCTTTTTCTTTAGTGAATCAAAGATGAGCTGGAGCTCAATTTTCGAAATTAACAGGGAACTGGTCTCATTTCGCTCGGCGATTATGGCGTTTGCCAAATGTTCATCATTTAACCCGGTAAAACCAAGGTTCTCAGATCGCCACTGCGTTATATCGTTCCGGAGGTAAAAGTGGTGAACCAGAGCTCTGATCTCCAGGTCATGGTTCGGGCGAATGCTAGCATTCACCTTGTACACTTGCTGGAAAGCAGCCCCCACAGCCTCCACCTTCTCCTGCGGATCTTCGATTATGAAGAGGTCATCGTCCAAGACGGCGTCATCTGGGTCTATGCCTGCTGTCAGAAGTACGTCTCTGTTTTGTGTCGTCCTCTGGAGCTTAAGGCACGGAAGGTCGTTTTGATTTTTTCTTCTGAATATCTTATTAATTTGTGGGAACATACTCGGGTCGGTAGCGTTCACGGCCCGAATTTTGTTGTCCCAAAACAAATTAATGAATAACCTATAATTTTCTTTGGTCAATTGGTTGATGTTTTTGATGGACGACTTCAGTGTCCTTATCTCCAGATCTCGTGTGTCAGTAAACCGTCTGCACAAGCGTTTTAGTCTTGTCAGTAAGCCACTTTTTTGTCTGTGTAGTGCATCAATTGTCGCGTTACGGTACATGTCAGTTGCGTTACGTTCTTTGTATTTCGGTATTGTCCTGTTCATTGTTCGCTGAATTGTTTCGTCCATTTGTTCTAAGTATCTGTCAATTTCAGTATTAGTCATGTTCCTGTCATTTGGTGGGGACGTTCGAGAAGCGTGGCCAGCGCACATTACTGTAATTGTAAGTATGCACCGGTACATACTCCTCCAACTCCATAAGCGCGTTCGGAATTTGTATTACGGCCGCGAGTCCATAGTGGTCACTGTCGTACTCGATCGTTCTTAAACAATTTTTAGGTCGATGGCCCACAGTATCAGTAATTGTTAGTCTTGCGTCTTTCAACAATAGATCCAGATAGGCACCGCTCTTTGGAAACGATGACATATCTGTAGCGAGAAGTTCAATGCGATACTCAAGGTTGTATCGACCCATACACTGATACAGATGGTTACTTCGAGGATAGTAGTTCTCTTTCGAGCTCAATCTTAAGCATCCAAAAAGCTTTTCAAGCTCTGTTATAAACTGAGTGGGCTGAGCTGTTTCTGGTGCATAGGCAGCGATCACGTACATTCGCATATTGATGCATATTGATGCATGCTTCTAACTATTCTATATTACTTTATGACTAATGCCTTTACGTATAAAGATTGCGACGCCCCCTCCTTAAGTGGAGTTGGGTCGGTCTCTCCTTACGATATTGTAATTGTTGTTAGTCAATTTATGTTTCTGGTAAAGCTTAGTTTCGCTAGCCATAAACACATATGGACTTATCTCTTTAAGCAATTGCAATAAATTCGCTTTACGTTCGGTCCTAATCAGTGAATTTACATTCACAACTAGGATCTTAAAGGGCCTCTCCGGCAGCGCGCCCTTAACCTCTAGGTTGTGTTAAGCTCGGAAAAACAGAGTAGAGATAATCCACGCTAGTCGCCTGCTCCCTGATCTGGTTTTGGAGGCCGTTCAACTGGCCCTGGATGGCCAGTAGAACGTCCATAATATCCGCCTGTGCCGCCGGCGCCGAACCTTTGGCAGCGCATGCATTGAAGCATGTCGCCGCGCCTTTTTAATTTGTGCCAAGTTACAACCTGGTAGTTGAGGACAGATATACTCCGCAAACTATCCAGTTTGCTGCTGGGTGAGAGTTGAACAAGGAAGAAATGAAGGCTCCGCTTCTCCCGCCTAGCTCTAACTGTAGCGAACGGCTTGACCCCGATAAAGTCGAGATCGTCATTCGCTTTTTGGCGCAGTTCATTTAAGAGCACCTGTGTTTCCGTGCAGGAATATATGCCTTTCAAAAGGACCGTTTGAAATTTTTCGGTTTTAGGGGTGAAACTAAAGAATTCAGTAGTAGTTTCTTTTAGCAACTCTTTAATTTTTTTGTGCTGTTCCAGTGTGAAGCACTGGATAGCATGCCTATCGTTATTTAATCTTTTAGTAGTAAAATTTTGACCTATGGTCAACGTACATAGATTTATGGTATCCTGTAACTCCATTTTATAAGTATTTATGGGTGGCACCTTTTCTTTTTTTCGTAATCGGCGGCTGTGGCTGCTGCTGCTGAGACTGACTTTTCTGCTGCTGTTGATTCTGCTGCTTTGAATCTGCTGCTGCTGTTTTTCTTGCGGTTGTTTCTGGGCTTGTGTCTGCTGTTATTGCTGTTGTTGTTATTTTTGCCGTTGTTGTTTTGGCTGCTGCTGTGGCTGTTGTTTTTGTAATTGTTCTTTTTTCTGTTGTTGTTCTTTTTCGTCGAGTTCTTTTAGTTGCTTCGCTCGGCGCGCTTTTTGGCTGGCCTTAACTTTGCTTTTTATCTTTTCGATTTCTGCCTCCAAAGCTTCAATTTGGGCTACCATTCTTTGTTCCTCGTCCTCCTCAGATGACGCCTCTGATGTGGAGAGGTTCACGAAGGCAGTACTATCGCCCGTCGTGAAGTGCCCTTCTCCTTCCTCAGACATATATGCTATACCCTCTTCGGGTGAAGTGTCTAGCTGGGTTTGTCTTGCTGCCTCAGACGTCTTGTCTATATCGGACGTATGCACCCCAGCTGGCAGCTTTGCTGAGGTGGCCGTGGATCTCCTCTTTATCAAATTTGGTGCGCACTTGATCCTCTTTCTGCGCTTTGGATTAGCATCGGATGATGTTGCCGTTGTTGTTATTGCTGTTGATGTTGTTGCTACGGAATCACTGCTTGTAATTGGAACATCTTTCGATGTTCCCTCAGCTGATGCCATCGCTGGCCTCATTGGCCCTAGGACACCTTTCGATGCCCCGGTGCTTAAACTCCTCCTCCTTTGATAGTTTTCCCAACCAATAAAGTTTTCCACTTCACGGTTGTGAAAAAAAGCAGCTAAAGTTTTGATGCCCGGCTGGGAATCGAACTGGCGACCCTCGGATTCTCGGTCGGCCACTCTAACACTGTGCTACTGCACCACTTATGGAATGTTGACTTAATGTAAAACTTAAGCTCACACACGAAATTTAATTTGGAAAAACTGGGAAGCCGAAAACGTGTTAACACCTCCACAGTACGAGATCGACTGAGAATACTAGCAGCACCGGTTTTTATCACGTCATGACCTAAAATTCTTGACGTTCAATTTCAAAACTGAAACATTTAAAGAAAATCTTTTGATTAAATATAGAGATTTTAGAAGCATTGATAGATCGGCTCTTGAACTGAACATTAGCTCTATATCCTGGGAGAGTATATTTTTAATGAATTCTCCCATTGAACAGATGAATTTTTTGAATGGAAACATTGCAAACCTCTATTATACACATGTCCCACTAAAGACCAAACACGAATAAATGAACCCAAACCGTGGATAACGGAATCTATAGTAGGTTTAATAAATCAACGTTATATAGCTTACCGACGTTGGAAACATTTTAGGGTGGAAGAGTTGGACACATCTTATAAAGCTTTGCGGACTAGAGTTCTGCAGGAGATTAGAGCTGTAAAAACTCTTTTTTATGAGAACCGCCTGAATTTATCCTCTGATGGGCACAAGTTATGGAGCAATCTCAGGGAGTTAGGCATCGGAAAGAATCATCCCAAATCACAAATCAATATCGATGGTGATGTATTGAATCGAATGTTTTTATCTTCTCCCAGCATTTTTCTTTCGATAATTTTAGATGCTTCTCCAGAACTTTCGCCTGTTCTTACAGACTCTTCTTTTAGTTTTTCGTGTGTCTGTAGCGTGGATGTTTTAGAAAGCATTCTTTCAATAAAATCTAAAGCCTCAGGTGTGAATGAAATCAACGCAATTTTTCTAAAAGCCATATTACCGTTGTTCTTGTTACCATTCCTTACTCACGTTTTTAAAACCGTCATCACAACTCCAGATGTGGAAACTTGCCAAGGTAGTCCCAATACCCAAAAATCTATTGCAAACAGAGTTTCGGCCGATACCGATTCTACCCTTTTTATCTTAAGTCTGTGAACGTATCATGCAAAAACAACCTAACGATTTTATTATGCGTAACAACTTTTTAGCTAGTATTAAATCCGGATTTCGCCCTAAGCACAGTTGCCCGACAGCACTCTTGAAAGTTATTGAAGACATAAGAGAGAATCTTGATTGTAATTGGGTTACCTTTTGGTTCTCCTTGACTTCTCTAAAGCTTTCAATACGGTTAACCACTCTGTTTTGTTGAGAAAATTACGTTTTGAGTTTAACTTTTCACCAGAAGCTATCAATTTAATATCTCCGTCTCTTATTGAAAGGAAACAAGCAGTATCTACATGAAACCAACTTTCCGAGTTCTTATCGATCAAACGATGTGTCCCTCAGGGATAAATCTTAGCTCCTCTTTTATTCTCGTTATACATCAATGAAATAGCTTCTATCATACCAAATGTATCTAAGCATTTTTATGCTGATGATATACAAATTTATAAAAGCTGTCCTCTTGGTCTTATAGAAAATTGTCTTCACACTATAAACGAGGAGCATAAACGAATCTCTACATTGGCACAAAATAATAGTTTGACTTTTAACCCAAGAAAATGCAAGTGTGTTGTAATATCCAAAAAGCTGATAGATCTATCTTATTTCCCATCGATACTTCTCAGCTCTGTTCCTCTAGAATTCGCAACCACTTCAAGAAACCTTGGGATGGTGTTCAACAGAACATTAACGTGGAACGATCACGTTAATTCTTGTGTAGCAAAAACCTATGGGGTTCTAAGATTCTTATGGACAGTTCAGCAGTTCACCCCCCTGAAAACGAGGATGGTTCTTGCCAAAACCCTTGTCATCCCAGTACTATCTTATGGATGCGAAATATATAACAATTGTGATTCTGCTCGAATCTCATTAATATGTCGTTTGAGAATTATATCGATTTTCGGACTTTAAGTCTCCTTTTGAATATTGTAAAAACCAGGCAACCAGCATATTTATACGAAATACTTCGATTTTCAGCATCAACCAGATGCCGTAATTCAATACTCCCTATTTTCTCTTGTCTCACATCTGAAAGACAATTTTTCATCGCTGCAGTCCGTCTATGGAATTTACTCCCATTGCACTTGAAAGATTGGAGCGGAGCACATCAGATTCAAAACAAATTGAGATCTTTCTTTAATAATCAAAGCAACTAACTTCTTTTTTTCTCTATCTCTTTTTTGTCCTACCCTTAAGGCATTTTTCATCTCTCTTTTTAACTTAACTTTTTATCAGTCTACGTAAATCGTATTTCGTTTTTTATATGTAATACACTTCTTCCTTTTTGTAATATTTAAATTAAAATCAATTATATTTTCTTACAATTATTGTTATACATATAAACTATCACTAGCTTATAAGATTTATCTTGCTGTGTTAGTACTTACTCGAAATAAACTAAACTAAAATTAAACTAAACAACAATAATGAACTTTGATTCTAAAAAAAATAAGTTTCTATACTCGGTTCAATTTATATTTTCAGAATAGAGAAGATAGGATATTTGCCTTTCACTCTAACTGATAGAGATGCCAATAAGGTCGTACTATCTTAGTACGTACAGGGTTGTAGTAATAAGCATACTAAATTACCACAAAAGTAGCAGTGGTAACTCTGATTCAATAAGTTTATTTTTACTATAAGACGAGCGTTGAGTGCATGGAGAATTCACACAAGCCGCAGTGTGTACTTGCAAGTGCAGTAGGTACTTCATGGTGGGATATACTCTGGTTTTAACAAGATTGCATAAATAATTTGTATGTAACTCAGTGGGAATTCCAGTGATAGGCACCAGTGTGTAAATAGATAGCTTGGTAAATAGATAGCTTTGTAAAGCGGCGAGGAGTGTATGTATAAGTAAACATGTGTGTTTCTTTTTATCTTCTTCTATCGTTCTGATTTCTCGGTTCTCGACCTTCGGCTTCGAGTTGTCATTGCTTGGGCACAAAGGTGAGGCTGAATTGTATCGAATGGGTACAATTGAAGTTGTAGCTGTAGTACAAAAAAAAAGTTTAAGTTGAATGGTATAAAGAATACTGGTATGTTATTCCGCATTTCTTTATCCTATCTCTCTCTCACACATTTTGACCGAGTGACTTAGTTCCCCCCACGTTTATTTTTGTTTCTGAATTTGTTGCTGCATATCATACCATGTATTGATATTATTTATATTATTAAAAAGTTGTTTCAAATATTTGTTGCTGACAAAATAGCTCCACAATTAACGTAATAGGAACTATTAAGTTAGCTCGGTAAAATTTTTGAAAATCTTAATTTTTAAATCGTTGAACTGCTTAGGATTATTAAAAGTGTATGTTTTTTGAAAGAAATCAGCAAGCATATTACTTATTTCTTTATTCCAGCTTGAGGATTTACCATTATATTGCACAAATGATTGATAGGATGAACTATTTCTTTTTGAACGAGCGTATTTGGATTCTTACATATGTCGGACTTAATTTTAATAATATAAGCCTTGCAAGTTGACTTCAATTTAGTCTTAAACAGCTTTCTATAGTAAGAAAACATGTTATAGAAGTTAGTAGATAGAGCTCTTTTCCATTTCTTGTAGAATGTATTTTTTAAATTACGTACTCGTCTAAGATACTTATTTATCCAATATACCAGTATATTCCAGAATTCTTTCCTAACATAGGAACACATATACGAAGACAATTATTGAGAACATAGAAGACATTTTTTACACATACAGTGATATCGTTTGAATTAAAAACATTTGTCCACTCAAAATTGTTAAAAACTCGGCAAGTTTTTCCATATTAATTTTGTAAAAATTAAATTCAGCAATTGAGAGCTCGTCACTCTTACAGGAATAATTCATTGCAATAATACAATTAATTGGAAATTGGTGAGGAACTTTCGGTAAAAGCCAGTCATTTATATTAACGGTATCACATGAAACAGAACAATCAGCAAAAACGAGGTCCAGGTAACGTAAAAATTCGTTTGGAAATCCATTAATTTGGCTAAGTCCTGTTAAATGTACAGTCTCAACGAAATTTCTTTGAAACTCAGGCCCATGTTCAAGGTCAGTATATCGTATATCGTATATGTTTTAAACTCCTCTTCGAGTTTCCAATCAAGATTGAAATCACCAAACACTATAACATTTGAATTGACAAAAATTTCAACTATTTCCGATAGTGCAGACGAGTACAGTTCATAAACAGAAGAAGACGAACCTGAAATAACATATATACCGCAAATGACAAAAGACGAATAATGTTCAGTTAGCTTTACTGAAACAAGTTCTAAATTTGTGTAATTGTTTGAAAAGACAAGTTCAGAGTTTAGACAACACTTAACATCAATTAATACACCACCTCCTTTTTTAAAGATACTGTTTGTTGAATTTCTGTCTACTCGGTATATAGTATCTTCACGGGGGGGGGGGGGGGGCAGATCTCCGCATCAGGAACAGTTGAATTAAGCTAGGTTTCCGTTAGTATTATAACATCGTAAGTTGAAGCTATACAGTTTGAATAAAAGGTATTAAGCTTTGATTTTATTCCTCCAACATTTTGGTAGTAGATATTTAGTTTTTTGATCGTGCAGGAATCGGAATCTGTGCAATATTTCCTCTTCTTGGGTTGTTTTTAAATTCATGGGCAACCGTAAATTGTGGCCAAAAGTTTGGAGACAGCATCAGCCTTACAGTAGGATCAAATTTTAAATGAAGATATCCGACGTTCATATGAAAACTGCATTTTTACGAATTTAAAAGACAAAGCAGATGCAGGTACTTTTTTTTACATAGTTTTCAGTGCTGCCGTCCGATGATTTCGAAAAAAAACAGGAGATTTCCTGTTTAATGATTAGAAAAAACAGGATATTACAGTTTACATAAAACCACCTAACAATAACTCCCTTTCCATCTTTTTATTGCAAATCCCTTAAAATCAAATATCATTGATTTTTGTACTGAATTGAATACTGTTTTAAGTTTTCAAAAAATTTGAATTTCGATGTTTTTGAAAAAAGTCTCAGATCTCAATTTGGTCTAATCAGACTAGAAATAATGTGCTAGTTCACAAACGTCAAATAATTGCGTATCGCTTCAGCATCACTACTTTTGCGATGCTGATGGTTGTATATATGCTGTCAATGCGGTGCCGATCGTTTATATATTTGCTGTTAAAAACGATTAATTATTTTCAATGACATAATATTATTATAAACTTTAATTGATTAAAAAAGTGATAATTTCTTAAACGTATGTAATTCGTAAAGTGGAACAAATATGATATAAGATAAATAACTCAATTAAAATTCATTCCTTTCATTTTCATCCACCATTTTTATACCAGCTTATCACCGGCATCACGATATTTCTTGAGGCTTTTTGCTTAATTTTTGCGCATTAGCATGTGTAACTATGCAATAATAAACAGTTGACGATCAAAGTGATGCCAAAAGTTTGCGTTTGTGAACGTTTAATGCAATTGATCACCACTGCAGTGATGCGTTTGTGAATTTACCCAATTTAATATACTTTTTTAATCCAAATTAGCATAAATTCCAAATCCGTTGTGAACTGTAATAATTTTCAAACTGTCATGTACACTTCAAAGCAAGGATGAATTTGAAGAAGAACTTGAACAGGTGCTTTCTATAGTAACATAGTTTCTTGGAGTTGAAGATGACGAATAATATGTTAAGAAGTTTTATAAACTTTATGTTATAAGTAATAAAATGTTTTATTACGAAGTCTTATTGTTATAGTAAGACAAATCGAAAAAAAAAAACAGGAGAATTAAGGAAAAAATGTCATGGAAACAGGAGACAGTAGATTTTAATTTTTTCGATCGAAAAAACAGTAGTCTACTGTCGTAACAGTAGAAACGGCAGCACTGATAGTTTTCGACCATTTCACAAGTAGTATTCGGATGGAAGCGTGATGCAAAAACACACTTCTCTGGAGGTACAACAACTAACTCGGCCGAAACACCCTCACCAAAACCGGAAGCTGTTGGTTCGGAGGTTTGCGAATCAGTACTTGTATCTCCAAAAGAATTAGTAGTTTTGGGTACCGTTATTGCAATTGGAGTGTTCAGTATTTCTTCAATTATAGTAGTTGATTTGCTACACCGTGCAACATTTATCTTATTGTTAAACTGCATAGTCAAAGTCACTCTTGAGAAAATTGGGTTTACTTCCAATCGTGCTATTGGGGCGTTTTCATGTCTATCTAGAAGTGCCATTGAAATTCGGAAAGCTGCTATGAAGGCGAAGGTAGAAAAAAATTACTTTCAGTCCGATCTTTTAATGCAGTTGTTGCGGATAAAGTTTGTCCAAAATTTATTAAATTATACAACTTGGTTGATCTTCATCGTTTGATTACTGATGCTGCTGTTGCTAGTACCTGTGCCCTTAATGCAAATAAGTCAGGAGATCAATTAAAGTGAAGGGAATCATTATAAACTGTATTACATATATTTTTTCGTTTTTTTTAGCTTAATTATTTTGTTTGTTATATTAAAAAACCTTTTATTTTAGTGCAAAATCTGGTTCTGTCTTGTGTCTGGGTTTTGTTTTCTAGTTCTAATCATACATATTTCTTTTTTTTTTTTAAATGAATAGTGTCAGTGGTCCAAATTCCACTGTTGACTTGAGTACGGTAATGTTTAATGTTTTTTCAAGGCGTTTTAATGGTTTAAAGATTTGTTCTATCTTAAATCGATCAATTGAAATTAACGTTTCAATCAATCACGAAAGATATTATTGGCCTATCTGAAACTCGGTTAACAAGTAAATCTAAAAATCAGGTTGCAGATTGGGAAACTAATATTAAAGACCATTTCGTATTTCGCTGTGACAGTGATTTTCTTTGTTCGGTTGTTTTGGTGCATGTTCGCGAAGGAATTCAAGCAGTTTGCTTATATGGTATTTCTTAAAACATAGTGATATTCAATACTTACTTCTAGAAATTTCTTTGGCAGATGAAAAGGTTTTAATCAATTAAATAATTATTGGGCTCGGTTGTGAAAATAAGATCGGTCTAGAAAATAAGTATATGGATAGTTGCCTGTCCATATACTTTGGGATACCACTAACTTAACAGAGGCTTGAATCTGCTAGGGATGCTATACAGAGACATTCCTTAGCAGAGGTGGTATTTGAAGCAATATTATAAGACAGATCTTCTGATGAAGCCCCTTTAAAATGAGGAAGCTTAAAGTCGCCGAATAGAAGGATATCATCGTTGGGTTCACATAGAGCTATTATGTGATCAACCGTTTCAATGGCGAGCTTATAGGATTCAATAGGCTGTGACGGCAAAATACAGCAACATAATACATAAAGTGACTTGCAAGGTAATGTTATCTTGATTGAAACATAGTCGAGAATCGATGAAGAAGAGACTGCAATGAGGGATGATTCAAGAGTGTTTTGGATAGCTATTAGGAAACCACGATAAGGACATTCATCGAAAGGTCGGTTAAGTTCATCGTCGCGATAAACGTTTTAAGAAGAAGGAAACAATTCTTGGTTGCTTATACTAGATACCAGATTTATTTCCGTCAGGGCGTAGATTTCAAAGGGTAGAGCATAGGATTGTTGCAAAACAATATGAGTTTTCGAACGAAGGCCTCGCACGTTTTGATAGTAGAAGGTAAGAGGGAGGATTTGATCTTCTGGGAGCGGGCAAGGGTTTGTTTTATATGGGGCATTAGGAGTGATGTGTATGGTTGGGTTCGAGTAAGGAGCGAAAGTAATTTTTAAGATTTGTGCGCGTACTTTGAAGGTACGACGTACGTTTGGAGCTGATGTGAGAGGCGTAAGTTGTAAGGTCTTTATTAACTGTTATCAGAGAAATATTATAGTTTTCATGAAAACGTGTACTATTATTATTATTATTATTATTATTATAATTATTATTATTATTATTATTATTATTATTATTATTATTATTATTATTATTATTATTATTATTATTATTATTATTATTATTATTATTATTATTATTATTATTATTATTATTATTATCATTATTATTATTATCATTATTATTATTATTATTATTATTATTATTATTACTTAAAAAAAAACAAAAAAAAGCAACTATGTCAAGGAACACGGAAGAATTTTTTTTTTTTTTTGTATAACTTTGCACGCACTCAAGGGATTATGAACACCCTTTATATGTTTTAAACTATGCCCGCAGAACTGAACAAAACAATGCTCAGGTGGCCAAAAAAAACTGAAATGATGGCACCAACTGAGACAGGTAGAATAGAGATACCTCAAATTTCCCAAAAGAAGAACTTCAAAAAAAGAGGAAAAAGAAAAGAAGACCAACCGCTAAACCACATACAGAAGCCATAATCATCAAACCAAAAGGAGATGGAACATTTACTGATATACTGCGGGAAATAAGACAAAACGTTAAGCCCGAAGATACCGAAACTACTATTAAAACAGTTCGGCAGACGAGTTCAGGAGATGTTCTTCTAGAACTTGGCGCGATGACAAAAAAAACAGCTTTTGATAAATCGCTCAAAAATACCCTTGGTGAGAAACCAATTGTTTGAAACATTGATCCGAAGATAACAGTGGAAATAAGGAACCTTGATGAATTAGCCACTGAAGAAGAAGTCCAGGATGCCATACGAAAGAAAGTGGAAAACCCACTAGCGGAAATAAAGGTTTTCCTAACAGGGAAAAACAGAAGAGCACTATAGACGGCAATTATTGAAGTAAATGTCCAGACCGCGCGGGAGATCCTAAAAACATCTATCCTCAGAATTGGGTGGAATCAGTGCAGATTCAGGCGCAGGGTAGATGTCCCAAGGTGTTTTAGATGTCTCGGTTACGGACATTTACAAGGAATCTGCGAGGGACCAGATAGGAAGAAGCAAGGGCTACGTTTCACATCTGGAAACAAGGATCACAGGAAGAGTGATTGCAATCAACCACCAAGATGCTACTTATGCTTAAGTCTCGAAATCCCACCGGAAAATGTAGACCATATACCCGGGACAGGAAAATGCTAAGTTTTCAGGCAGGCTCTTGAGAAAGTGAAAAAGGCTTCCATAAAATTACCAAAATATTACAGGCGAACGTCAACAGGAGCAAAACAGCTGATAACCTCTTAATTAAACTTATAGGTGAAATGCAAGCGGATATCGTCAAAATGAGCGAGCAAAACACCAACAAGGATAAATCACAGTGGATCTCAGATACGTTAGGAACTGCCCGCCCTTTGGGTCGCAGACAGAAGCGGTAAAATCAGAAATAGAGGATCAAGGAGAGGATTTGTATGGATTAAATTTGAAAAAATCACTATCATCAGCGTCTATTTGAGTCCAAACGATAGAATATACAACTTCCGACAGAAATTAGAGGTGAAATTAGAGTTTCTGGAGACTTCAATGGGAGAGGTCAAGAGTGGGGCATGGCGACTACTGATTCTCGGGATAGACATATTCTTGAAATGTCAGCGAGAACTAGACTAAATGTAGCGAACTTAGGACACACGCCCACTTTCAGAAGACCAGGATACCGAGGCACTATACCTGACATAACCCTTGTGCCAGACGCCACGCTACCCAAAATAAAAAAACTGGAAAGTGATCGAAGACTTCACCGGCAGCGATCACCAATATATTGTCTTTGACATTGAAGAAAACCGTCACACCAGAAATCAAGAACAGACCCAAACGTTGAGATGGAACGTGAACAAACTGCAGAAGTGAGAAGAACTCCGACATGATGTCAATAATGACCCCTGGGGACTTGGGTACAAAATCGTTATGCAGAAACTTGGAGCACAGAAGACCACAGCTGATCTGAATCCAGAAAAGATGTGTCACATTGTGGAAACGCTGCTTCTAACTCATCACATCAAGGGGCCTGATACCATTGAGATCTCACGACAAGAAATCGATATGTTCAGTGAGGAAGAACTGAAGATTGCCGCAAATGCCCTACAAAATAAAAACGCATCTGGACCGGATGGAATACCAGTTTAGGTACACAAGAAAACCGCAAACTCATATCCACAACACTATTACTTGATATGAAGAATGATTGCCTTGCCGAGGGGATATTCCCAAAACGTCGGAAAAAGCAGCGGCTCGTACTTATCAACAAAAATAAAGGAAACCTGGACTCAACATCAGCATACAGGCCCCTTTGCATGATGGACACAACAGGAAAGCTGCTTGAAAAATTATTGCAACCTCGTCTTATAGCTGCGATAAAACGAAAAGGAGATCTATCTAAAAGACAGTATGGTTTTAGAAAAGGCCGGTCTACAATAGGAGCAATAGAAGAAGTAATAAATGCCGGCGAAATAGCCCAACAAGGAAACCATTTTAGTAGAAAAATAGTACTATTGGCAACCTTGGATGTCAGAAACGCTTTCAATTCAGTCAGATGGTCTTGAGGGCATTTGAAATAAGATTTCAAATTCCAGAGTATCTTCTGCGGATGATAAAAGACTACCTTCGAAATTGCGAACTAATCTTCCAAACAACAGAAGGACAAAGGAGTAAAGTTATCACAGCCGGAGCCGCACAAGGATCTATACTTGGCCCAGACCTGTGGAAGCTGAAAGGGT